>CAWUOW010000268.1:0-407027 GCA_963924055.1 Drosophila limbata
CGAAATTTGAAAACTCCCATAAGTTCGCAGAAACTCAACTGATTTACATGCGGAATGTCTTTTTGATCATAATTTGGCCTCAATATTAATAAATTGACTCAACAATATTAGTTTTGTAAAAAAAGTGTTTTTGAAAAATTTCATCGAACACCCCTTTATGGCTTATGATCAAAAACTACGAAATTTGAAAACCCCCATAAGTTCGCAGAAACTCAACTGATTTACATGCGGAATGTCTTTTTGATCGTAATTTGGCCTCAATATTAATAAATTGACTCAACAATATTAGTTTTGTAAACAAAGTGTTTCTGAAAAATTTCATCGAACACCCCTTTATGGCTTATGATCAAAAACTACGAAATTTTAAAACCCCCATAAGTTCGCAGAAACTCAACCGATTAACATGCGGAATGTCTTTTTGTTTATAATTTTGAGTCAATATTAATAAATTGACTCAACAATATTAGTTTTGTAAAAAAAGTGTTTTTGAAAAATTTCATCGAACCCCCCTTCATGGCTTATGGTCAAAAACTACGAAATTTGAACACCCCCATAAGTTCGCAGAAACTCAACCGATTAACATGCGGAATGTCTTTTTGATCATAATTTTGAGTCAATATTAATAAATTGACTCAACAATATAAGTTTTGTAAAAAAGTGTTTTCGAAAAATTTCATCGATCCCCCGTCATGGCTTATGATCAAAAACTACGAAATTTTAAAACCCCCATAAGTTCGCAGAAACTCAACCGATTAACATGCGAAATGTCTTTTTGTTTATAATTTCGAGTCAATATTAATAAATTGACTCAACAATATTAGTTTAGTAAAGAAAGTGTTTTTGAAAAACTTCGTCGAACCCCCCTTCATGGCTTATGATCAAAAACTACGAAATTTGAAAACCCCCATAAGTTCGCAGAAACTCAACCGATTAACATGCGGAATGTCTTTTTGATCATAATTTTGCGTCAATATTATAAATTGACTCAACAATATTAGTTTTGTAAACAAAGTGTTTTTGAAAAATTTCATCGCACCCCCTTCATGGCTTATGATCAAAAACTACGAAATTTGAAAGCCCCCATAAGTTTGCAGAAACTCAACCGATTTCCATGCGGAATGTCTTTTTGATCATAATTTTGCGTCAATATTAATAAATTGACTCAACAATATGAGTTTTGTAAAAAAAGTGTTTTTGAAAAATTTCATCGAACCCCCCTTCATGGCTTATGATCAAAAACTACGAAATTTGAAAACCCCATCAGTTCGCAGAAACTCAACTGATTTACATGCGGAATGTCTTTTTGATCATAATTTGGCCTCAATATTAATAAATTGACTCAACAATATTAGTTTTGTAAAAAAAGTGTTTTTGAAAAATTTCATCGAACACCCCTTTATGGCTTATGATCAAAAACTACGAAATTTGAAAACCCCCATAAGTTCGCAGAAACTCAACCGATTAACATGCGGAATGTCTTTTTGATCATAATTTTGCGTCAATATTAATAAATTGACTCAACAATATAAGTTTTGTAAAAAAGTGTTTTCGAAAAATTTCATCGAACCCCCGTCATGGCTTATGATCAAAAACTACGAAATTTTAAAACCCCCATAAGTTCGCAGAAACTCAACCGATTAACATGCGGAATGTCTTTTTGTTTATAATTTTGAGTCAATATTAATAAATTGACTCAACAATATAAGTTTTGTAAAAAAGTGTTTTCGAAAAATTTCATCGAACCCCCGTCATGACTTATGATCAAAAACTACGAAATTTGAAAACCCCCATAAGTTCGCAGAAACTCAACCGATTTACATGCGGAATGTCTTTTTGATCATAATTTGGCCTCTATATTAATTAATTGACTCAACAATATTAGTTTTGTAAAAACAGTGTTTTTAAAAAATTTCATCGAACCCCCCTTCATGGCTTATGATCAAAAACTACGAAATTTGAAAACCCCCATAAGTTCGCAGAAACTCAACTGATTTACATGCGGAATGTCTTTTTGATCATAATTTGGCCTCAATATTAATAAATTGACTCAACAATATTAGTTTTGTAAAAAAAGTGTTTCTGAAAAATTTCATCGAACACCCCTTTATGGCTTATGATCAAAAACTACGAAATTTTAAAACCCCCATAAGTTCGCAGAAACTCAACCGATTAACATGCGGAATGTCTTTTTGTTTATAATTTTGAGTCAATATTAATAAATTGACTCAACAATATTAGTTTTGTAAAAAAAGTGTTTTTGAAAAATTTCATCGAACCCCCCTTCATGGCTTATGGTCAAAAACTACGAAATTTGAAGACCCCCATAAGTTCGCAGAAACTCAACCGATTAACATGCGGAATGTCTTTTTGATCATAATTTTGAGTCAATATTAATAAATTGACTCAACAATATAAGTTTTGTAAAAAAGTGTTTTCGAAAAATTTCATCGATCCCCCGTCATGGCTTATGATCAAAAACTACGAAATTTTAAAACCCCCATAAGTTCGCAGAAACTCAACCGATTAACATGCGAAATGTCTTTTTGTTTATAATTTCGAGTCAATATTAATAAATTGACTCAACAATATTAGTTTTGTAAAGAAAGTGTTTTTGAAAAACTTCGTCGAACCCCCCTTCATGGCTTATGATCAAAAACTACGAAATTTGAAAACCCCCATAAGTTCGCAGAAACTCAACCGATTAACATGCGGAATGTCTTTTTGATCATAATTTTGCGTCAATATTATAAATTGACTCAACAATATAAGTTTTGTAAACAAAGTGTTTTTGAAAAATTTCATCGCACCCCCTTCATGGCTTATGATCAAAAACTACGAAATTTGAAAGCCCCCATAAGTTTGCAGAAACTCAACCGATTTCCATGCGGAATGTCTTTTTGATCATAATTTTGCGTCAATATTAATAAATTGACTCAACAATATGAGTTTTGTAAAAAAAGTGTTTTTGAAAAATTTCATCGAACCCCCCTTCATGGCTTATGATCAAAAACTACGAAATTTGAAAACCCCATCAGTTCGCAGAAACTCAACTGATTTACATGCGGAATGTCTTTTTGATCATAATTTGGCCTCAATATTAATAAATTGACTCAACAATATTAGTTTTGTAAAAAAAGTGTTTTTGAAAAATTTCATCGAACACCCCTTTATGGCTTATGATCAAAAACTACGAAATTTGAAAACCCCCATAAGTTCGCAGAAACTCAACCGATTAACATGCGGAATGTCTTTTTGATCATAATTTTGCGTCAATATTAATAAATTGACTCAACAATATAAGTTTTGTAAAAAAGTGTTTTCGAAAAATTTCATCGAACCCCCGTCATGGCTTATGATCAAAAACTACGAAATTTTAAAACCCCCATAAGTTCGCAGAAACTCAACCGATTAACATGCGGAATGTCTTTTTGTTTATAATTTTGAGTCAATATTAATAAATTGACTCAACAATATTAGTTTTGTAAAAAAAGTGTTTTTGAAAAATTTCATCGAACCCCCCTTCATGGCTTATGGTCAAAAACTACGAAATTTGAAAACCCCATAAGTTCGCAGAAACTCAACCGATTAACATGCGGAATGTCTTTTTGATCATTATTTTGAGTCAATATTAATAAATTGACTCAACAATATAAGTTTTGTAAAAAAGTGTTTTCGAAAAATTTCATCGAACCCCCGTCATGGCTTATGATCAAAAACTACGAAATTTTAAAACCCCCATAAGTTCGCAGAAACTCAACCGATTAACATGCGAAATGTCTTTTTGTTTATAATTTCGAGTCAATATTAATAAATTGACTCAACAATATTAGTTTTGTAAAGAAAGTGTTTTTGAAAAATTTCATCGAACCCCCCTTCATGGCTTATGATCAAAAACTACAAAATTTGAAAACCCCCATAAGTTCGCAGAAACTCAACCGATTAACATGCGGAATGTCTTTTTGATCATAATTTTGCGTCAATATTATAAATTGACTCAACAATATTAGTTTTGTAAACAAAGTGTTTTTGAAAAATTTCATCGCACCCCCTTCATGGCTTATGATCAAAAACTACGAAATTTGAAAGCCCCCATAAGTTCGCAGAAACTCAACCGATTTCCATGCGGAATGTCTTTTTGATCATAATTTTGCGTCAATATTAATAAATTGACTCAACAATATTAGTTGTGTAAAAAAAGTGTTTTTTAAAAATTTCATCGAACCCCCCTTCATGGCTTATGATCAAAAACTACGAAATTTGAAAGCCCCCATAAGTTCGCAGAAACTCAACCGATTAACATGCGGAATGTCTTTTTGTTTATAATTTTGAGTCAATATTAATAAATTGACTCAACAATATTAGTTTTGTAAAAAAAGTGTTTTTGAAAAATTTCATCGAACACCCCTTCATGGCTTATGGTCAAAAACTAAAAATTTGAAAATCCTATAAGTTCGCAGGAACTCAACCGATTAACATGCGGAATGTCTTTTTGTTCATAATTTTGCGTCAATATTAATAAATTGACTCAACAATATTAGTTTTGTAAAAAAAGTGTTTTTTAAAAATTTCATCGAACCCCCCTTCATGGCTTATGATCAAAAACTACGAAATTTGAAAACCCCCGTAAGTTCGCAGAAACTCAACCGATTTACATGCGGAATGTCTTTTTGGTCATAATTTGGCCTCAATATTAATAAATTGACTCAACAATATTAGTTTTGTAAAAAAAGTGTTTTTGAAAAATTTTATCGAACCCTCCTTCATGGCTTATAATCAAAAACTACGAAATTTGAAAACCCCCATAAGTTCGCAGAAACTCAACCGATTTACATGCGGAATGTCTTTTTGATCATAATTTGGCCTCAATATTAATAAATTGACTCAACAATATTAGTTTTGTAAAAAAAGTGTTTTTGAAAAATTTCATCGAACCCCCCTTCATGGCTTATGATCAAAGACTACGAAATTTGAAAACCCCCATAAGTTCGCAGAAACTCAACCGATTAACATGCGGAATGACTTTTTGGTCATAATTTGGCCTCAATATTAATAAATTGACTCAACAATATTAGTTTTGTAAAAAAAGTGTTTTTGAAAAATTTCATCGAACCCTCCTTCATGGCTTATAATCAAAAACTACGAAATTTGAAAACCCCCATAAGTTCGCAGAAACTCAACCGATTTACATGCGGAATGTCTTTTTGATCATAATTTTGCGTCAATATTAATAAATTGACTCAACAATATTAGTTTTGTAAAAAAAAGTGTTTTTGAAAAATTTCATCGAACCCCCCTTCATGGCTTATGATCAAAAACTACGAAATTTGAAAACCCCCATAAGTTCGCAGAAACTCAACCGATTTACATGCGGAATGTCTTTTTGATCATAATTTGGCCTCTATATTAATTAATTGACTCAACAATATTAGTTTTGTAAAGAAAGTGTTTTTGAAAAATTTCATCGAACCCCCCTTCATGGCTTATGATCAAAAACTACGAAATTTGAAAACTACCATAAGTTCGCAGAAACTCAACCGATTAACATGCGGAATGTCTTTTTGATCATAATTTGGCCTCAATATTAATAAATTGACTCAACAATATTAGTTTTGTAAAAAAAGTGTTTTTGAAAAATTTCATCGAACCCCCCTTCATGGCTTATGATCAAAGACTACGAAATTTGAAAACCCCCATAAGTTCGCAGAAACTCAACCGATTAACATGCGGAATGTCTTTTTGTTCATAATTTTGCGTCAATATTAATAAATTGACTCAACAATATTAGTTTTGTAAAAAAAGTGTTTTTGAAAAATTTCATCGAACCCCCCTTCATGGCTTATGGTCAAAAACTACAAAATTTGAAAATCCTATAAGTTCGCAGAAACTCAACTGATTTACATGCGGAATGTCTTTTTGATCATAATTTGGCCTCAATATTAATAAATTGACTCAACAATATTAGTTACGCAAAAAAAGTGTTTTTGAAAAATTTCATCGAACCCCCCTTCATGGCTTATGATCAAAAACTACGAAATTTGAAAACCCCCATAAGTTCGCAGAAACTCAACCGATTTACATGCGGAATGTCTTTTTGGTCATAATTTGGCCTCAATATTAATAAATTGACTCAACAATATTAGTTTTGTAAAAAAAAGTGTTTTTGAAAAATTTCATCGAACCCCCCTTCATGGCTTATGATCAAAAACTACGAAATTTGAAAACTACCATAAGTTCGCAGAAACTCAACCGATTAACATGCGGAATGTCTTTTTGTTCATAATTTTGCGTCAATATTAATAAATTGACTCAACAATATTAGTTTTGTAAAAAAGTTTTTTTGAAAAATTTCATCGAACACCCCCTTTATGGCTTATGATCAAAAACTACGAAATTTGAAAACCCCCATAAGTTCGCAGAAACTCAACCGATTAACATGCGGAATGTCTTTTTGTTCATAATTTTGCGTCAATATTAATAAATTGACTCAACAATATAAGTTTTGTAAAAAAGTGTTTTCGAAAACTTTCATCGAACCCCCGTCATGGCTTATGATCAAAAACTACGAAATTTTAAAACCCCCATAAGTTCGCAGAAACTCAACCGATTACAGGCGGAATGTCTTTTTGATCATAATTTGGCCTCAATATTAATAAATTGACTCAACAATATTAGTTTTGTAAAAAAAAGTGTTTTGAAAAATTTCATCGAACCCTCCTTCATGGCTTATAATCAAAAACTACGAAATTTGAAAACCCCCATAAGTTCGCAGAAACTCAACCGATTTACATGCGGAATGTCTTTTTGATCATAATTTTGCGTCAATATTAATAAATTGACTCAACAATATTAGTTTTGTAAAAAAAGTGTTTTTGAAAAATTTCATCGAACCCCCCTTCATGGCTTATGATCAAAAACTACGAAATTTGAAAACTCCGATAAGTTCGTAGGAACTCAACCGATTAACATGCGGAATGTCTTTTTGTTCATAATTTTGCGTCAATATTAATAAATTGACTCAACAATATTAGTTTTGTAAAAAAAGTGTTTTTTTAAAATTTCATCGAACCCCCCTTCATGGCTTATGATCAAAAACTACGAAATTTGAAAACCCCATAAATTCGCAGAAACTCAACCGATTGACATGCGGAATGTCTTTTTGATCATAATTTTGCGTCAATATTAATAAATTGACTCAACAATATTAGTTTTGTAAAAAAAGTGTTTTGAAAAATTTCATCGAACCCCCCTTCATGGCTTATGATCAAAAACTACGAAATTTGAAAACCCCCATAAGTTGGCAAAAAACTCAACCGATTTACATGCGGAATGTCTTTTTGATCATAATTTTGCGTCAATATTCATAAATTGACATAACAATATTAGTTTTGTAAAAAAAGTGTTTTTGAAAAATTTCATCGAACCCCCTTCATGGCTTATGATCAAAAACTACGAAATTTGAAAGCCCCCATAAGTTCGCAGAACCTCAACCGATTAACATGCGGAATGTCTTTTTGTTTATAATTTTGAGTCAATATTAATAAATTGACTCAACAATATTAGTTTTGTAAAAAAAAGTGTTTTTAAAAAATTTCATCGAACCCCCCTTCATGGCTTATGGTCAAAAACTACAAAATTTGAAAATCCTATAAGTTCGCAGGAACTCAACCGATTAACATGCGGAATGTCTTTTTGTTCATAATTTTGCGTCAATATTAATAAATTAACTCAACAATATTAGCTTTGTAAAAAAAGTGTTTTTTAAAAATTTCATCGAACCCCCCTTCATGGCTTATGATCAAAAACTACGAAATTTGAAAACCCCCATAAGTTCGCAAAAACTCAACCGATTTACATGCGGAATGTCTTTTTGGTCATAATTTGGCCTCAATATTAATCAATTGACTCAACAATATTAGTTTTGTAAAAAAAGTGTTTTTGAAAAATTTCATCGAACCCCCCTTCATGGCTTATGATCAAAAACTACGAAATTTGAAAACTACCATAAGTTCGCAGAAACTCAACCGATTAACATGCGGAATGTCTTTTTGTTCATAATTTTGCGTCAATATTAATAAATTGACTCAACAATATTAGTTTTGTAAAAAAAGTGTTTTTAAAAAATTTCATCGAACCCCCCTTCATGGCTTATGATCAAAAACTACGAAATTTGAAAACTACCATAAGTTCGCAGAAACTCAACCGATTAACATGCGGAATGTCTTTTTGATCATAATTTTGCGTCAATATTAATAAATTGACTCAACAATATAAGTTTTGTAAAAAAGTGTATTCGAAAAATTTCATCGAACCCCCGTCATGGCTTATGATCAAAAACTACGAAATTTTAAAACCCCCATAAGTTCGCAGAAACTCAACCGATTTACATGCGGAATGTCTTTTTGATCATAATTTGGCCTCAATATTAATAAATTGACTCAACAATATTAGTTTTGTAAAAAAAGTGATTTTGAAAAATTTCATCGAACCCCCCTTCATGGCTTATGATCAAAAACTACGAAATTTGAAAACCCCCATAAGTTCGCAGAAACTCAACCGATTTACATGCGGAATGTCTTTTTGATCACAATTTTGCGTCAATATTAATAAATTGACTCATCAATATTAGTTTTGTAAAAAAAGTGTTTTTGAAAAATTTCATCGAACCCCCCTTCATGGCTTATGATCAAAAACTACGAAATTTGAAAACCCTTATAAGTTCGCAGAAACTCAACCGATTAACATGCGGAATGTCTTTTTGATCATAATTTTGAGTCAATATTAAAAAATTGACTCAACAATATTAGTATTGTAAAAAAAGTGTTTTTGAAAAATTTCATCGAACCCCCCTTCATGGCTTATGATCAAAAACTACGAAATTTTAAAACTCCCATAAGTTCGCAGAAACTCAACCGATTTACATGCGGAATGTCTTTTTGATCATAATTTGGCCTCAATATTAATAAATTGACTCAACAATATTAGTTTTGTAAAAAAAGTGTTTTTGAAAAATTTCATCGAACCCTCCTTCATGGCTTATAATCAAAAACTACGAAATTTGAAAACCCCCATAAGTTCGCAGAAACTCAACCGATTTACATGCGGAATGTCTTTTTGATCATAATTTTGCGTCAATATTAATAAATTGACTCAACAATATTAGTTTTGTAAAAAAAGTGTTTTTGAAAAATTTCATCGAACCCCCCTTCATGGCTTATGATCAAAAACTACGAAATTTGAAAACTACCATAAGTTCGCAGAAACTCAACCGATTAACATGCGGAATGTCTTTTTGTTCATAATTTTGCGTCAATATTAATAAATTGACTCAACAATATTAGTTTTGTAAAAAAAGTGCTTTTAAAAAATTTCATCGAACCCAACTTCATGGCTTATGATCAAAAACTACGAAATTTTAAAACCCCCATAAGTTCGCAGAAACTCAACTGATTTACATGCGGAATGTCTTTTTGATCATAATTTGGCCTCAATATTAATAAATTGACTCAACAATATTAGTTTTGTAAAAAAAGTTTTTTTGAAAAATTTCATCGAACACCCCTTTATGGCTTATGATCAAAAACTACGAAATTTGAAAACCCCCATAAGTTCGCAGAAACTCAACCGATTAACATGCGGAATGTCTTTTTGTTCATAATTTTGCGTCAATATTAATAAATTGACTCAACAATATAAGTTTTGTAAAAAAGTGTTTTCGAAAACTTTCATCGAACCCCCGTCATGGCTTATGATCAAAAACTACGAAATTTTAAAACCCCCATAAGTTCGCAGAAACTCAACCGATTAACAGGCGGAATGTCTTTTTGATCATAATTTGGCCTCAATATTAATAAATTGACTCAACAATATTAGTTTTGTAAAAAAAGTGTTTTTGAAAAATTTCATCGAACCCTCCTTCATGGCTTATAATCAAAAACTACGAAATTTGAAAACCCCCATAAGTTCGCAGAAACTCAACCGATTTACATGCGGAATGTCTTTTTGATCATAATTTTGCGTCAATATTAATAAATTGACTCAACAATATTAGTTTTGTAAAAAAAGTGTTTTTGAAAAATTTCATCGAACCCCCCTTCATGGCTTATGATCAAAAACTACAAAATTTGAAAACTCCGATAAGTTCGTAGGAACTCAACCGATTAACATGCGGAATGTCTTTTTGTTCATAATTTTGCGTCAATATTAATAAATTGACTCAACAATATTAGTTTTGTAAAAAAAGTGTTTTTTAAAAATTTCATCGAACCCCCCTTCATGGCTTATGATCAAAAACTACGAAATTTGAAAACCCCCATAAGTTCGCAAAAAACTCAACCGATTTACATGCGGAATGTCTTTTTGATCATAATTTTGCGTCAATATTCATAAATTGACATAACAATATTAGTTTTGTAAAAAAAGTGTTTTTGAAAAATTTCATCGAACCCCCCTTCATGGCTTATGATCAAAAACTACGAAATTTGAAAGCCCCCATAAGTTCGCAGAACCTCAACCGATTAACATGCGGAATGTCTTTTTGTTTATAATTTTGAGTCAATATTAATAAATTGACTCAACAATATTAGTTTTGTAAAAAAAAGTGTTTTTGAAAAATTTCATCGAACCCCCCTTCATGGCTTATGGTCAAAAACTACAAAATTTGAAAATCCTATAAGTTCGCAGGAACTCAACCGATTAACATGCGGAATGTCTTTTTGTTCATAATTTTGCGTCAATATTAATAAATTAACTCAACAATATTAGCTTTGTAAAAAAAGTGTTTTTTAAAAATTTCATCGAACCCCCCTTCATGGCTTATGATCAAAAACTACGAAATTTGAAAACCCCCATAAGTTCGCAAAAACTCAACCGATTTACATGCGGAATGTCTTTTTGGTCATAATTTGGCCTCAATATTAATCAATTGACTCAACAATATTAGTTTTGTAAAAAAAGTGTTTTTGAAAAATTTCATCGAACCCCCCTTCATGGCTTATAATCAAAAACTACGAAATTTGAAAACCCCCATAAGTTCGCAGAAATTCAACCGATTTACATGCGGAATGTCTTTTTGATCATAATTTTGCGTCAATATTAATAAATTGACTCAACAATATTAGTTTTGTAAAAAAAGTGTTTTTGAAAAATTTCATCGAACCCCCCTTTATGTCTTATGATCAAAAACTACGAAATTTGAAAACCCCCATAAGTTCGCAGAAACTCAACCGATTTACATGCGGAATGTCTTTTTGATCATAATTTGGCCTCTATATTAATTAATTGACTCAACAATATTAGTTTTGTAAAGAAAGTGTTTTTGAAAAATTTCATCGAACCCCCCTTCATGGCTTATGATCAAAAACTACGAAATTTGAAAACTACCATAAGTTCGCAGAAACTCAACCGATTAACATGCGGAATGTCTTTTTGTTCATAATTTTGCGTCAATATTAATAAATTGACTCAACAATATTAGTTTTGTAAAAAAAGTGTTTTTAAAAAATTTCATCGAACCCCCCTTCATGGCTTATGATCAAAAACTACGAAATTTGAAAACTACCATAAGTTCGCAGAAACTCAACCGATTAACATGCGGAATGTCTTTTTGATCATAATTTTGCGTCAATATTAATAAATTGACTCAACAATATAAGTTTTGTAAAAAAGTGTATTCGAAAAATTTCATCGAACCCCCGTCATGGCTTATGATCAAAAACTACGAAATTTTAAAACCCCCATAAGTTCGCAGAAACTCAACCGATTTACATGCGGAATGTCTTTTTGATCATAATTTGGCCTCAATATTAATAAATTGACTCAACAATATTAGTTTTGTAAAAAAAGTGATTTTGAAAAATTTCATCGAACCCCCCTTCATGGCTTATGATCAAAAACTACGAAATTTGAAAACCCCCATAAGTTCGCAGAAACTCAACCGATTTACATGCGGAATGTCTTTTTGATCACAATTTTGCGTCAATATTAACAAATTGACTCATCAATATTAGTTTTGTAAAAAAAGTGTTTTTGAAAAATTTCATCGAACCCCCCTTCATGGCTTATGATCAAAAACTACGAAATTTGAAAACCCTTATAAGTTCGCAGAAACTCAACCGATTAACATGCGGAATGTCTTTTTGATCATAATTTTGAGTCAATATTAAAAAATTGACTCAACAATATTAGTATTGTAAAAAAAGTGTTTTTGAAAAATTTCATCGAACCCCCCTTCATGGCTTATGATCAAAAACTACGAAATTTTAAAACTCCCATAAGTTCGCAGAAACTCAACCGATTTACATGCGGAATGTCTTTTTGATCATAATTTGGCCTCAATATTAATAAATTGACTCAACAATATTAGTTTTGTAAAAAAAGTGTTTTTGAAAAATTTCATCGAGCCCCCTTCATGGCTTATGATCAAAAACTACGAAATTTGAAAACAACCATAAGTTCGCAGAAACTCAACCGATTAACATGCGGAATGTCTTTTTGATCATAATTTGGCCTCAATATTAATAAATTGACTCAACAATGTTAGTTTTGTAAAAAAAGTGTTTTTGAAAAATTTCATCGAACCCCCTTCATGGCTTATGATCAAAAACTACGAAATTTGAAAATTCCCATAAGTTCGCAGAAACTCAACCGATTAACATGCGGAATGTCTTTTTGTTCATAATTTTGCGTCAATATTAATAAATTGACTCAACAATATTAGTTTTGTAAAAAAAGTGTTTTTGAAAGATTTCATCGAACCCCCCTTCATGGCTTATGATCAAAAACTACGAAATTTGAAAACTATCATAAGTTCGCAGAAACTCAACCGATTAACATGCGGAATGTCTTTTTGTTCATAATTTTGCGTCAATATTAATAAATTGACTCAACAATATTAGTTTTGTAAAAAAAGTGTTTTTGAAAAATTTCATCGAACCCCCTTCATGGCTTATGATCAAAAACTACGAAATTTGAAAACCCCCATAAGTTCGCTGAAACTCAGCCGATTAACAAGCGGAATGTCTTTTTGTTCATAATTTTGCGTCAATATTAAAAAATTGACTCAACAATATTAGTTGTGTAAAAAAAGTGCTTTTGAAAAATTTCATCGAACCCCCCTTCATGGCTTATGATCAAAAACTACGAAATTTGAAAACTACCATAAGTTCGCAGAAACTCAACCGATTAACATGCGGAATGTCTTTTTGTTCATAATTTTGCGTCAATATTAATAAATTGACTCAACAATATTAGTTTTGTAAAAAAAGTGTTTTTGAAAAATTTCATCGAACCCCCTTCATGGCTTATGATCAAAAACTACGAAATTTGAAAACCCCCATAAGCTCGCTGAAACTCAGCCGATTAACAAGCGGAATGTCTTTTTGTTCATAATTTTGCGTCAATATTAAAAAATTGACTCAACAATATTAGTTGTGTAAAAAAAGTGCTTTTGAAAAATTTCATCGAACCCCCCTTCATGGCTCATGATCAAAAACTACGAAATTTGAAAACTCCCATAAGTTCGCAGAAACTCAACTGATTTACATGCGGAATGTCTTTTTGATCATAATTTGGCCTCAATATTAATAAATTGACTCAACAATATTAGTTTTGTAAAAAAAGTGTTTTTAAAAAATTTCATCGAACCCCCCTTCATGGCTTATGATCAAAAACTACGAAATTTTAAAACCCCCATAAGTTCGCAGAAACTCAACTGATTTACATGCGGAATGTCTTTTTGATCATAATTTGGCCTCAATATTAATAAATTGACTCAACAATATTAGTTTTGTAAAAAAAGTGATTTGAAAAATTTCATCGAACCCCCCTTCATGGCTTATGATCAAAAACTACGAAATTTGAAAACCCCCATAAGTTCGCAGAAACTCAACCGATTAACATGCGGAATGTCTTTTTGTTCATAATTTTGCGTCAATATTAATAAATTGACTCAACAATATAAGTTTTGTAAAAAAGTGTATTCGAAAAATTTCATCGAACCCCCGTCATGGCTTATGATCAAAAACTACGAAATTTTAAAACCCCCATAAGTTCGCAGAAACTCAACCGATTAACATGCGGAATGTCTTTTTGATCATAATTTGGCCTCAATATTAATAAATTGACTCAACAATATTAGTTTTGTAAAAAAAGTGATTTGAAAAATTTCATCGAACCCCCCTTCATGGCTTATGATCAAAAACTACGAAATTTGAAAACCCCCATAAGTTCGCAGAAACTCAACCGATTTACATGCGGAATGTCTTTTTGATCATAATTTGGCCTCAATATTAATAAATTGACTCAACAATATTAATTTTGTAAAAAAAGTGATTTGAAAAATTTCATCGAACCCCCCTTCATGGCTTATGATCAAAAACTACGAAATTTGAAACCCCCATAAGTTCGCAGAAACTCAACCGATTTACATGCGGAATGTCTTTTTGATCATAATTTGGCCTAAATATTAATAAATTGACTAAACAATATTAGTTTTGTAAAAAAGTGATTTGAAAAATTTCATCGAACCCCCGTCATGGCTTATGATCAAAAACTACGAAATTTGAAAACTACCATAAGTTCGCAGAAACTCAACCGATTAACATGCGGAATGTCTTTTTGATCATAATTTGGCCTCAATATTAATAAATTGACTAAACAATATTAGTTTTGTAAAAAAAGTGTTTTTGAAAAATTTCATCGAACCCCCCTTCATGGCTTATGATCAAAAACTACGAAATTTGAAAACCCTTATAAGTTCGCAGAAACTCAGCCGATTAACATGCGGAATGTCTTTTTGTTCATAATTTTGCGTCAATATTAATAAATTGACTCAACAATATTAGTTTTGTAAAAAAAGTTTTTTTGAAAAATTTCATCGAACTCCCCTTCAGGGCTTATGATCAAAAACTACGAAATTTGAAAACCCCCATAATCACATTGGCATCAGCGTCCAATGGGGCCCATTCAATCCTGACCCATCCAGGCGGGGCCGCTGCTGGGCACCGACTGCTGGTTGAGCCGCTGCTGGTGGAACCGCTGCTGGTGGAGCGGCCTCCCACCCCTCACAACACTTGCCGCATACTTGATGGCAACGGCACGCACAGGAGCCATATGCCGGTGGCGGCCCAAACTGGCGCCATCCTAAGCCGCGTCCACGGCGGCGCCCACATTCACTCCACTGCTGCTGTTCAACCTACTTCTAAAATAATAATAAGATTTTGTTTTATATATTTATATTTAAAATATAATTTATTGAAAAAAAAAATGCAAGAAAAATACTCACGTTGTAGCGTCCTCTTGTCGAATACATTTTATAGTGATCGTTACAAGTTAGGGAGGGCAAACAGGAAAACTCAGAGGAGTAGCGATACACAAAACGACTATCGATATCAGTATTGAATATCGATATTCATAGAATTTTTACTGAGCGTAGACGGACACTTTATTAATTTTATTTTTATTCAATGTCATTTTTAGCTGTTAATTAAGTTTAATTACAATATTTTATTCAACTAAAAACTATTCCATTACTTTAGTTTTTTAATATATATAGATTTCGTATTTAGCACGCAAATTAATATCGATAATGCAGAAATATACCTATGTAAATATATTTGTTCTATATTTTTGGTCGTTAATTTTTAATTTAAAATTAAAAAATTTAATAAGAGAATAAAATAACATACAACTAGAATGCGTTGCAGCAAAACTCGAATATTTTAGTTCATTTGAATAAATGATACCCCGCATTCTTATTAAATAAAAACAAACTGTCTGGCAGCACTAGGTACTCATACAATGCACAATATGAAGATCAATTTCCTGTATGCAATATTAAGCTATTAATTAATTATATAGTAAAGAAAAATAAATAAAATAAATTTACAGAGAGACGGTTATTATTAACTCATTTGAAGAAGTTGAAGTTGTTGCATCTGGGTCTGGCAGGCCGATAAATTTTTGTAAATAAAGCCAGTGTGACCGTAGTCGGCGAGGGAAAAGATGCCTCCAGTTTGGCTGGAGAATTTTGTTTCGAGTGCGGTATACGCCAATATATATATATACAGTTTTTTTGTTGACTTAGTTTTTTTTTTGTTGACTTAGTTTTTTTTGTGTTGTCTTTGTTTTGATTAGTGCAGTGTCTGAAACTTTATGTTAAATGTAGTGAAGTGTTATTCACACAAACATAAAGACAAGTACAGATAATACAACATACATATTCCGTCAGTGTCATTCATCAAAGATTGTCTGGTGAATCATTAGTGAATGTCTCCCCATGCTTGGTGAATCATTGACGATTTTGTATGAAAATCGTTGGTGAATTTAACATTGTGAGTTCATACAATCGACGAAAAGGGAACTTTCACCAGTGATTCCCTTGCGGTTCATTGGAGGGAAACCTTGGGGAACTCTGCCGAGATATCCTCAATGATTCCCCAACGATTCTTAAGCCATTTTCGTTAGGGAATCTTCCACGAATTTTGTGGAAAATTCCTCAATGATTCCCTAACGATTTTTTTGTAAAAATTAAAAAAATTAAGGAAAATTAAAAAAAATATGTTTTTAATTATGTATTTTTAATATTAATTTTATTAGACTTTTTTACATTTTTGAGTAAATTTCTCAGTATGTTTTGCAATACAGTGCGCAGCTTGTCTTGCCAAGTACATACATACATATGTACGTATATGTAGATGCAGCTCCCACTATATGCCGTCGACCACTGCCTTCAGTGAAATTCCAGACAAAACTCCTTGCATGCTTCCCAGCTCAATTCATATTCTACATAAAAAAATAAATGCATTAGTTTTATTATTTTAAAAATTAATAAATTACATTATAAAACACTTACGATTTGTTTTAGCAGTAGCAGCAGCCGGCAGCGACATTGTCAAATTTTTTTAGACACCGTACTTAAAAAAAGTACAGGTGTCTATTAACTTTGTCACAAAAAAAAATGTGCGTAACAGGCAGAAGGAGGCGTGGCAGACCCCATAAAGTATATATATTCTTGATCAGCATCAACAGCCGAGTCGATATAGCCATGTCCGTCTGTCCGTCTGTCCGTCTGTCCGTCTGTCCGTCTGTCCGTCTGTGTCATCGCCTAGATCTCAGAGACTATAAGAGCTAGAGACTCCAAACTTGGTATGTAGGTCCGTTTATATTGCACGCAGATCGAGTTTGTTTTAGATTTTGGCCACGCCCCCTTAAACGCCCACAAATTTGAAAAATCTTAATTATAAGGTCATTTTTAAAGATAGACATTCCTAATTGAGCATAGACAAAGACAATATTATCCTACACATTTGCTGAAAATTTCATAGCGATCGGATAATAAACAGCGAAGATATTAAACAACTAAATTCTCGATGATTTGCCATTCCTTATCAGCAACAATAACAACAATCACAATTAGATAACAAATTCATTTGACTAACAACAAAATCTATAATTAGATAACTGTCCTTTAAGATCGCCTGTGGCGCAGTGTCTAGAGCGTTTGCTTTTTGCACAAGTTCTCAGTTCGGGTTGCGGGTTCGAGTTCCGGCACGGACAAAAAATTTTTTTTTTTTAATATTTTAATTTCAGTTATTTTAGTTTAGTTAGTTTTTTTTTAAATGTTAAAAGTACATATATTCTTGTTGTTTTATATATTCGCCACGCCCCCTTAAACGCCCACAAAATAGAAAATCTTAATTATAAGCACAAAATTTAAAGATAGACATTCCTAATAAAGAAGCGAAGATATTAAACAACTAAATTCTCGATGATTTGCCATTCGTTATCATAAACAATAACAACGACAACAATCACAACTTGATAATAATTACTTTGACTTACAGTCCAGTAACAATAAAATCTATAACAAGGTGGGTATTTCCAAAAGGAGTCTGCGGCGCAATGCGTAGAGCGTTGTTTTCAGTTATGATTTGGAGTCCTGGGTTCGAATTCACGCTCCACATTTTTTTTTTGTTCTTAATATTTTGTTTTTTATATATAATATTTCTTTAATTTTGTGTTATCTTGATATTTTTTAAAAATTTGGTATTTGCATTAATTCAAAATTTTAGTATCATTTATTTGTATAGTAAAATTATTTGTTAACAGATGATCCGCAAAGGTTTTTTTAAAAGTTATTCAATTTTTAAAGGATGTTGCATAAATCAATCACATTTTAACATATTTGTAATTTGCCCCAGTGCGAGTGTGGCTTAGAGGTCTAAGTTCCCGATTGATAATTCCGGAGTCATGCGTTCAACTCGCTCCCAGCATAATCAGATTTGAAAAAAAAATTTTTTTTTATAATCTGTTAACATACTTTATCGAAAGCTAATTCGAGCGGCGACAAATTTTTATTATATGCATAAGAATCTAAGTTTATTATAAATATTATTTAAGTTTCTACAATAAGTACGGGGTCTCCTACAGTCGAGTGCGCTCGACTGTAGCCCCGCCGACTAGTTCTGTTTTGTTTTCCTTTGACACGTGCGCTTGCACAAATTTCGTCCCGCTGCCGGCAGCAGCGTTCGACGTTCGTTCGACAGAGACGGAAACAACAAGAAACGAACAGAAACAGCCTCTGACTCCGTCGTACAATTTTTGTCGACGTCAACGTCGGCCGAAAACTTGTACGTTAGAGAGGGAAAGAAACAAGAAGAAATGAACAGCGACAGCCTCTGCCTGCGTCGCTTAAGCAGCGCACGCACGACGTACATTTTTTTTGGACGTCGCACAGTGGGGCCATTGCTCATTTTTCGTTGCAAAAATCATAACTTTTGAATCAAATGAGATAATCGAATAATTTAAATGGCATATAATAGATAACTTTTCAAGCTATGAAATAAATGTTTAACACAAGTGCCACGCCCCCAAGATACTTACTTAGGGGCTTTCAAAGTTGAAATTTGTGAAATTTGTGAAAAAAATAAATTTTATGGCACCCAAATATAAAACGCGTCGGCACGCAACGAAACAAGAGAAACGAACAGAAACAGACGAAAAGTAACTCTGCCTGCGTCGCTCGAGCAGCGGCCGGTCGACGCTGGCAGAATTATTAGAAAAATAACAACAAAATGTCAAAAAATAACAACAACATCAAGCGACTGCCGACGAAAATGAATTCCAGTTCTGAAGGGATGTTATGCACCTAAATACAAATACAAATACGCATACACATATATACACAGTGCAGTGGCAGCAACAACAACAACAATATAACAAACGGCCACATGTTGGCAACAGAAATAACAAATGAAAAACAAAAAGTTAACGCATCAACAAACAAATCAGAACCAAAGCCAAAATAAAACCAAACGTATATAAACAATTAGGTCGACATCCACACTAACATACCATACACACAATTAAAATTATTAAATCAAAATCCACACCAGCATAATAACAATAACAACAACAGCGAAAACGGCATTTTGACACCTGTTGTGCTGACACCGGCGGCGTATTCGTTATTATTTATTTATCATTTGTTAATTATTTATGCTTTTGTTGTTAACGTAAAGTTCAGTTATAATTTTATTTTGTTAAATCTATTTATTTATTATTTATTAATTTTTGTTTATATTATTTATTTCTCAATTATTATCGTTTAATTCCATCATTTTTAATTTATTAATTTATTATTTCTCACACTTTTTTTAATTTCGAAAATCTTTCAAATTATCATTTACAATTTATATTTGATTTTGCTTATTTTCTTGTTTATTTTCCATTATTTACCTATTCTTTTGATTTTGTTTGAGTTTATTTATTGATTCATTTTAATTTCTGCCACCGGTCCCGCTATATATACATATAAATATATATATATATTAGGGTGTCCCTTATTTTGGCAAAGTTGTTATTTTTAAGCGCATACGGGCACTTGGAAAAAAAGTTTTACCTCAATCGGAGTATGATAACCCGTGTCGACTTGGATCGGAAAATTTAAAAATTATATGGGGCAAAAAACAATTAAAATTTTTTTTTAATTTTTTATTTTTTTGTTTTGTTCATTTGGTCCTAAATTACTCGAAAATAAATTTTCGTCTTAATCGGAGTACGATAACACATTCAAAATTGCTTCGAAACATGAAAAAAAGGTGTTTTAACACTGATTATAAATTTTTCGACGTTTGCGCCTATTTTTTCATACCTAATAAATATTTATTTTTTGCGCAGTGCCGACTGACAAAAGTTTTTATTAGTAATTTATAAGTAAAACTTAATAATATTCAGTTCTAAAATATTGTTTAAATTGCTATGCTTTTTTAAAGTGGACAAATATTTCTTGAACTCCATATTAAAATTTGAACTCCATATTAAAAGCATTCTTGCCCTCTGTTGATGTGTAGGAATGGTCATGGCATATTAATGCCTCATGATTTTCTTGGTTTTTTAATAAATCAGAAAAATCCTTTTCGAACATTCCAACTTTTAATCTTTTTTTTTTTAAGCGATTTTTTCCAACTTTCCTTATGCTTGGAAAGCTTTCGCTTACACGACATTTCATCTAAATCTTTAGTAGATTTCGATACATAATGTTTTTTTCGTGGTCTTACAACCATTTCATTTAATGGTTGCAAAAAATCTGGTTTTGCAAGCTGGACTTTGCAAATGGACTTTAAAAGTTCATCAACTTGCGAATAAATCGTCCTAGCTTTCAGCCATTTTTGTTATTCGTTTTAATAACACTATATTTAAGTGTTCTGAAAAACTATTCTACTGGATCATTATTTAGCCTTTTATTAGATTTATCAATAAAAGTTCCAATAGAAATAAGTTTTAGCTATCTTGAGGTCCAGTAATGTCTATAAGACACCAACAAACAACAACACACAAAACACTTGCAGATTGCAAGGAGCATGGCACGGTATACAGCTGTTTCAAGAGATGCCAATATCTATCATCAGTACCGTTGTGCTGACTTGACCAGCGATCTCAGCCTAATGTCATTTTTGAGAAGCCAGAATCAGTTGTGAATTTTAGTTCTCAAAAATGAAAAAATAGCTGTGAAGCTGATCTAGCCCTTTGTGTGTTGTTGTTGCCGTCGTTATTGTGCAAATGCCATCGGCATTTTTGTTGCAATAACAATTTTGTTTTTGTTTTTTGTTTGTGTCAGTAACAAGAGTACTGATGATAGAGATTGGCATCTCTTGAAACAGCTGTATACCGTGCCATGCTCCTTGCGATCTGCAAGTGTTTTGTGTGTTGTTGTTTGTTGGTGTCTTATAGACATTACTGGACCTCAAGTTAGCTAAAACTCATTTCTACAATATAGAAAGGTCGCAAAAACAAACATTTTTAAAAGTTCCAATAATATTTGTCCAAAATGGCGCGTACACAATATTTGGACGTTGATGTACTAAACGAGCAGTACATTCAAGTGGTCCAAACGACACCAAGCACGGGCTTGTTGACGCGCGGACAAAGAGACAACCAGAGACAAAGACGGACAAACATTGTGTAAAACAACAAAAAAAAAAACCATAAATTAACTATAAGCTAGATAAGTAAGAAATAAATGAAGTATTCAGAGATTGTACAGAAGAAGAATTAGTTATAAATTGAAAAAGATTGTTATAAACAGCAAACAACTCGGAAAGGGTTATGAATAGCATAGTTAGCAAAACAGGATTGAAGAGAAAGAGGTAAAAAATTTCTAGAAGTTCTGATCGGGACAGCAAAACTAATTTGGCTAATTAATTCAGATGAATCAATTTCACCAATAATTAGTTTGTGTAGAAAGATTACACCAAGCATTGTTCTCCGATCAGAAAGAGAGGGAAGATTAATTAGTAAAAGTCTACTACGATAAGGAGGCAAGCGAATGTTAGTATTCCAGTTCAGACCCCGTAGGGCAAAGAGTAAAAATTGTTTTTGTACAGATTCTATTCTGTCCTGATAAATCTTATATTGGGGACTCCATATACAAGAACCATGTTCCAAAATAGGTCTGACAAGTGAAGTATAAAGTAGTTAAGTAATATAGGGACCGTCAAATTCTTTCGACCAACGCTTTATGAAACAACTGCAGAATAAACTTGAACAGGCTTAGAAACTAAACCATTAAAAAAGACTTTTTGGGTTCTAAAATTTATGTAGCTTGAAATCCACCAAATTAGGTTACTGGGAAAACCTAAAAGATGGAGTTTACGCAATAAAAGATTGTGATTAACGGAATCAAAAGCTTTCCTAAAATCAGTGTAAATGACATCAGTTTGCATTTTATTTTGAAAACCATGTATAACAAACGTTGTGAATTCCAATAAGTTAGTGGAAGTAAATCTATATTTCACAAACCCATGCTGGTAGGGTGAAATAATAGATCTACAAAGATATTGCAGCTGAGAAGTTATCATTTTCTTAAAAGCCTTAGGAATAGCAGACAACTTAGAAATACCTCTATAGTTACAGACATTAGACTTGTTTCCTTTCTTAAGGAGAGGAAAAATAAATGATTCTTTCCAAATTTTTGGGAAAGAGCATAACTCAACAGGCAGTTTAAAGAGGTTATACAGGGGTTTCAAAAGACCTTCAGCGCAGTACCGAAGAACACATCCTGGTACTCTATCAGGTCCCGGTGAATACACCGTTTCTACGGCTTTTAGTTCACTTAAAAGCGAGCTTTCCGTAATTTAAGGTCTAAAAATGCAATTAGAAACATTTACACGATATGGATATGGCGATTTTAATTGATCATTTTGAACGCTATAAGTTGTTTGAAAAAATTCGGCAAATAAATCGGCGACAGCCTGATCAGAATCCGCGGTCTTTTTTTTCAAAAAACACGGTTTATGGAAGTGTTGATGATCTACGCTTGGAATTAGAGCTGGAGAAATATCGATGCTAAAATCGATATATCGATATATTTTTTCAAGTATCGATGTATTGCCTTTGAAGTAGGCTGTTAATTTATCCAAGTGATTTAAAGTGGTTTTGAGTTGAAATTGTGGTGCTTAAGCAAAATTTATTAGCATGGATAAATACCTGAAAAGTAAGTAACATAGAAAATGTATGCAATGCAATGCAATCTGTAGTGCACAGTTCCGTTATTCTGAGAATTTATATTATGTGCTTCACACTTCAGAAACGAATGGTCCAAAGGTAGCTGTTGCAAATGTGCAAGACGGTGATGACGATGATGTGAAGGATGAAAAAAGATCGGCTAAGCGTAAAAAGGAAAGCGTTTCAGAAGTATGGGATCACTTTAAAAAAGTTGGGGCTTCTAATGACGCATTGTGCAACCTTTGCGGAAAAATATATAAAACCAGTGGCAATACAACGAATTTGATGTTCCATCTAAAACGTATGCACCCAAACTACAACCAGAAGACTGATGTTGCAATTAGTGGAGTTACCAAATTCTTAACTCAAGGTACGTTCTATGAGAACAATTCGCAAAAAAAAAATGGAGTTGGACAAGGCCTTGTTATTAATGATTGCTGTTGATGTTCAACCGTTTAACATTGTTAACGATGTTGGATTCCGCAAATTCGTATGTGCGCTTGATCCAAACTATAACATTAACATTCTAACTCTCTCTCTGTTTAGACGTGTTTTTGTGTGCTCCGTGAAAGTTCTTGTTTTAGTGCATTTCTAACACGTAATTATTATATTAAATTTGTCTTGTTGTGATATCTACACTTTTGGTGTTCTTTTGGTGCTTTTATTGTGCAAAAACAGTGATTGTTTCAATAATTACACCAAGTTTGTTTGTGTTTTCAACTTGTCTTATTCTGTCTATTAGATCAGCTGTACATCTATTGTGCTTGGGCAATTAACAGCTGTTAACTTGCTCTCTCGCTCTCAGTGTCGCTCTCTGTGCTCTCATCAATAATCTGTTGAAGCGCTTACCAGTACCAATACGCTCTCGCATATTTTCATCTCTTGCTTTGTGCTTGCTTTCTGCACTTAAAGCGGCCGTTTGTGACCAAGCGTTGTTATTGTTCTGCATTTTTCTTTTCATTTCGTTTATCATTCCCCTAAAGTATTTCATAGTCGACTATAAAATACCCTTTTTTATTATGTCGTCCGATTTAGTGTGTTTTTTTAACAAGTGTCATGGACCTGACCCCAAGCAAGAATTTATTTCTTGCTTCTTTTGTGACCGGACTTTTCACTTGAAATGTGCTGGTATAACGGTTAAAGTCAGAGATTGTCTTGAGAAGAACAATGGTTTGAGATGGCGCTGTGATACTTGCCGGGACATTGAGGTGCAAGTTCGTAAATATATGGAGCGAACTAGAGATAGTTTTAAGGACTTGTCTAAAATTTTTCACAAGGCAAATGTCCTATTTTCGGATATGGAGAACTTATTCAGTAATTCATCATTATTGAATGAGCCTCCTAAACGTAAAAAGAGTAGTTCTGCTCCGCGCCAGGCGCAGATGTCCTTTTCAATCCCGCCATCAGACCTGGGTCTGCAGCCATCAATTATTAACTCTCAGCCATCTACTTCTCAGCAAGCTATGACTGGACTAGGACCCAGCCCACCCGATAGTGCAGTTTCCGCCTCACCTGTTCCGTCTGTTCCCAATCGAGTAAAATCAAATGCCACGCCAGTTGTTAAGGCAGCCAATACTTTGACTGTCGTACCTCCTCGCATGTCTAAGCCCCTCCAAGGCGTTCCTCCTCCGGAGCCTATGAAGCATGTCTTTGTTTCTAGGCTTGCCAAAGATCAGTCCTCGTATGATGTTAAGGCTTACATCCAAAACATTATACAGGATCCTGACATTTCGGTGGATAAATTTAATTTTAATTATCCTAGGGAAATATCTTCATTTAAGATATCATGTTCGGAGAAGGTTTTTGATCAAATTTGTCATCAACACTTCTGGCCCGAACATATCTTTGTTGCTGAATACAAGGGAAATTCTACTCGAAAGAGAGATCGGGCTCCGATCTCAGGTGTTGGCTCCTCTCTACCTGCTTCATCTTCAAATGAAGCATCAAAAAACTAATTTCTTCTCTAACTCTAGCCTATCAAAATGTTCGAGGCCTTAATAGTAAACTCTCTAATCTATATCTCAATAGTCATTCTTTTGATTTTGATGTCATTTGTTTTACTGAGACCTGGCTCAAGCCTGCCACATCAGACTTTTCTATTCTTTCTTCTAAATACTCTATATATAGATGTGATCGTATAGCTCGTAAAGGTGGCGGAGTACTATTGGCCGTGGATTCTAATCTGTCCTCAGAACCGATTTCAACTACATTAAATTCTGATATTGAGTTTATTTGTGTGAAAGTTTCTTCTCTTAAATTTTCAATTTATTTTACTTGTTCTTATATTCCACCCCTTTCTGATATCACTTTATACGATAGTCACCTGACTGCTATTAAATTTATATCATCTCTACTTTCTGATACTGACATGCTCTTTGTCTTAGGTGATTTTAATCTTTCAGATGTTCGATGGTTTTCCTCAAACGACTCGCATTCACTTTTTCCTGATAGCTCTCATGAATTTATTGACGGTCTTTCTGAGCTTTCTTTGGTCCAAATCAATCCTGTGTGCAATTCTATCAACAGGACACTTGACCTGTTATTCGTATTGGACTCTACCAATAGCATTGTATACAGGATTGATCCATTGGTTATTCCGGAAGACCCTTAACACCCAACTCTAAACGCACGCATTAATTTACCTTTGTGGCCTGTTTTTCTATCTTCTCAGCCACTTGAGCGAGTACGGAGTTTTAGTAAAACTGATTTTAATAAGTTAAACAGTCTAATTTCATGTTCTGATTGGTCTCAACTATACACATGTTCTAACTTGGATAATGCCATTAAGCTTTTTTATAATACTCTTAACTCTTTTTTTGACATCTGTGTTCCACTTGCATCACCAATTAGTTGCAATAGACCTCCTTGGTTCTCTAGAGAATTATCACATTTAAAAAATGTGAAATCCAAGCAATTTAAAAAATATAAAAAATCTGGAAATCCTTATGATTTCTCTCGATATTTAATTACCTGCTCTAGCTTTCTAGTTCTTAACTCACAATGTTATAATAATTACTTGCAACGTTGTAAGCTTGAATTCTCTAAAGATCCGAAGCAATTCTACAAATTCGTAAACTCTAAACGCAAAGCCGCATCATTACCATCTTCTGTTGTCTTCAACGATATTCAAGCTAATACTGATCAATCCATAGCAGATTTGTTTGCTGACTTTTTCCAAACTACATATTCTACGAGTAGTCTCCGTGTTGGCCAGCCTTACCCGTATAGGTTAAGCTGTTCTAACTGTATTTACAGCCCTCTAATCACAGAAAGCTCGCTTCTTTGCGATCTTAAATTGATTAAGCCAGTGCACGCACCAGGTCCCGATGGGGTGCCTGCTTCTGTTCTTAAGTACTGTGCAGAATCTTTATGTAGACCATTACATAAGTTGTTAACTTTGTCCGTAGATTCCTCCTCTTTCCCAGCGCTATGGAAAGATTCTTATATTATCCCTCTTCATAAAAAGGGTATTAAGTCCGATGTTCAGAACTATAGAGGTATCTCCAAGTTGTCTGCTATTCCGAAGATGTTTGAGAAAATTATAACCTCTCATCTTCAACATTTATGTAGCTCTATTATCTCACCTACTCAACACGGGTTTATGAGATGTAGATCTACAACCACTAACCTACTTGAGTTCACTTCCCTAGTGATTAAAGGGTTCAAGAAAAAGATGCAAACTGATGTTATTTACACTGATTTTAGTAAAGCTTTTGATTCTGTAAACCACTCTCTACTCACTCATAAGCTTGATCTTCTTGGTTTTCCGTACAATCTTCTTCTTTGGATTTCAAATTATTTAAGTAACAGAACACAAAGAGTTATTTTTAAAAATTCATTTTCAAAGTCAGTTAAAGTTACTTCTGGAGTACCGCAAGGTAGTCATCTTGGTCCACTACTCTTCACGTTATTTATAAATGATCTTCCATCTATACTATCTCACTCCCATGCAATCATGTATGCGGATGATGTCAAGCTTTGTTTATCGTATAGCGATCCTTCTTCTATTAGTCTCTTACAAGCTGACTTAAATGCTTTCCATCTTTGGTGCCAAGATAATTTATTAAATCTCAATAGTTCGAAATGTAAAGTTATGACTTTTTATAGATCTTCCCGCGTTATTTCACGGTATTCACTTAATGGCATTTTATTGGAATGCTTGAACGATTCCGAAAGATCAGTTAATGACTTGGGTATAGTTCTAGATCATAGACTGAAATTTGATAAGCATATCGCGATAGCTGTCAATAAAGCAATGGGAGTTCTCGGGTTTATTAAGCGATGGTCCAAGGAATTTGATGATCCCTTTACTACTAAACTTCTTTACACGTCTCTTGTTCGTCCGATTCTTGAGTATGGATCACGTGTGTGGTCTCCTCAATATGAATCCCATCGTGCCAGGATAGAGTCGGTTCAAAAACAATTTTTAATTTTTGCTTTACGTGGCTTGAGTTGGAACTCAGAAATTCAGTTGCCTTCATATTCTAGTAGGCTTCTCTTACTCAATCTTCCCTCTCTTAATAACCGTAGAATTATGCTTGGAGTAATGTTCATCCACAAATTACTGCACGGTCACATAGACTCGGCTTATTTGTTGGATGAAATAACCTTTAACGTACCCTTTAGAGTAACTCGAACCTTTAATCCTTTACATCTTTCACGTTGTTCCACTAACTGGGAGCTTCACGAACCTCTTCGTACTCTGTGTGCAGATTATAATAGTCTGTACCGTACGATTAGTTTCGAGTGTTCTCCGCTCTCTATTAAAGCCTCTATATTATCTTGTTTAACTAGTCTAACAAACTAACTGTTTATTAATACTATTTTGGTCTGATTGGGTTTTTCTGGGTTTTCCCCAATCCTAGCAACAAATGTTGGGCCAATCATTTTCTTTCTCATTTTAAATTCCCCAGAGTTTTTAATTCTAACTTATATTGTAATTTAAATATATATATATATACCATTTTTAACTTTAATGTTATATTTTTAAATTAATTGTTATGTCGGCTGCTTTTAGCCTGACAATAAATAAATAAATAAAATAAAAAATAAATAAAATAAAAATAAGATGCCAAGCAAAACCTACCTCCGGGATGTGATGCTACAGCAGCAGTTTTCGGAAACAAAAGCCAAACTTTTTTCCATCCTATCAGAAGTTCATTATGTGTCACTTACTACTGATATGTGGACTTCTAAGGCTAACGAAGGTTATCTCTCGGTAACATGCCATTTTACCGATGACAAATTTAAGGTACAAGAAGTGGTTTTGGCAACCCGCAAATTGACGACCCCGACAAATCACACAGCCAGTAACATAGCAGAAACTTTGAAAATCATAATAGACGAATGGCACCTGGCTAAAAAAGTGACTGCTGTTGTTACGGATAACGATGCGACAGTAAAAAAGGCGTGTGAGCTACTAGAAATCAGGAATTTTCCGTGGTTTGCGCACACAATTAATCTGCTTGTGCAAGAAATCCTCCGACATCCCAGCATAAACGAAGTCTTAGGCAAGTGCAAGCGAATTGTGGGTTTTTTTTTAGTCAAGTACAGTGGCTTCCGAGAAATTAAAAGGTGTGCAGACGGGCGAAACAGTGTATGGTGTCATACAAGAGGTGTCCACTCGGTGGAACAGCTGCTATCTGATGATAAAGCGGCTACTGTTATTATCAGACCACATTTCAACGGTCTTACTGGCAATCCAAAAAGCACCTCAGCCCTTGAACGCTGAAGAAAAACTTCTTCTAAAGGAAATATCTGCTGTCCTAAAACCTTTCTACGACGTTACGCTGCAAACATCTGGCAGCAAATATACAACGATTTCGTTAGTCATCCCTCTCATCGTCGAGGTACAGCACAAAATATGGAACACTAAGCTGGACTTGAAGTCCCCAGCTACAATTGACGTAATCAATTTGGTGGAAGAACGGATTCTTGGGAGATTGACAAGTTACGAATCGAGGACAATATCCAGAATCGCAACAATTGTTGATCCGAGGTTCAAGAAAGCTGCGTTTAGTGTTGCTTTCAACGCTGATCAGGCTGCCAAAGCACTTGAACAAGAAATTTATTCCTATAAATCTATGGAATCTTATCATACAAGGGCATTAACACCTCCGCATGCTCCGACAGCTGACATAAAAGAAGTGAAGTTTCCTATTTTGAAATCGAGAATTATTAACAAAACGAGCACATCGAGGTCAGATGCAATTGTAATATTGCGACAATATTTAGAAAAGAGCCATTTGCCAGAGGACGAGGATCCGCTGAATTGCTGGAAGGTATTGTTGTAATAATTGTATTTGAATATTTACTACTGAATATATTTTTAGATGAACACTGATGAAGCAATGAAGCCATTGCGGGAAGTTGCTAAAAAATTCTTAAGCATACCAGCAACATCCACGGCTTCTGAGAGGATGTTCAGTAAGGCCGGGCAGATTCTGTCCGATACACGCTGCTCGTTGAAGCCCACGACATTGGAAAAATTGTTATTTTTAAACAAAAATACAGATATGTTTTAGTTTCCAAGAAGAGAAATATTTCCTAATGTTTTATGCCCACGACGGGAATTATTATTGTTATTTAACATTTAAATATAATATATAATATATAAACAAATTAACATAATATAATATATTATTTATAATTTTAATTGTAAAGTTTTGTGAAGTACATATTTGTCTTGGGAAGTGAATTTAAGCAATGGCCGCGTTCACCAGAACTAATCAATCAGTAATCATGTATTTTGTTTGTTCGATAACAAAGCATCACAATCACAGAATTTCAGCGTACTATTTTGGTGATGAATTTTCAGTCATCATACATCACAAAATTTGAAATCATGATTGCTAATCACTGCATTTCACCAGAATAATCATGCAAATTTCATCGATTTTCTGTTGTCGATTTGTTCTGGTGAACACGGCCAATCAGTTTTGGAAAATATCGATATTCGATACATCGATATTTAAATATCGAAAATTCGAAAATATCGATACTGGGAAACATCGATATTTCTCCAGCTCTACTTGGAATTAACAAACGTATAAAACTTTTTAGGATCTCTTCGAAACTGCAATTTGCATCTTCCAAGATAATCTTCATAGCATTGGGTATTAATATTAAGAATAACAGTTCAAAAGAAGTATTCAGCTCCCAAAATAAATAAATGAAACAAGCTTTTGTTTTGTTTATTCAACTCTAGACAGAAATCGAATGACTGAAAATCAAATTGTTACTTCTTAAAAGGATGGAGACTGTAGTCTCAGTGCTATCTAGATTATAAATATATAGATTACCAAATTATTTATTTCAATCAAAGCAGCTTTTGCTTCTTTGAACAGTAATATTTTAACAATTAAGAACAGAAAAATTGGATCGTGCAATCAGATAACGAGAAAGATCCAAGAAAGAGAAAGTTTTCTTGAACTTTTTATACATTCTTGATTTTCTACTTTTTCAAGCTAGTTGACTCCCTCGTAAACCAAACAGGTTTATTAGACCTGCATGGAACACATTGGGGAACACATAAATCAAGTAAGGAGTTTAAAATCGAATAAAAAATCGAGACTGCACTATCCAAATCCCTGCACCCATATAGCCGGGATCAGTCAGTCTGTAATAAGAGTAAAGTCTGTAAATCGGTTTTCCGAAATTGACGAGCTCTCTTTTTATGCTCATTACAAAAATTAGGAGCCCGGACAGGAAAGGATATGGGATTAGTACGAAAAACAGATAAGAAAGAGGGATCCAAAACAAAAATAAGATCAAGCGTCATATTCAGAGAATTTGGGATATCATTGATCTGACACAATGACATCCCAAAAAGATTATCAAGAAAATCATGTTGCGTCGTGGAAGTCAAAACGTTGGAGTCAAAACACAAAATCCATTGTATTACTCATATTGACAGCAATAAATTCAATATCAATAGAACTATCGGTTATTACTACTTCCGCAGATAAATCAGCATCAATAGCAATAAGCACACCACCACCAATTCGTGGGGTACGATCTTTTCTATAAATGGAGAATTATGAATGTCGGGCCTTAACCAAGACACCGAAATTTTGGCATCAGATTTGGCCTGAATAAAAGCCATAACATCATCAGATGTAGTATCAGGGGAAAGCCTAGAAACAAAAATTTGTTTTTTTGGTGGAACACCTGGTCTTTTTAACAACATCAGCCGTTTCTGCGCTTGTTGAATGACCGTTTGGATCAGTTGTAATATCAGCGCCGGCATATTGCTCGGCAAAAACCGCGCTGACTTTAACCGAAACGGAAATTTTTGCAGTGTAAGGAGGAATCACATCCATAGACAACGCAATGTTATCCGTACTGACAGTCGTTTGAGGAGATGGGGACGAAAGATTAATAAGAGCAGGAGCAGACACAATCGGTGAAAATGTAGGAACTTAAAGTTCATTTGGACCAATGGACAGTCTAAAATTGACCTTTTTTCGCTTTGGAGACTCATTCAAGAGTGTCATGCCCTTATAATTGGCATCCAAAGCTGAAAAGCTATCAAACAGCGTTTTAAACTGGCTGAAAAGATTCCCAAAGCCTCTCTTAGTCTGCCTCATAAAGCCCATCATGTCCCTTTCGACATCCCTACATGATTCACAAGTCCATTTTAAGCCAGATTTGGCTTGAATCAAATCAACATTTTGTTTTTGTTTTTCTGCTCCACGCATAATTTGTTTGTGCAGTTTTTGATTGAGTTATTCTTTAAGTTATTCTTTGTGTTGCTTGCATAAATTTGTGCTCAATTTTTGGTATCTAACAGGCAATTTTTGCGTTGAATACGTCGTGCTGCAAGGTAAATTGTGCTTATGGTGCCATTAGCGACAGTGACAAACTTAAGTTTGTCAATTGTTGGTTATGCGACAACATGATGCACACTAAATATGCTGGACTTTCTGGCCGTGACCTTGACAACATTATCTCTTACGATAATAAAAAAAGTCATTGGTGGCTTGCGTTGGTCTTGTCCAGTCTGAATCTTTATTCAATTCGATTTTACTCGCGTGTATAACAGCGTGAAACTCCAATTTCTTAAACTTCGTCATCTGTCTAAGCAACTCACAACTAGTTTTGATTCTAGTATGGAGTTGCTAAGTGAATTTAAATTCGAGGATCCACCTAACAAGCCTCAATTTTTGGGTGCCCTTTATTCATCTCAACCTGTCTCACCCAGTTTGGCCCCTTCACAAAACATGCCTCCTGCTTCGGCTTCTTCATTGGCTCCTACTCCTTCAATAGCCCCTTCACGTAAAATGTAATGTCTGAACAGATGTAACTCCTTGACTCATTTGTAAGGTTATAAAAACCTATATTCCTCTAAATAAAGTAGTTATTACATTCTTGACTCTCTTAAGAGACGGTCGTGTTTTGCACACAAATTAATTTTTTATTTTAATGCTTTTCATTTTACACCTAATTGTAGTTAACTTGTAAGTAAACTTAAAAATATTTTTAAATACTATTATATTCCTCTTGAACACAGCATTCATTGGAAGGGCTTAATCTGAAATTTAGAATCAATTAATTGTTTGTTGCATTAAATTGATTATTTCTTACCCTATTGCTGGGCGATTTCCCAATCTTCGTACTTTCTATTTTGAACAGCCTTCTACAAGTTTGTTGTAGTGGGGTGGCAAACGAAAGCGGTAAGTCGATGTCGAAATAAGAACACTTTGATTTCACTTTATTAAACTTTTATTTTTTTTTTCACGTCACGTGTCGCGTCTGATATCTTCATACAGATTTTCTCAACTAACTTAAGACTATGGCGGCTCCATGCAGAGCCATCAAAAAAAAGGCGGAAAAAAAAGGAGAGAGCCGTGGTGAAAAGCCGGCATCAGTGCTGCGCAAATAGCTATCGAATAGCTAGCTATTTGCCGTCATGTTCAGCATGAACATTCTCCTCCCCTTTGCAAGGATATGCAAGAAATGGAGAGAGGGGGGATCGGAATCAGCACGAGCACCCTGAAACCATCCAGCCAAAGATGGTGCTCTGCGCCATCGGGAGCCCGTTCTGGCTCGGCATGAAGCCCTCCGTGACCACATGGTTCGCGGCATCAGCTCCCAAGACCAGAGATATGGTGGACGGTCGGTGGAAATTGTCGTTGGCCAACGTGAGATTGGCGAACCTTGCCCTCACGCTGTCCCCGAGCGGGGACTTGACGAGCTTCAGGAGAACATCGAAACGGAGGTCCGCATCAACTTTGGACGCCACTGTCGCCTTGCAGACTCTGTCCTCGCCGACATGTAAGGCTGGCAGCTTGAGTTGAGCCGCTAAGGAGGCGCTGATGGAGCTTGCTGCCGCGCACGGGTCGTACAACGCCAGCACCACAAACGATCTGTCTCCCGCGTGGAGGCGGACGGCAGCCGTGGGAAGCACGTTCGTGCTCTTGTGCTGGAGCAGTGATGGAAGCGTCGGCGGTGGGCCGGTTGCCTGCTCTAAATGCGTCGACGGAGTCGGGGAGTAAGATCGAGGTGTGGCGGACCGTGCAGAGGAAGATGACCGACTCCGTGGTGGTGAACGGCGCCGGTGCCTGGAACCGCCTTGCCGTGACGGCGGACTGCGGTGTCGCTGCGGGGCGCTTGACTGTGGGGAGCAGCGAGACTGCCGCGTGGACGAGCTGCCTTGCTCGCGCATATGGAGGAGCGTGTGATGATCTTGGCCGCATTTCCGGCACTTGTCCTTGCTCCGGCAGGACTGCCCGGAATGCTGGTGGGCCAGACAATTGGAGCAGTATTTATTTATTAAGACTGCTCGCAGACGCTTCTCCGCACTCAAACGCAGGAACCTGTTGCACTTCCGCAATGGATGAATGCCCCGGCAGACTCGGCAGCGGAAGGATCTAGTTCCTCGAGAACGTCTGCCATCCAACTCCTGCGCGTTTGCTGTACGTGGTGCAATTCTATCTGTTGCATATTGGAATGTAGGAGATTATGATAAAAAAAATAAAAATATGGAAAATTATAACTACTCTATGCCTATGAAATTTTTGGGAGGATGTAGTGGAGGAGACGCGTCAGCACTTAGCTCTGACTCGGAGCGGATGTGTCAGTGGGAAGGAGGAGCAACTTGACAATAGGCCTTTTCAGGAGTCCTTGTGCAGTCTGGACGTCAACTACACGCACCCTATTGTCGGAGCCCGGGTAGGTGGTGACAATTCTTCCGAGTCGCCACTCGGTGGATGGTAGGTTGTCATCCTTCACGATGACCATATCGCCAACCTGGAGATCCTTTCCCGGAAATTGCCATTTGTTCCGCTTGTGGAGCTCCTTGAGGTATTCCTCTTTCCACCGTGAGCAGAACTGTTGGCTTATGGCCTTGTGCCGTTGCCATCGATTGATGATGGACATAGCCGATTCCTTGATCTCAGGCTCTGAAACGGATACGAGAGGCCCACCAATCAGGAAATGACCTGGCGTCAATGCCAGAAGGTCGGAGGGATCCTCCGACATCGGAGAAATGGGCCTTGAGTTGAGGCACGCCTCAATTCTACATAAAAGAGTGGACAGCTCTTCAAATGTGTACTTCATGGTCGACGTGGATTTGTAAAACAAGGTCTTAAAACCTTTTACGCCCGCTTCCCAGAGGCCGCCCATGTGAGGAGCGCTAGGAGGATTGAAATGCCAGGATAGGCCGCTGTGACTGAACTTGGACGTCACCAGTTTTGTAGCCGCTAGAAAGTCTTTTGCGAGTGCCCCAGAAGCACCAACAAAGGTTTTCCCATTGTCAGAATGCATCCGACGAGGACAACCACGTCTCGCAACGAATCTTGAGAACGCAGCCAGGAATTTTTCTGTGGTAAGGTCGGACGTGGCCTCTAAGTGGATTGCCTTCGTACTGAAACATACGAAGACACAGACGTAACCTTTCGTTAACAGGCACGCACGACCCGTGTAAATCTTTATGTCGAAAGGACCCGCAAAGTCGACACCCGTGCTGGTGAGGGCTCTTGAAAACGTTGTCCTTTCGACGGGAAGGGAGCCCATCAGCTGAGTCTGCAGTTTCCTGGTGTGTGATGCACACCTTACAGGAGCTGATTGTGGCTTTGACCAGAACTTTCACCTTAGGGATCCAGTACCTGGCCCGTATGAGGCGTACCATCAGCTGGTTGCCTCCGTGGAGAGAAATAAGGTGGGTGAAGCGGACCAGGAGGCGTGAAAAGTCACAATCATAGGGAAGGAGGATTGGATGCCTTTCGTCCCTTCTGGTCGACGAAAGGATTGAAATTTGCAATGTTGCTGGACTTAGGGAGCTGCTTCTTTTCCTTCAAGCACCAGTATTCCTTTGGGTACCCTGAGCGTTGTGACATCTTAATGAGCTGGTCTTGAGCCTCAGCAATTTCATCCGGAAATAAGACCGTAGGCTTTCTGCAACGCTGGATAAAGCGCAAAACGAACGCGAAAGCTCTCAATGCCTTGTCAAGCTTCGAAAAAAGCTCCAGGACGTTGCTCGAGGGTACCTGTGCAACATTACATTTTACGGCGCGTTGCTCCAGCTCCGTTTCCTGGACAGCCTCTGGAATGGGCCATTGCTCCTTTCCCTTTTGTAGCCAGTCCGGCCCATGCCACCACAAGGAGCTTCCGATCAGGTCTTGTGGTGAAACGCCTCGGCTCGCCAAATCTGCTGGGTTCTGCTCCGACCGAACATGAGCCCATTTGCCTCTGGATGCACTAATTTTCGCCACTCGATTGGCGACGAACGTGGTCCACCTGCATGGAGTCCTATTCAGCCAGGCCAAGACAATTGTGGAATCTGTCCAATAGAATATTTCGGAACTATTGACAGGTAGCAGCGGAATAATGGCAGTTCCTAATTCTGCCAGAAGCGCCGCGCCACACAATTCCAAGCGTGGCAGCGATACCGTCTTGACTGGCGCCACTCGTGTCTTCGCCGTGAGAAGATGAATGGAAACCCGTCCGCGGACTTCTGTGCGCACATAAAGGGCTGCGCCATATGCGCGTTGAGATGCGTCACAAAATCCGTGGAATTGGACATTTGCTTTGGGCTGGAAACCAACATAGCGAGGAACGCGGGTCTGGCCAAGAAATGGATAATTGTGGAGGAATTCGTTCCATTGTCGCACCAGCTCTTCTGGTAGGAGATCATCCCATCCGAGTTCGTGGAGCCAGATTTCCTGCATGAAAATCTTGGCACTGACTATCACAGGAGCGAGCCATCCTGCGGGATCGAACAGCCTCGCGATCTGGGAGAGCACCTCACGTTTGGTTAAGGATTTCGTGGAGGACAAATCAGCAGGATCAAAGAAGAACTCATCGGACTTAGCTTGCCATCGAATGCCTAGCGTTTTTGCAACGCTAGCTTCTTCAATTTCGAGGAATTCAACTCGCAGTAAGTGCTCTTTCGGAATATTGCGCAGCACAGCCTTTTCATTGGCTGTCCATTTTCGTAATGGGAACCCAGCTGTGTCGAGCGCAGCACGCAGTTCTTCGATTGCTAGAATTGCCTGGGACGAGGAGTGCGCTCCTGCCAGCACATCATCAACGTACATGTGCTCGGACAGAATGACGCTTGCCATTGGATTGGCTCTGAACATCTTTGGACAGCTGCTGTAGAACCCGAATCGCCAGGAACGGAGCACAGTTGACACCAAAGGTGACGACGCACAACAGATCATCTTTGTTGCGAAAGAGGATTCTCTGAAAAGGAGTGTGCTTCGGGTCTACAAGTATCTGCCGATACATCTTGGTTATATCGGCGTTAAAAACGTAACGATAAAAACGCCACTTTAGGATCTGAATCGTCAGATCAGATTGGAGGACTGGTCCCGTATGCAGGACGTCATTAAGGCTTTTACCATTGGAGGTAGGATTGGAGGCGTTAAATACAACGCGAAGCTTTGTTGTGGTGCTGTCTGGCTTAAACACAGCATGATGGGGGCAAATAGAAGACGTTGGAGTCGTTACTTGGAGGGACTTGCCTCATATGGCCTAAGTCCAAGTACTCCTGAATCACTGAGTCGTACTGTTCCTCCAAGGAAATGTCTGTCTTTAAGCGATTCTCGTTCCTGAGAAACTGAGCCAGTGCGATGGATCTAGAATGTCCCAATTGAATATGATCAGGAGTAACGAAAGGAAGAGTAACGACGTATCTGCCAGAACTATTTCTTGTAGTAGTGCGGATAAAGTTCTCTTCACAGATGGAATCAGACTCCTTCACAAGTTTAACTGCTAGATCTTCCACCTCCCAAAATTTGGTGAGAAGATCCTCGAGTCTTTGTGCTGGACTGACCGTGACTCTCGTCGAAAACGAGGAAACTGCCTTGGCAGGCGACTTTGCTACTGGCCCTGTCAGAATCCATCCAAAAATGGTTTCCTGGCCTAGTAGAGAGCCGCATATATTTGGGAGTGAGCCGCCAACTAAAATGGATGGGAGGATATCTGCACCTAAAAGTACATCTATCTGCGAGCTCAGGTGAAACGAGGGGTCAGCCAGCTGAATATTTGGCAGATCTTTCAACAGACTTTGTGGAATCGGATACGATGGTAGATTCCCTGCCAATTGTGGAAGAACAAAGGCCGAGGTCTCGACTTGAATCCTCGGCTTTGATGGGGAGCCAATGTTGAAGTGACATAGCTTTGATGGACTTGCAGCTACTGCTTGATTTAAGGCAGCGACTTGTGCTTGAACGGGCTGATATGGGAGTTTAATCAGATGGAACATTCGTTCCGAAATGAACGAAGCCTCTGATCCGGAATCAATCAGCGCCCTTGCTTTGTATGTTGTCCCTTGATAGCAAATGTTGATGATGGCCGTACCAAGAAGCACGCCTTGAACACTTGCTGCTAAATAGCTTTGAACATTTGGAACATTGGATGAAGTGGACTGCATGCTTGGAGGAGTTGAACTTGATGAGGCTCCGCCAGATGCTGATGAAGGAGGATGCTGTGTAGCAGTTGTGAGCACTCGTGCAATCTTTGAGAAGATGGCCTCTGGCAAAGCAGTTCAAGCATAACTTTTGCTTTTTGATGAACGACGACCTTTCATTGACGGACAAACGTAGAAAACTAGGACATAAACGGATCGGATGATTCTCTTTCGAGCACAACTTGCAGGACTGGGGTTTCACATTGACCCTGGTTTCGAAAGATTTCACCTTTTTCGGGGCGGACTCCTTCTTCCCTGGATTGCTTTGTGATTGCGTATTAGCTTTGATAGCTGCTATCGCCTCCAAAGTACGATACCGGTCGAGCAAAAACGAGTTAAATTCCGACCATGTCGGAATGTCTGACTTATTTTGGATGGACTGCTCCCAGAGGGAGAGTGTCAGAGTCGGCAATTTGAGGGAACACATATAAACAAGAAAACAGTCCCAGTTCACTGTCTGAACGCTCGCGAGTTTCAGTGCATTGAGGCACCCTTGAACCGTGGCCTGCAATTCCTTTAAGGCAGCACCACACTCGTGCGGAATGGATGAGAGACCGAACAAAATTTCAAGCTGACTCGTCACGAGCAGCCTTTTGTTCTCGAATCGTTGCGTCAAGTTTCTCAAGGCAGACTCAAAACCGTCGTTGGTAAGCGGGGACCTAGAAACAATATCCTTTGCTTCTCCACTTGTTTTTGAGTTGAGGTGGAATAATTTCTCAACTGGAGTGCGCCTCGGATTATTGATGTAAATTGCTGTAAACAAATCACGGAATGTGGGCCAACGTGAATAATCGCCATGGAAGACTTCGGTTTCGCACGGAGGCAGCCTGCAGCCGCCGGAAACAGGAGCTGTTTGGTGCGTGGGCGGTCTATTCTGGGTTTCCATGTCTTCTATTTGATCGCCTAATTGCGACGCACATCGCTCATAAACAGCGTAGCAGTGCGCATACTTTGCTTGTATAGCTGTTAAGTCCTTGGCATTGGAGGGGTCTTCTCTCAGAGCCTGGGAGCAGCGCCCATACTCCTGCTCGATGATCGCCCAGATATTCTGGACCTGGTCGCGTCGGATCCTCAGGGAAGATAACGACGGAACAGTCTGAGAGGAACCTGCGAGAATAGCGTCGAAATGGCTGAGCCGGTCACTGGCAGCAATGAAATCATCGAGAGCCATTTTACTACGACCTTGCTGACTTTGAGTTATAGAACGGGTGATTGGAGTCTTCAGCGACTCGGATTTGGTGCTCGGATTAAGAGATTTCTTAATGTTGGGCGTAGGCGCTTTCGTTGAAGGTTGGAGCCTTGACGACGAAGGAGAAGGTTTTACTGACGGGCCAGGAGTGGGCTTGCGTGTAGGATCTGATATCGATTTCCTTCTGGGCTTGTCTCCACTTGACATAATAGACTCACTGCAGAGTCAATGTGTTCTTGGACCTTGCAAAAAAAAAACAAATGCAAAAAAAAGGAGAGAAAATTTATCCCCTTTGAATCTGTGAGAAAGAGTGGAATGAGTGGAACGATGGAAACGGAACTGTCAACACGAATTGCAGAAAATAATCTTCTGTTCCCACGATGTATTACAGCACACGACAAAATGCTGTTGTTTCGCAAATGGATAAAATCAGCAAAAAGGAACAGCGGAATTGGAACAGTGTCAGCACAAGTTTCAGAAAATAATTTTCTGTTCCCACAATGTATTGCAGCACACGACAAAATGTTGTTGTTTCGCAAATGGATAAAATCAGCAAAAAGGGACAGCGGAATTGGAACAGTGTATCAACACGAAATGCAGAATTATTTCGATTGGAACGGCACACTGCGATGCTGGTATATTCATATACACATTTAATTTTAAATATATGTAAGTTCGGAAAAATAATAATTTCAAGCAATAAATGTATGTCATAAAAATTATTAAATTGGAACTTATAAACCGACAAGTCACAAACAAAACACAATTTGAATTTAATTAATAATCTTATTAATTGCACCTTGAGCAATTTTCAGGAAAAGTTGCGTTTAATGGAACAACGTGTAAACGATGATTACACTTGCTGAATATGATCTTCACTGCACATTCATCGATAGTTTATTCGGATGATCGCCGTCACTAAGTGTTCTGTTGTGGTAATTAATAATTAAAATTTTATGTTATCTTTTTGTTTTGTTTGTGAACTTGTTTTTTTTTTTATATGTTATGTGTGTTTTATATGGATAAGTGTCGTATATGTGGATAAGTGTTTTATATGTGGATAAGTGTTTTATATGTGTTGTGCATGCAGATATGTATGTATGTATATCACAGCTGTTCGCACATTTGGGAGTGGATTTTCTTTTTGTTATAATCTCGATTGTATTTGCAGCCAATTTATTGACAATTGGACATGGACCAGAATTTTCGGATCGCGAATTGGAAATTTGCAAATTGGATATTTGGCGGCAGGTATGTACAAACATATATGTATGAACAAAAGTGAACATACATATGTATGTAGGTACGCGGAAATGCTCACAGGAAATTGTGAGTCAATTATTAAGCACTGCGATTAATTTATTCTCCTTTTTAGTTACGTTCAGACTGCACATTAGGATTTGGATCTTGGAGTGATGTATTTTGTTGGATTTTGCACACAATTAGTGCAAATGGCGGACACAAAATAATGGAGGTAAGTGCATATGTACATATGTATGTACAATGGAATAGAAATGGAAGTAATCAACTTATTTTGTCTTTCTTGAGTTCTCCACCGTTGCTAAGTAGAAGCGAGAGGATTCACAATAATCCGGCTCGAAGGACCAAATGTTGTAGTGGGGTGGCAAACGAAAGCGGTAAGTCGATGTCGAAATAAGAACACTTTGATTTCACTTTATTAAACTTTTATTTTTTTTTTCACGTCACGTGTCGCGTCTGATATCTTAATACAGATTTTCTCAACTAACTTAAAACTATGGCGGCTCCATGCAGAGCCATCAAAAAAAAGGGGAAAAAAAAAGGAGAGAGCCGTGGTGAAAAGCCGGCATCAGTGCTGCGCAAATAGCTATCGAATAGCTAGCTATATGCCGTCATGTTCAGCATGAACAAAGTTGATTATAATGAAACACAATAATTAAACAAATTTGGTGTTTAATTGGTTAAACGTTTCATTTACTTACGTGTAACATTCTCCTGGACTTGCATGCAACAGTGTATATTGTTCGTCATCGGGAAATTAAGTCAGACTATCTATTAGGTTACAAATCAATTAAAATAAACATTTATTAAATTCACTTTCATCTAACACCTTCACTTCTTTTAACACCTTCGGCACCTTGCGTAATTGCGCCAACAACTCCTGTTGTGGCCACTTCTTCGGCTCCTCAACCGGGTTCATCAACTACTGTAGTTCCCGATGTTATTATTATTATTATTATTATTATGAGGGGGGAATCTGCACTGCGACCCTTTGGATCTATTGTGCCCCCTTCTGAGCCTAAAGCTCATCTATCAACCCTAATTCTCGCACGAAGTCGAGAATTTTTAGCGGGTTGAGGTCTACTATGTCCTCCATCGGTAGAACATGTTTCCCTAGAAAACTACGTCTACGTCTACATAGAGCAGTGCATTCTGCTAGTATGTGCAACGAAGATTCCTCCTCGAAATTGCAGAACCGGCAGGTTCCACTGCTTACAATTCCTAACTTAGATAGGTGACTTCTCAGTTTACAATGCCCAGTCAATAGACCGGTGAGTATTCTGAGTCTATTCTTTCCCAATGCGATTATTCGCTGGAACCGCTTTTTGTTGTAGCTACCTAGGAGGTGTTTGGCTTGTCTGAGACCTGTGGTCTCCGTCCAATGCGACTGTTGAAGTCGTCTCTCCTCGTTACGTAGGTACTCCCGTATTGTGTGTCTTCCAATTCCACAAAACGGTTCAGGACCTATTAGGGGCCTGCATGCACCCATTTTGGCTAGTGTGTCCGCTGCTTCGTTCCCTGCTATATCCATATGGCCTGGAATCCATCTTAGGGTTAACCTATTATGCGATCCCAGTTGGTTTAGCTTCTTTCGCACCTCGTGCACTACTTTAGACGTTATTTTCGCCTTGCTGAGTGCATTGAGAGCTGCTTGACTATCGGATAGAATGGCTATGTCTCTATTCCGATAGTTGCGTTTGAGATTAAGGTCAGCACACCTCCCTATTGCACATACCTCAGCCTGGAAGATACTTGTGTATGCTCCTAGGGATTCATGGTGAGATATCCGAGGGCCTACAACTCCAAGTCCTGTGCCTTGGTCTGTAAGAGATCCATCGGTGTACCATTTTATGGTGTGTTGACTCATAGGATGGACTTCATCAAGTGTTGTCCAATCCTTCTTACTACTCAGGTTCACTTTGAAATTCTGCTCGAACGTGAGCTCGGCAGTCATTTCGTCCCTTGGCTGTCCCAGTAAGGGGAGATCACCAGATAGCAGTTCTACGTCTCTGTGGCTAAGGATGCCTCCCACCCCATCTCGTGCTATCCTTAGTAGAGTCGCTCTTTGTTGCAGTTCAATGAATATATGGAGTGGCGTGAGCTCCATTAGAACTTCTATAGCCGTTGTCGGACAGGTGCTCATAGCCCCAGTCATACATACGCAGGCCATCCGTTGCAGTCTTGACAGCTGCTTCTTGACGGTGATGAGTTGAGCTCTACCACCCCAGGCTATCGCTCCGTACGTGAGCATTGGCCTGACTACCATTAGGTATAGCCATCTAATAATCTTCGGTGATGTGCCCCATGATTTCCCGGCTATGCTGCGACAGGCATAAAGTGCTCGAGCGCACTTTGCTATCGCATTTTGTACATGGGGGCCGAAGTTAAGTTTACTGTCAAAAGTGACTCCTAGGTACTTGACCTCCTTACTTGTTTCTATTGTGCTGTTTGATAGCCTTATTTGCCTCATTCTCTGCAACTTGTACCTTTTAGTGAAGGGAACGATGACTGTCTTGGTGGGGTTGAGGTTGAGGCCCACCTCTCCACACCAATCACTCGTTATCCGTAAACCTAATTGTACAATGTCGCAGAGCGTTTCCTCGAATTTACCTCGTGCTATGATGACAATGTCATCAGCGTAGCCTTGACATTGAATTCCATAGCTGGCAAGCTTCTGGAGTAGCTCATCTACTAAAAGACTCCAAAGTAGTGGAGACAAGACACCTCCTTGAGGACAACCTTTTGTGGTTGTGACAGTAACAGTGCTATCTTGAACTGTTGCCGTGGCTTGTCTAGACCCCAGCAGTGAGCAAATCCATCTGCCTGTGGTTGTGTCTAGGCCCCTCCTGGTCAGGGCAGCCTTGACAGCATCGTGCGATGTGTTGTCGAAGGCACCTTCTATGTCCAGGAAGGCGCATACTGGCACCTCCTTGTTGTCAACTACTGTGCTTAAAGTGCGGTGTAGTTGATATAGTGCCGTATCCGTGGACCGGCCTGCTCTGTATGCATGCTGCGTTGGTTGCAGCGGGGATTGCACCAGAAGAGTACTTCTTATTTTATGGTCCACCAGCTTTTCCAGCGTTTTCAGCAAAAACGAAGTCAAGCTGATTGGTCTGAAGGACTTGGGGCTGGTGATATCTTTCTTCCCTGCTTTGGGGATGAAGACCACCCTAGCTCTACGCCACGCACTTGGTATGTATCCCAGTGCAAGACTGCTTATCATTATCTTCCTGAGGATGGGAAGGAGTATATCCCGTCCCTGCTGTAGGAAGGATGGTGATATCATGTCAAGGCCTGGCGATTTAAAGGGCTGGAAAGTACCAATTGCCCATTGTAATCGTTCAGGTGTGACTGTCGACTTTGCGATTTTCCAGTCGGCAGACACTGTCCTAGACATGTTCCTTGCTTCGACTGTATCTTCGTGTACCGGGGTGCTTCCCGGGAAGTGTGTCTCAAACAAAAGCTCTAACTTCGCTATACTACTGCCAGTGAAGGTGCCATCCCTTCTTTTCAAGGCTAAGTTTGCCTCTGGCGTGCGTCTCGAAAGTGCCCTATGGAACCGGGCACCTTCGGATGTGCTTTCTATACTTTCGCAGAATTCACGATAGTTCTTCCGCTTGGCCTTTCTTATCTCCTTGTTGTAGGAGGTAAGGCTTTCACGGTAAGAGTCCCATAGTCCGTCTCTCTTCGCTCTGTTGAAGAGGTGACGGGTGGCGAGTCGTAGCCTCTCAAGGCTATCGTTCCACCAAGGGGCATCTGTTTCCTTGCGCTTCCTTCCAAGAGGACAGCTTTCTTCAAAGGCATCTGTTATGCTGCTGTTTATATTGCCTACCACTCTTTCTAGTTCCAATTGAGAACGGGGTATACCCGTCCTTTCATTGGATAGATTGAGTTGTAGGGTCGGTTTAAACCTGTCCCAGTTTGTCTTTCTGGGGTTACGGGCTGGTGTGCTACTGTCCATATTGACCTGCAGCTCAAATAGGATGATTCTATGATCGGACATAGATTCATCCGAAGAGACATGCCAGTTTCTTAGGTGTGGTTTAAGGCACCTACTTATCAGGGTGACGTCTAGTACTTCTTCCCTGACTCTAGTTACGAATGTCGGTGTGGCACCGACATTTCCAATTTCTAAATTATATCTAAATATAAAGTCAAGAAGGTACTCACCTCTTGTATTTGTGTCTGTGCTTCCCCAGACCACATGATGTGCGTTGGCATCACACCCGGTGATTAGGGGAAGTTTCCTCCTGGCGCAATACTCCGCCAGCCCAACGATTTCCGTTGGTGGACAGGCTCCATCGCCGGCGAAATACGCCGAGGCCACCACGGTGGTACGGGCGCTTCCGGCCGTCTGCACGGCTATTGGCACGCAGTCCCTGCTTAGGAATTCTGAAAGGATGGTATAATTAATACACTTCCTCACCATTATACATGTTCTTGGTACTGGATCTCTTTGATCCCAGATTACCTTTGAGTCCGCTGTGTACAGGCCTTTGATGCCATTGTTTATCCATGGCTCCTGTACCAATGCTAGCCCAAGGTGTTGGCTGGTGAACATCCTGGCTAGGACGGCCGAGGCCGCCTTCGCACGGTGGATGTTCACCTGGGCTAGCTTAGTGCTGATGACTTGCGTCATCGCACTATATCAGCGGCTCCATATCACATGACGAGGGGGGCCGGGAGTTCCCCTCGTCATCGCATGACGTCAAGGTGACGTCAGCTTCCTTCAGCTCGTCCAGCACCTCCTGCGACGACATGGCCAGCTGCTGATCCATCTCCTCAACAGCAGCGGGATCCAGTGTTAGATCCGCCAGATCTTCGTCCTCCGCCAGATCTTCCAACGAATTGGAAGGATCTGCCGGACCAACACTGGATCCAACTGCCGCCGGGGACAGCTCCTTGCTCATTCCCGCGGGAGGGAGATCCTCGCTCGCGGGTGCGGTCGTTCCAGATGGGGTCCTCATACCATCCTTCTCTACTGGTTTTTTCAGTCCACTAACGGGGATTTTCCCGAAGCGAAAGAAAAGCTTGTGACCTCTGGTCACAATGTCGTTCTTGGCCATCTCATCGATGCCTAGTACCAGGAGGGCTCCTCCTCCTTCTTCCTTCCTTGAGATGACCCTCCATGCGCCAGTCTCGATCCTGTTCTGGTTGCTCAGCATAACCAGCAGGTCGTCGGTTGTCCTGTCCGCACTTCTCGGCAGGTAGCGCGTGATGTTGTGGGGTGACGGGATGTCATCCCCCATCTTGCAATCAAGGGGTACGCCCTTCCAAGAGTGTAGCTTTGATGCTACCGTCAACAGCCAGTCTGCAGAGTTCTCGTCCGTGCAGTCGATCACCAGGTGGCCCACCCTGAAATGGATGCCAACGAACGAGACTGCAGTGTCCCACCCTGTCAGGATGACCTGATCCAGGATGGCCTCCTCAAGCGCGGACAAGTCCCCGCGACTGAGAATTACCTGGGGATAATCCGCAGGCAACACGGCCACTTTCACCTTTCTCGCGACAGCCGCGTAGGACGCGCGAGGCTCAGTGGGCGCTGAGGAGGTGGACTCCCTGGCTGTTTGTTCAGCTGCTGCTGCCGCTGCTGCTACTGACGTGCTGGGGCGCTCATCCAGAGCTTCCTGCCGTCCTGATGTTGGGGATCTGTGCTCTGCTCTGACAGGTGCTGCTCTTGGTCTCTGAGCAGTTGGCTCCGCCGCGCGCACCCTTTTGGGGGTGTCGGTTGGCGGTGTAAGCGCACTACTCGACCTTTTGGCAGGTGTCCTGTCTTCGGCTGCCGTCGTTCTTGGCTCTTTCGCCTTGGCCAACGCCTCCTCCTGAGACATTCCCTGCTGGAGATACCGGATGTACCATTTGACCCGTGATCCACAGAGATTACGCCTGTGGGGGTCATCCAGTCCACCCGGTTCCCCTAGACCTGGAAGGTCCTTTTTCGGCGGCGGGCGTTGTTGTCCCTGCCGTCTGTCAGCGGCTAGCGCAGGGCGCAACGGTCGGGATTGACCTACCGTGCTCCTTTGCGCGTGTTGCCGCGAAGCCTGCAGACTTGGCCGTCTGTACTGTGCCGGTGGCACTCTCCTATTTGGAGCCGGAGCTTGGCTGCGTGGAGGATGGTCTACCACGTTGGAGGGCCGCTCCCTATCAAGGTGACGGTCCTCGAAGTGTCTTGCAACACTTTCCGCAGGGAGATCCTGCGGGAGTTTCATTTTTTTATTCTTTTTGTCCATAAAAAGATCCCACGAGTAGCGCGACAAGGGTGAGGTCCATCCGAGCAGAGGTCCGCATGCCCGGATAAGGCTGATTAGAACAGGCGGTCGCCACTTGCCTGAGCCCACCGTTAGCGACTGAGCTAGTTTTTGACCCGGGCCCCCAGCCAGGCTGACTCTCAGCACGGTACGAGTGACACTCTTAGTCCGGCCCGGGGTGAGATTAGGATAGGAAGAGGTAGGTGCTTGTGAGGGAGTTGAGGGGTGTGTGAGGCTATGCTTAAAAGGCGGCAACACAAACGCCTTGTCGGTACGATGATCAGTATCATACCCGCTGTTTGTCCGGGACTGCTTATTACGAGGTGATCTCGCTATTCGCAGCTAACCTCCCCGAGGGGTGGCCGTTCGCTATCCGCAACCCGCGACCCGCCTGGTGGCCCCAGCTAAGCCCCCTCCGAACCATCTCACAAGTTCTTTGGAACAGGAGTTCCCGATGTTAGAATTAATGTAATAGACAGACCACCTACCCTCACCTACTTTGTCTCCGCCGCCTCTGTTAACAGTTGTTGCTCCTCGTAAGCAGATTTTTATTTCTAGACTGTCTGCGGACACTACATCTGAGTCTGTGTCAGCTTACATTGCAAGTAAGTCCTCAGCAAATGTTTCAGTTAAAAAGTTTCATTTTTCTGAGCCTAGAGAGATTTCTTCTTTTAAAATTAGTGTGTCTTCTATCTTATAGTTCCACCTTCATCTAACATTCATGTTTATTTTCAACACCTAAGTAATATAAAAAAAATTTCTAGCCTTGTGCTTGACACAGACTTATTTGTTGTTGTCGGTGACTTCAATCTACCTCACACCTCCTGGTCATTTTTAAATGACTTTAATTATTTTGTTCCCTCAGTTCAGCATGATTTCTTAGATGGTATAATTGATATTCCACTTTTTCAGATTAATTCAGTTTCGAATAATTTTAGCAGAATGCTTGATCTAGTCTTTGTTAATAATTTATCTTGCGCTGCTGTCACTAGATCTTCTCCTGTAGTCGAGCCTGAAGATTCTTACCATCCTACACTTGAACTTTCACTTTCTATTCCTAATACTAACATTGCGTCTTACCAACTTCCTATTTATACCCGCCGTTGTTTTCGTAAATGAAATTTTTCTTTACTTAACCAACTGACTTCTGCTACTGATTGGTCTACTCTGTATAAAACGAATGATATGAACTTAGATGTCTCTTTCTTTTACAACACTCTAAATTCTCTCTTTGATGTCTGTATCCCTATAGTCCGCCTCACTAAAGCCTCCTTGGTTCACTCCAAGATTATCCTATCTAAAAAATTAAAAATCAAAATATTTCAAAAGATTCAAATTGACGGCTTCCAACTTGGACTTTTTGAAATATTCTAAAGCTAATTTTTCAACTTACAATTTCCAATGCTATGAAAGCTACCTCATTCGTTGCAAGAATCAATTTGCGCGGGATCCTAAATAATTTTACTCCTTCGTCAACTCCAAACGTAAAATTTCCTCGTTACCCAAAACTTTTTTCCTTAGCTCTAACAAACTAAGCTATGACTTTAATGCTTCAAACCTTTTAGCTGATTTTTTCCAATCTACCTACTCCTCTTCCTCCTCTAATAACATCCCTTTAAATTTTTCAGCTCCTTCATCTAATTCTTTACTTTTACCAAAAATAACCGATAGCTGTGTAATTTCTGCTATTCTCTCACTAAAATCTTCTTACTGTTCTGGCCCTGACAACATCCTTTAATAGCTCTTTTTAATCTATCCTTACATTTAGCTGTCTTTCCATCTATATGGAAAGAATCTTACATTATCCCACTGCATAAGAAAGGATGCAAAGCGGATATTTCGAACTACAGGGGAATTGCAAAGCTATCAGCAATCTCTAAGCTTTTTGAACAAATTATGTCTTCTTCTTTGCAGCATCTCTGCAAATCCATTATCTCCCCCGCTCAACATGGTTTCGTCAAGAGTCGGTCAACTTTGACCAATTTACTAGAATTTACTTCCTTCGTAAATGAGGCCTTTCTCAATAAAATGCAATCTGATGTCATTTACACAGACTTCAATAAAGCATTTGACTCGGTAAACCATAACCTATCTTACGGATAGGACCCAAAGAGTACTGCTTAGATCAGCCACCTCTAAGTTTGTCAAGGTCACTTCTGGCGTACCTCATCAAGTCATCTAGGTCCCCTACTTTTCAATCTTTTATTAATGATCTCCCGACTGCTTTAGCTCACTGTCACATACTTATGTATACTGATGACGTGAAACTTATATTACCATATAAGGAAGCCGATTGCCATAAGCTTTTACAAGATGACTTAAACGCAATGCATCTTAATTAAAATTTTTCTAAATGCCTGTTCATGACTTTTAACAGGGTTCCTCCTTTCTTGGCAACTTACTCAATTGATAATGTTCCATTACAACGCATATCGACAGTCGAAGATCTTGGTGTCCTTTTTAGACCCCGTACTTTAAAAAAGTAAAGGGGTCTATTAACTTTGTCACAAAATAAAATGTGCGTAACAGGCAGAAGGAGGCGTGGCAGATATTTTAACCAAACTGACAGAATATGCATATAAGATAGTCCCATACATACTGACCAAATTTGATTGAAATCTGTCCACTACATTATATAGCTGCCATAGGAATGATCAGTAGAAAATCAGGCCTTAGAATTAAAAACATTTTTATGTTTTGAGATATCTCAACCAAACTGACAGAATATGCATGTATAATGGCCCGATTCCAAACAATTTGGTCAGGATATATAGGGCCATTATACATGCATACCATAGGAACGATCAGTCAAAAATCAAGTCTTAGTATGAAAAACTTTTTTTCCATAGTAAGTACGAGTATGCTCGACTGTAGCACCGTCCACTAATTAATAATAAGTTAGGTTTCTCTCTTCATATCTCCTCTATTATAAATAAGGCTAGGGGTACTCTTGCATTTATAAAGCGTTGGTCTAAAGAATTTAATGACCCCTATATCACAAAATTACTATACACATCTTTAGTTCGACCCATTCTTGAATATTGCTCTTGCGGGATTTACCTTGGAATCCAAATCTTCGTTTGCCACCTTACTCTAGCAGACTTCTTCTCCTTAATCTCCCGACCCTTGTCAACCGTAGAACAGTTCTTGGAGCTATTTTCCTCCATAAAAAAATTATTGGAGATATTAGTTTTCCAGCATTGTTAGATCGTTTAAGCTTTAATATTCCTTTCAGGGCGACTAGGAACTTCGCTCCTTTATCTTTACCTACATGCACAAGTGACTACGCTTTACATAATCGATTTCGTGTATTATGCTCGGATTATCGGGGGTGCCACAGAAATCGCTTTCGCTTGAATTTCTCTACAATTTAATTTCGCTGTGCCACAGGTCAAATCGCAGAATAATTTTACGCGTATTAAACTAGAGCTAAAATCGCTGGCGTCCGATGCTGCCACCTAGTCCGATTTAGATTTTTGAAGTCAGGGTCAGCGATGCCACACTTTTAAGTCCGAATTCGAAGTAAGGTATTTAAAAAAAATATATGGAACCACTTTAGTTTTCTTTAAATTAAGCATTAAAAAAATAGGTCCTTTGAGGTAAATCAAGTTTTACCGAAAAAAAAACTTTAACATATTGTGCAATTTGTGAAAACATTTTTGACGAAGAGTTGCCAGACTAATGGCAGACAATTCCTAGAGTTGTCGAGTAATTTTTATTTTATCGCGCCAATTACTTTTAAATTTTTTTTCAGCTGAACAAAAGAAAGTATTGCACAAATAAATAAAATTATTAAAATTAAATAACAAAAAAATTAAAAACCTATTGTTCTGCAATTATAAACTTAAAAAAGTTGCTAAACAAACCATTGGGTAATTTAATCTGAGAAGGTGTCAGCCCTTAGCAGCCTAGTTCGAAAAGGTTGGTGAAATTGCTAAAAAACATTAAATCATTCGAAGTTCTGTGGCACCTCGGAAATTTCAGTGCCGAATTGATTTCTGCGGAATTCTATTTCGCTTGCGATTTCTGTGGCATCCCTGTATAATGAACTGTATCATCTAATATCACTCAATCTCTCTCTCGAGCGAATTAAATCATCTCTTTTTAATCACCTCCGGTAGATTTCTTATCTCAACGGACTGAATTTGACCTTGTGCTAATTTCTCCCCATTGGATCAGTGGTCTTCCAAGAGGTCTCTAACAAAATTATTAGGTATTAATTTAACTTACAAATGTGCATACTAAGACTTTTGGAAACTCACCTGGCTCGTGAGATAAACAGGTGTGAGTGGGAGGGGAACAATTTAAATTATTGGAGAAAATGGGGCCGTTGGAGCCTTTTGGATTATTATAAAAATTTATATAATTTTTTAATATTCTAATCAAAAATACGCGTCGAATAACACCCCAGTCATCAAAATTCGACTACTCGTTCAAAAGATAATTAATATTGAAATTTTTAGCGGCCTTCCGAAAATGAGATGAAAAGTCAGTATGTCTGTTTGTTTGTCTGTTTGTTTGTTTGGATCAAATCGTTAATTTAGCTTGAAAGTTTGAATGAGGACTTGTTCCCGCTCAAAAATCTAGAAACGTTTGTTCTACGGCTTTTTCGAATAATCGCTAGTTTAGCGGGAAATCGCTAAAAACCGCTAAAATTGAAACCACTATAGCATCCAAACGATAAAAGCTACAGATGTGATATACACATCGTTGAAAAGGTATTTCAAAGAGCTCTTTGGCATACTTTTTTAATTAATTTTTATTTTAAGTTAAAAGGTAAACATCTACAGGTGAAATAAGGTTTTTTTTCCCACACTTTGGCGATTTTGAGAAAACCCCAGTAATGATTTTTTCTAATTTTGCATGTATATTTGTAAAAGGAACTAGTGTTGCCAGACAGTTTGTTTTTCTTGTACAAACAATAAACACCTTTTGACAAAGTTGTACCGTCAAAAAATATTGCAATTTTAAAAATTTCTGATATTTTACTCCAAAATTTCTGATATCTTATAAAAAAAACCTCTTTACGAGGTACAAGTCTAGTGATGAAAATGATTTCATGCACCAAAATTTCTGATATCCAATTTTGTGACGAATAATATTAAGGTTTACTTATAAATTACTAAAAAAAAATTTTGTCACTCGGCACATTGCGCTAATTTCTTCATACCTAATAAATATTTATTTTTTGCGCAGTGCCGAGTGACAAAATTTTTTTTTAGTAATTTATAAGTAAACCTTAATATTTGTTGTAGTGGGGCGTCGAAGCACAAAAAGGGGTAAGTCGATTCGAAATGATAAAACTTGAATTTTCACATTAATATAAAACTCTTTATTTCACGTCGCGTATCGCGTCTGAATTCTTCACGTATAGATCTTCAACTAACTTAAAACTATGGCGGCTCCATGTAGAGCCAGCAAAAAAAAAGGCGGAAAAAAAGGAGAGAGCCGTGGTGAAAAGCCGGCATCAGTGCTGCGCAAATAGCTATCGAATAGCTAGCTATTTGCCGTCATGTTCAGCATGAACATTCTCCCCCCCTTTGCAAGGATATGCAAGAAATGGAGAGAGGGGGGATCGGAATCAGCACGAGCACGACCCTGAAACCATCCAGCCAAAGATGGTGCTCTGCGCCATCGGGAGCCCGTTCTGGCTCGGCATGAAGCCCTCCGTGACCACATGGTTCGCGGCATCAGCTCCCAAGACCAGAGATATGGTGGACGGTCGGTGGAAATTGTCGTTGGCCAACGTGAGATTGGCGAACCTTGCCCTCACGCTGTCCCCGAGCGGCCTCACCGGAGTGTGGATATGAAGACCCTCGACGATCTTCAGGAGGACCTCGAAATTGAGGTCCGCGTTGACCTTAGACGCCACTGTCGCCTTGCAGACTCTGTCCTCGCCGACATGTAAAGCTGGCAGCTGGAGTTGGGCCGCTAAGGAGGCGCTGATGGAGCTGACTGCCGCGCACGGGTCGAACAACGCCTGCAGCACAAACGATTGATCTCCCGCGTGGAGGCGAACGACAGCCGTGGGAAGCACGTTCGTGCTCTTGTGCTGGAGCAGCGACGCAAGCGTCGGCGGTGGGCCGGCTGCCTGCTTTGGATGCGTCGATGGACGTGGCGAGTGAGATCGGGGTGTGGCAGACCGTGCGGAGGAAGGCGACCGACTCCGTGGCGGTGAACGGCGTTGCTGCCTGGAACGGCCCTGCCGTGACGCCGGACTGTGGTGTTGCTGCGAGGCGTTTGGCTGTGTGGAGGAACGAGACCGCCGCGTGGACTAGCTGCCTTGCTCGCGCATATGGAGGAGCGTGTGGTGGTCCTGGCCGCATTTCCGGCATTTGTCCTTGCTCCGGCAGGACTGCCCAGAATGCTGGTGGGCCAGACAGTTGGAGCAGTATTTGTTTATTAAAACTGCCCGCAGACGCTTTTCCACGCTCAAGCGCAGGAAACGGTTGCACTGCCGCAACGGGTGAATGCCGCGGCAGACTCGGCAACGGAAGGATCGAGTTCCTCGTGAACGTCTGCCTTCCAACTCCTGCGCGTTTGCCGTACGTGGTGCCATTCTGTATCTGTTGCGTATTGGAATATAGGAGATTATGATAATAAGAAATAAACATATGGAAAATTATGACTACTCTATGACTACGCAATTCTAGGAGGATGTAGTGGAGGAAACACTTAGCACTGACTTGGAACGGATGCGTCAGTGGGAAGGAGGAGCAACTTGACAATAGGTCTTTTCAGGAGCCCTTGTGCAGTCTGGACGTCAACTACACGCACCCTATTGTCGGAACCGGGGTAAGTGGTGACTATTCTTCCTAGTCGCCACTCGTTGGACGGTAGGTTGTCATCCTTCACGATGACCATATCGCCAACCTGGAGATCCTTTCCCGGAAATTGCCATTTGTTCCGTTTGTGGAGCTCCTTGAGGTATTCCTCTTTCCACCGTGAGCAGAACTGTTGGCTCATGGCCTTTAGCCGTTGCCATCTATTGATGATGGACATAGCCGGTTCTTTGATCTCAGGCTCTGAAATGGATACGAGAGGCCCACCAATCAGGAAATGACCTGGCGTCAATGCCAAAAGGTCGGAGGGATCTTCCGACATCGGAGAAATGGGCCTTGAGTTGAGGCACGCCTCAATTCTACATAAAAGAGTGGATAGCTCATTGAATGTGTACTTCATGGTAGACGTGGATTTGTAGAATAAGGTCTTAAAACCTTTTACGCCTGCTTCCCACAGGCCGCCCATATGAGGAGCGCTAGGAGGATTGAAATGCCAGGATAGGCCGCTGTGACTAAACTTGGACGTCACAAGTTTTGTAGCCGCTAGAAAGTCTCTCGTGAGTGCTCCAGAAGCACCAACAAAAGTTTTCCCATTGTCGGAATGCATTCGACGAGGACAACCACGTCTCGCAACGAATCTCGAGAACGCAGCCAGGAATTTTTCTGTAGTAAGGTCGGATGTTGCCTCTAAGTGGATTGCCTTCGTACTGAAACATACGAAGACACAAACGTAACCTTTTGTTATCAGGCACGCACGACCAGTGTAATTTTTTATGTCGAAAGGACCCGCAAAGTCGACACCCGTGCTGGTGAAGGCTCTCGAAAACGTTGTCCTTTCGACGGGAAGGGAGCCCATCAGCTGAGTCTGCAGTTTCCTGCGGTGTATGATGCACACCTTACAGGAGCTGATTGTGGCTTTGACCAGAACTTTCACCTTAGGGATCCAGTACCTGGCCCGTATGAGGCGTACCATCAGCTGGTTGCCTCCGTGGAGAGAAATAAGATGTGTGAAGCGGACCAGGAGGCGTGAAAAGTCACAATCATAAGGGAGGAGGATTGGATGCTTTTCGTCATAGCTTAAGGAGGCGGACGCATTAACACGTCCGCAAGATCGAAGTATGCCCTTCTGGTCGACGAAAGGATTCAAATTCGCAGTGTTGCTGGACTTAGGGAGCTGCTTCTTTTCCTTCAAGCACCAGTATTCCTTTGGGTACCCTGAGCGTTGTGACATCTTAATGAGCTGGTCTTGAGCCTCAGCAATTTCTGCGCTACTGAGCTCATCCGGAAACAAGACCGTAGGCTTTCTGCAACGCTGGATAAAGCGCAAAACGAACGCGAAAGCTCTCAATGCCTTGTCAAGCTTCGAAAAACGCTCCAGGACGTTGCTCGAGGGTACCTGTGCAATATTACATTTTACGGCGCGTTGCTCCAGCTCCGTTTCATGGACAGCCTCTGGAATGGGCCATTGCTCCTTTCCCTTTTGTAGCCAGTCCGGCCCATGCCACCACAAGGAGCTTCCGATCAGGTCTTGTGGTGAAACGCCTCGGCTCGCCAAATCTGCTGGGTTCTGCTCCGACCGAACATGAGCCCATTTGCCTCTGGATGCACTAATTTTCGCCACTCGATTAGCGACGAACGTGGTCCATCTGCATGGAGTCCTATTCAGCCAGGCCAACACAATTGTGGAATCTGTCCAATAGAATATTTCGGAACTATTGACAGGTAGCAGCGGAATAATGGCAGTTCCTAATTCTGCCAGAAGCGCCGCGCCACACAATTCCAAGCGTGGCAGCGATACCGTCTTGACTGGCGCCACTCGTGTCTTCGCCGTGAGAAGATGAATGGAAACCCGTCCGCGGACTTCTGTGCGCACATAAAGGGCTGCGCCATATGCGCGTTGAGATGCGTCACAAAATCCGTGGAATTGGACATTTGCTTTGGGCTGGAAACCAACATAGCGAGGAACGCGGGTCTGGCCAAGAAATGGATAATTGTGGAGGAATTCGTTCCATCCGAGTTCGTGGAGCCAGATTTCCTGCATGAAAATCTTGGCACTGACTATCACAGGAGCGAGCCATCCTGCGGGATCGAACAGCCTCGCGATCTGGGAGAGCACCTCACGTTTGGTTAAGGATTTCGTGGAGGACAAATCAGCAGGATCAAAGAAGAACTCATCGGACTTAGCTTGCCATCGAATGCCTAGCGTTTTTGCAACGCTAGCTTCTTCAATTTCGAGGAATTCAACTCGCAGTAAGTGCTCTTTCGGAATATTGCGCAGCACAGCCTTTTCATTGGCTGTCCATTTTCGTAATGGGAACCCAGCTGTGTCGAGCGCAGCACGCAGTTCTTCGATTGCTAGAATTGCCTGGGACGAGGAGTGCGCTCCTGCCAGCACATCATCAACGTACATGTGCTCGGACAGAATGACGCTTGCCATTGGATTGGCTCTGAACATCTTTGGACAGCTGCTGTAGAACCCGAATCGCCAGGAACGGAGCACAGTTGACACCAAAGGTGACGACGCACAACAGATCATCTTTGTTGCGAAAGAGGATTCTCTGAAAAGGAGTGTGCTTCGGGTCTACAAGTATCTGCCGATACATCTTGGTTATATCGGCGTTAAAAACGTAACGATAAAAACGCCACTTTAGGATCTGAATCGTCAGATCAGATTGGAGGACTGGTCCCGTATGCAGGACGTCATTAAGGCTTTTACCATTGGAGGTAGGATTGGAGGCGTTAAATACAACGCGAAGCTTTGTTGTGGTGCTGTCTGGCTTAAACACAGCATGATGGGGGCAAATAGAAGACGTTGGAGTCGTTACTTGGAGGGACTTGCCTCATATGGCCTAAGTCCAAGTACTCCTGAATCACTGAGTCGTACTGTTCCTCCAAGGAAATGTCTGTCTTTAAGCGATTCTCGTTCCTGAGAAACTGAGCCAGTGCGATGGATCTAGAATGTCCCAATTGAATATGATCAGGAGTAACGAAAGGAAGAGTAACGACGTATCTGCCAGAACTATTTCTTGTAGTAGTGCGGATAAAGTTCTCTTCACAGATGGAATCAGACTCCTTCACAAGTTTAACTGCTAGATCTTCCACCTCCCAAAATTTGGTGAGAAGATCCTCGAGTCTTTGTGCTGGACTGACCGTGACTCTCGTCGAAAACGAGGAAACTGCCTTGGCAGGCGACTTTGCTACTGGCCCTGTCAGAATCCATCCAAAAATGGTTTCCTGGCCTAGTAGAGAGCCGCATATATTTGGGAGTGAGCCGCCAACTAAAATGGATGGGAGGATATCTGCACCTAAAAGTACATCTATCTGCGAGCTCAGGTGAAACGAGGGGTCAGCCAGCTGAATATTTGGCAGATCTTTCAACAGACTTTGTGGAATCGGATACGATGGTAGATTCCCTGCCAATTGTGGAAGAACAAAGGCCGAGGTCTCGACTTGAATCCTCGGCTTTGATGGGGAGCCAATGTTGAAGTGACATAGCTTTGATGGACTAGCAGCTACTGCTTGATTTAAGGCAGCGACTTGTGCTTGAACGGGCTGATATGGGAGTTTAATCAGATGGAACATTCGTTCCGAAATGAACGAAGCCTCTGATCCGGAATCAATCAGCGCCCTTGCTTTGTATGTTGTCCCTTGATAGCAAATGTTGATGATGGCCGTACCAAGAAGCACGCCTTGAACACTTGCTGCTAAATAGCTTTGAACATTTGGAACATTGGATGAAGTGGACTGTATGCTTGGAGGAGTTGAACTTGATGAGGCTCCGCCAGATGCTGATGAAGGAGGATGCTGTAGAAGAGTATTGTGGCGACCTTTGCACGTGCAGCAGTTGTGAGCACTCGTGCAATCTTTGAGAAGATGGCCTCTGGCAAAGCAGTTCAAGCATAACTTTTGCTTTTTGATGAACGACGACCTTTCATTGACGGACAAACGTAGAAAGCTAGGACATAATCGGATCGGATGATTCTCTTTCGAGCACAACTTGCAGGACTGGGGTTTCACATTGACCCTGGTTTCGAAAGATTTCACCTTTTTCGGGGCGGACTCCTTCTTCCCTGGATTGCTTTGTGATTGCGTATTAGCTTTGATAGCTGCTATCGCCTCCAAAGTACGATACCGGTCGAGCAAAAACGAGTTAAATTCCGACCATGTCGGAATGTCTGACTTATTTTGGATGGACTGCTCCCAGAGGGAGAGTGTCAGAGTCGGCAATTTGAGGGAACACATATAAACAAGGAAACAGTCCCAGTTCTCTGTCTGAACGCTCGCGAGTTTCAGTGCATTGAGGCACCCTTGAACCCTTTAAGGCAGCACCACACTCGTGCGGAATGGATGAGAGACCGAACAAAATTTCAAGCTGACTCGTCACGAGCAGCCTTTTGTTCTCGAATCGTTGCGTCAAGTTTCTCCAGGCAGACTCAAAACCGTCGTTGGTAAGCGGGGACCTAGAAACAATATCCTTTGCTTCTCCACTTGTTTTTGAGTTGAGGTGGAATAATTTCTCAACTGGAGTGAGCCTCGGATTATTGATGTAAATTGCTGTAAACAAATCACGGAATGTGGGCCAACGTGAATAATCGCCATGGAAGACTTCGGTTTCGCACGGAGGCAGCCTGCAGCCGCCGGAAACAGGAGCTGTTTGGTGCGTGGGCGGTCTATTCTGGGTTTCCATGTCTTCTATTTGATCGCCTAATTGCGACGCACATCGCTCATAAACAGCGTAGCAATGCGCATACTTTGCTTGTATAGCTGTTAAGTCTTTGGCATTGGAGGGGTCTTCTCTCAGAGCCTTGGAGCAGCGCCCATACTCCTGCTCGATGATCGCCCAGATATTCTGGACCTGGTCGCGTCGGATCCTCAGGGAAGATAACGACGGAACAGTCTGAGAGGAACCTGCGAGAATAGCCTCGAAATGGCTGAGCCGGTCACTGGCAGCAATGAAATCATCGAGAGCCATTTTACTACGACCTTGCTGACTTTGAGTTATAGAACGGGTGATTGGAGTCTTCAGCGACTCGGATTTGGTGCTCGGACTAAGAGATTTCTTAATGTTGGGCGTAAGCGCTTTCGTTGAAGGTTGGAGCCTTGACGACGAAGGAGAAGGTTTTACTGTCGGGCCAGGAGTGGGCTTGCGTGTAGGATCTGATATCGATTTCCCTCTGGGCTTGTCTCCACTTGACATAATAGACTCGCTGCAGAGTCAATGTGTTCTTGGACCTTGCAAAAAAAACAAATGCAAAAAGAGAAAATTTATACCCTTTGATTATGTGAGAAAGGCTTCACGATGGAACGTGGAACGATGGAAACGGAACAATGTCAACACGAATTGCAGAAAATAATTTGCTGTTCCCACGATGTATTGCAGCACACGACAAATTGTTGTTGTTTCGCAAATGGATGAAAACAGAAAAAGGGAACAACGAAATTGGAACAATGTCAGCACAAGTTTCAGAAAATAATTTTCTGTTCCCACGATGTATTGCAGCACGCGACAAAATGTTGTTGTTCCGCAAATGGATGAAATCAGCGAAGTGGAACAACGGAATTGGAACAATGTCAGCACAAGTTTCAGAAAATAATTTTCTGTTTCCACGATGTATTGCAGCACGCGACAAAATGTTGTTGTTCCGCAAATGGATGAAAACAGAAAAAGGGAACAACGGAATTGGAACAATGTCAGCACAAGTTTCAGAAAATAATTTTCTGTTCCCACGATGTATTGCAGCACACGACAAAATGTTGTTGTTTCGCAAATGGATGAAAACAGAAAAAAGGAACAGCGGAATTGGAACAGTGGATCAACACGAAATGCTGAAAGATTTTGATCGGAACGGCACACTGTTAAGCTGGTATGTTTCTATATACTCGTAATTTCAAATATATGTAAATTTGGAAAAATAATAATTTCAAGCAATAAATGTATATAAGTTTGTCATAAAAATTATTAAATTGGAAATTATGAAACAACAAGTCACAAACAAAACACAATTTGAATTTAATTAATAATCTTATTAATTGCACCTTGAGCAATTTTCAGGAAAAGTTGCGTTTAATGGAACAACGTGTAAACGATGATTACACTTGCTGAATATGATCTTCACTGCACATTCATCGATAGTTTATTCGGATGATCGCCGTCACTAAGTGTTGTGTTGTGGTAATTAATAATTAAAATTTTATGTTATCTTTTTGTTTTGTTTGTGAACTTGTTTTTTTTTTTATATGTTATGTGTGTTTTATATGGATAAGTGTCGTATATGTGGATAAGTGTTTTATATGTGGATAAGTGTTTTATATGTGTTGTGCATGCAGATATGTATGTATGTATATCACAGCTGTTCGCACATTTGGGAGTGGATTTTCTTTTTGTTATAATCTCGATTGTATTTGCAGCCAATTTATTGACAATTGGACATGGACCAGAATTTTCGGATCGCGAATTGGAAATTTGCAAATTGGATATTTGGCGGCAGGTATGTACAAACATATATGTATGAACAAAAGTGAACATACATATGTATGTAGGTACGCGGAAATGCTCACAGGAAATTGTGAGTCAATTATTAAGCACTGCGATTAATTTATTCTCCTTTTTAGTTACGTTCAGACTGCACATTAGGATTTGGATCTTGGAGTGATGTATTTTGTTGGATTTTGCACACAATTAGTGCAAATGGCGGACACAAAATAATGGAGGTAAGTGCATATGTACATATGTATGTACAATGGAATAGAAATGGAAGTAATCAACTTATTTTGTCTTTCTTGAGTTCTCCACCGTTGCTAAGTAGAAGCGAGAGGATTCACAATAATCCGGCTCGAAGGACCAAATGTTGTAGTGGGGCGTCGAAGCACAAAAAGGGGTAAGTCGATTCGAAATGATAAAACTTGAATTTTCACATTAATATAAAACTCTTTATTTCACGTCGCGTATCGCGTCTGAATTCTTCACGTATAGATCTTCAACTAACTTAAAACTATGGCGGCTCCATGTAGAGCCAGCAAAAAAAAAGGCGGAAAAAAAGGAGAGATCCGTGGTGAAAAGCCGGCATCAGTGCTGCGCAAATAGCTATCGAATAGCTATTTGCCGTCATGTTCAGCATGAACAATATTATTCGTCACAAAATTGGATATCAGAAATTTTGGTGCATGAAAATGATTTCGTCACTAAACTTGTACCTCGTAAAGAGGTTTTTTTATAAGATAAAATATATTCAGCAAGAGGACGCTACAACGTAAGTATTTTTCTTGCATTTTTTTTAAAATAAATTATATATGTTAAATATTAATGTATAAAACTCATAAGAGTTTTTATTTCAGAAGTGGGTTCCAGTTCCACAGCAGCAGTGGAGTGGCCGCGGGCGCGGCCGTGGACGCGGTTTTGGATGGCGCCAGTTTGGGCCGCAACCGGCATATGGCTCCTGTGAGTGCCGTTGCCACACAGTGTGCGGAAAGTGTTGTGAGGGGTGGGAGGCCGCTCCACCAGCAGCGGCTCCACCAGCAGCGGCCCCACCAGCAGCGGCCCCACCAGCAGCGGCCTAACCGGCAGTCGTCGTCCCAGCAGCGGCCCCGCCTGGATGGGTCAGGATAGACGAACTGAGAGCCCAGGCGGCAATCCAGCAGGCCTAATGGGCCCCATTGGACGCCGATGGGAATGTGGCACCGGCACAACCCCGCCAGAAAAGTCTAAAAAATAAAGACTTGATTATTAAAGAAAAAATGTGTTTTATTTTGTATATGTTTGGGTTTTTTTTCAGCATGCACACACTTATATTTAAAGTTCGCATGTGTGTATGTACATATGTACATATACACATACATACCTGCGTGACGTCACAAACTCAGAATTTTGTTTGCGCGCTTTTTTTTCAAGCGAATTAAACGGGACTTTCTTTTATGCAGCCATTTTCATTTGCGACGAACTATCGAAAAGGAAAAAATACTACTGATTTGTGTTTGACGAACATGTTCGATGAACATGTTCGCCCTTGGATACTGTGCTTCAAATAATTAAGCTCTAACTCAAAAAACATTAAAATTAAACAATTTTTTTTAACATAATCAATGTTAGTCTTAAAATTATCTTATAAAAAAAACCTCTTTACGAGGTAAAAGTCTAGTGCCGAAAACATTTTCATGCCCCAAAATTTCTGATATCCAATTTTGTGACGAAAAATATTAAATTTTACACATGAATTATTTAAAAATAAAATTTTTGTCACTGGCACTTCGCAAAAAAGTACTATTTATTAGGTATGAAAAATTTAGCGCAATGTGCCCAGTGACAAAAATTTTATTTTTTAATAATTCATGTGTAAAATTTAATATTTTTCGTCACAAAATTGGATATCAGAAATTTTGGGGCATGAAAATGTTTTCGGCACTAGACTTTTACCTCGTAAAGAGGTTTTTTTTATAAGATATCAGAAATTTTTTAATAAGACATCGGAAATTTTGACAATTGCAATATTTTTTTAAACAATTCAATAATTATATAATTAAGAGAATTAAAAACACATTCAATCAGAGACGTTTCAATATTATATATATTTAGAAATATATTTCGATCTTGCTGTAATTGGAATTACAAAATGTTTCATCTGCCGCAAAAAGAATTCACCACTTGCAAGCAGTATCTTTCCACATGCACTGCAAGCAGTGCAAGTAGTGTACATGCAGTAGTATACATGCAGTAGTGTAAAGGTAAAAGGTATATTCAATTAACAGGTAATATCTTGCCTAAACGAATTTTGAGAGATAGGTGTTATATGTCAAAAGACGCGGAATTGAATTGTCTACAACATACTACATATTTAAAAGTGAATTCATTTGTAGATTTTTCATAAATTAAAAAAAAAAAATTATTTCACCTGTAGCTGTTTACCTTTTTACTTTAAAAAAAAACTTTGAAGGTATGCCTAAGAGCCCTTCAAAATACCTTTTCATCGATATATAGATCATATCTGTAGCTTCTATCGTTTGGATGCTATGAGGGTTTTAATTTTACCGGTTTTTAGCGATTTCCCGCTAAACTAGCTATTTTTGAAAAAGTCGTAGAACAAACGTTTCTATATTTTTGAGCGGGAACAAGTCCTCATTCAAACATTTAAGCTAAATCAACGCTTTGATACAAACAAACAAACAAACAAACAAACAAACAAACAAACAAACAGACATACTGACTTTTCATCTCATTTTCGAAAGGCGACTAAAAATTTCAACATTAATTATTTTTTGAACCAGTAATCGGATTTCGATGATCGAGGTGTCATTCGACGCGTATTTTTGATTAGAAGAGTAAAAAATTAAAAAATAAATCAAAAAGGCCCCAACGGCCCCATTTGCTCCAATAATTTAAATTTTCCCCCTCCCACTTACACCTGCTTATCTCACGAACCAGGTGAGTTTCCAAAAGTCTTAGTATGCACATTTGTAAGTGAAATTGATACCTTTCGATCGGTATATAACTCGACCCGATCGGAAGGTCATAGCAAATTTTCCATTCTTCCTGTGTATATATGCTAGTCGCTTTCGCACCCTTCGTGCTGCTTTCGTCACTAGCGCGGACTGCCGTCCGCAGTGATACTTGCAATTATAAAAATCAAGGGATAATCCCTGTTACAAACTGTGCCGCGCTGGCTGGCTCATCGGTTCTCAGGTGGAGTCCTATCCCTTGCCCTCAGTTCGCATAATCGGTAACTAACATACATCGATACACAAACATACGGAACTTTACAACACTTTCGCAACTAGAAAGCATAAAAAATAACAACAAACAAATGGTAACACAAGATGAATTATGTGAAGTGTTAACATTTGGTTTAAATTCCGTCATTCGATTGGTTGATTTTATATACAAATTTTATGCAGTAGACCCGCCAAGCTACACATACAGAGATAAAAGCAGCACGAAGGGTGCGAAGGCGACTAGCATATATACACAGGAAGAATGGAAAATTTGCTATGACTGTCCGATCAGGTTGAATTATATACCGATCGAAAGGTATCAATTTAACTTACAAATGTGCATGATAAGACTTTTGAAAACTCACTTGGTTCGTGAGATAAACAGGTGTAAGTTGTAACGAAGCTTTTCCAGCCGGGGTCGGCGTCTCAGTCCGGCCAGGGTCTGTTACAGAAAATTTATAACATCTGGGACGGCTGGCAAGAGCGGCGGGAGCGTCAGCGGCTAAGCGGACGTTCCCGCTCGAAAATCGGCTTAGATGCCTTCGATGTGAGCCCAAGATTGGCCCAGGAGGACGAGTAGGGACTCCCGATGCCCGTTGCGTCATCCTTCTCGTACCTCCTGAGCCCCTCGGTTTGGATTTGGGACGCACGTTCGTTCCTTTCCGGCGACGCTAAGGGATGCAACCCAGAAAGGAGAAACCGTATGACGTTATCTCTCCCTTCAAGGATGCCCTCAGCGCCGCGCAGATCCGGCCGCCAGGGTCAGATCCGTGGGCAACGAGTCCGTATGACGGTAACTCGGTCCACGAACCGGACTCCGGTGTTCCCAGGCCTGGTGCACCGGTGAGAGCTTCGGAATGGGAACTATAAGATAGTATTCCCATTCCTGGGCCACTCCCGAAACACCAAGCTCGGCCGGTCGTTCCGAACATGCGTCTCCTCCTAGGGCTCCCATCAAATAACCTGGGAAAATAAGGAAAAGAAAGTTTACCCGAACCAGCATAATAAGGAAAGGAACATCGCCATTATCGTTACAGAGACATGTCGCGCCACGTAGTTTTATTCTCCTCTTTGCTTTTACAGTTGATTGTCAGTTGCACATTGAAGAAGAAGGTGTTACTGCTCCATAGGCGGAGCCAAGAAGGACAAAAGACGGAGGCCTCTGGCCAGCTTACCCGCTGATACAAACGCGGAAACACAAAATCTTTTCTCCTTCCGCAGGTGGCTCGTTGCTGCTCACTGCTACCCGTACTTCGCGTACGGTCTTCGCCGCTGCCGGCCGGTGGCCGTGGACTGCTCGGAGGGATTGCCCTGCACGAGAGTGTCGTTGTGGTGCAGCTAAAGGCGCTTCGCTGCTGTGCTGTTGCTGGTGTGGCTGCCCGGAGGGATTGCCCTGCACGAGAGTGCCGTTGTGGTGCAGCTATGAGAGCTGCGCTGCTGCTTGTGGTTGCTGCCGGCGTCGACCGCACTCGCGCGCCAAAATATTTTGTTGGTTATGGCGGTGGCGGCTGCGGCTGCACTAGCGCACACACACACACGTGCAAAATGTGGTTGTCGCCACGGCTACCCACGCCCCAAAAGCGGTCGCTGTTGTTGCTGATGTTGGTGCGGCTGCATGGGCACACAAACAGGCACAAGAATATGGTTGCTGTTGTTGCCGATGTTGGTGCGGCTGCACTGACACACACACACACGATCGAAATGTACTTGCTGTTGTTGTTGTTGTTGTTGTGGCGGCTGCACGGGCACACACTCACTCAAAAATGTACTTGCTGTTGTTGTTGTTGTTGTGGCGGCTGCACAGGCACACACTTTCGCACATAAAATGTGCTTGCTGTTGTTGTTGTTGTTGTGGCGGCTGCACGGGCACACACTCACTCAAAAATGTACTTGCTGTTCTTATTGGTGCACACACGCACGCGAAGTCTGTCGGCGAATGGCGCGAAAATATACTCGTTGTTGTTTACGCCGTTTCTTTGTCGCTGGTGGCAAACCTGCATACGTGCAGAAACACACGAGTGGTTTTGTCGTGGTTGGCGCGGGAAAAAAATGTTCTCGTTGTTGCTATTCACTTTTCACGCGCGTGGACACTTTGCTGTGGTTTTACTTTGTCAAAAATCGCGAGGTTCCGAAAACACGTGTCTCGTTCAAGCCCGTCAGAAAAATGAAGCCGGCTCGCGTGACGGAAATTCCACCATGTTTTTCTATTAGTTCACAGCTGGAACTCAATGAACGATCGCGCTCCGGTGTGTGGTTCTTTGTAACTAAAACTATCGGTTTACGAGAACGTGACTTATTCCCTTGCGCTAGTTCTCTGAACCGAAGATGCTCGCTCCATGCGGCGTTCAGGCAAAAAATACAAAAATACTAAATGAGCGAGCGCGATCCAATGGCTCGTTCATTGTGGAACAAAAATTGTGCGGCAGTATTATGCTGCCTCACACCCCCCTTTTACTTCGGGGGGCGGAGAACAACAGTAACGCGGCCTGCGTGCGAGATGTGCACCTGGAAGACCTTGCCTTCCGCCTCCACCAGAAACCTCTTCTGCCCGCGCTTCAGGGCTTTAGGGCGTCCGACAGCTACCGCGTCCAGTATCACGGCCGGGACCATGGTCCCCAAGCCGAAAGTACGCCAGCCAGCTGGGATCTCTACCCAATCAATCTGGTCCCAGGGCAAGTCCTCGGCGACCTCGACATCCCCGATTGCGGCCAACACCTCGGCGTAGTCTTCGTGGTCCAAAAGCGGCAGCTCCAAGTTTCCGGCACCCTGGCGATTCACCTCGTCGGCGAAAATGTTCCCGATGGCCGAGAAATCGGGTAGCCGGTCCTGGTTAATCCTCCTGGCGTCGGGGCCCGGGTCTGTTCCGCGACTGTCGTCGGAATTATACGGGCTGTGCACCTCGTAGTCGGCGTTGTGCGGGCGGCGTGGGTAGCGACCGCAGTGTCCCGCGCGCTCTCCCAAGATGACCCCCTCGGCCTCGGAGGATTCGTCGGCTCGACCTGCCATGTGCTGTGGGAAAGAACGAAAATTAATTAGCTTGGGTTTTCGTCTTGGTCCTGGGTTAGTTCGAGACGTAGAGGCGTAATTTAATATCGGAGAGTTAGAGAGACGTAGGGGTTTTCGTAGAGTTTTCGGAGAGTTATAGAGACGTAGAGTTTTCGGAGAGTAAAGACGTAAGACTTAGCCGCGATCGTGGACATAGTGCGCGAGGTTAGTCTGGGGTTTGGCACAAGTTATCCTCAGGCTCCGATGAGGCGGGACCCGTTTCAGGCTGGGCATCGGGTTCGAGCTCAGTGTGGTAGATTTTGAGGTCGGCCAGGTTGGCTATCCGGCGTCGGGATGTGCCCACTTGTTGTAATCGCACCACGTTTGGCGAAATAAATTTTCGGACGTAATACGGACCCTCGTATTTCGGTGCTAGCTTGGCTGCGAAACCCTCAGCGGCGTTAGATAGCACGTGATGCTTGACCAGGACGAGGCTATGTAACTCGGGGCGCCACTCGCGACGTCGCAGATTGTAGTGTCTGGCCTGATCCACCGTGGCTCGTTGCGTATTCTCCTTCACTATCCTGAAGATCTCCTGCAGTCGTCTGGCTTTGTCTTCTGGTGCTTCTGGTTCTCGGCCGATACTGTGTGTGACCTCATCATAGAGTGCCCCCGGTAGTCGGGGTTCTCGTCCTTGGACTAAGAATGCTGGGCTGAATCCGGTCGTGTCCGAGATACTTGTGTTGATTGCCAGCATGATTTCTGGCAAGAGATCGTCCCACGTCTTCTGGTCCCCACAGATGATCTGTGCAATCATCGTCTTGATTGTCCGATTTGCGCGCTCAGTCGGATTCTGCTGCGGGCTGTACGGGGCGGTGTGTTGTAGCTCAATGCCGGCGGTTTGGCAAAAAGCACGGAAAGAACGACTAGTGAATTGTGTCCCATTGTCGCACACGAAACGCTGTGGTACTCCAAACCTGCTGAGAATGGTCTCTCAAAAGGCTCGCTCCAGGTGTGCTGACGTCGCCCTGCGCAAGGGGATGAGCTCGACCCACTTGGTGAATGCGTCAAAGAATACCAGGAGCATGGTATTCCCATGCTTGGAACGTGGGAGTGGACCCACGAAATCGGCGCAAAGTGTTCCGAAAGGCTCCTCCACCTGGCGTGTCAGCATGCGGCCTGCAGGCTTGAGTTGGCTAACCTTGAATTTTTGGCACTTCTCGCACTGTTTCACGTAACGGGCTACGTCCCGGAATAAACCGGGCCAGTAGTAGCGTTGACTGATCCGGGCGATCGTCTTCCGGATACCCAGGTGTCCGGCGGTGGGATGGTCGTGGCACTCTGCTAGCACTCTTGGTCGGTGGTCGAACGCGACGCACAGCTTCCAAGGCACGTAATCCTCCTCTTCTGGACGATGGCCGAGATGACGGTATACTTGGCTTCCCTCAATTGTAAAATCGGGAAACCGGTCCGGAGCCTCCAAGATGCGTTTGGTGAGCCGTGTAATCCATTTGCAGTTTGGTTCTTCCTCTCGTGTCACCTGCAAGGCTACTTCCAGTGGCTGGCGAGACAAGGCGTCGGCTACGACGTTCTGCTTGCCTCGGCGATAGTGTATGTCGAACTGATACTGTTGCAGCTCCAGGGCCCATCGTGCGATCCGTCCAGTCGGGTTGTCGATGCTGTTGAGCCACTTGAGTGCGAGGTGGTCGGTTACTACGTCGAAACGGTAGCCCTCCAGGTAGCATCTCAATTTCCGGATGGCCCAGACTATGGCCAAGCACTCCTTCTCAGTGGCCGAATAGTTTTCTTCTGCCTTGACCAGTCGGCGGCTGACATAGGCAATCACCCGTTCGGCTCGTTAAAGTCCGGACAGGCGAGGACTGGGGCTTCTGTCAGACGTGCTTTGAGCTCCTCGAATGCAGCTTGCTGTTCTGGTTTCCATTCCCACTTCTGGCCCTTCTTGAGCAAGAGTGACATGGGCTGGACGATGTCGGCGAAGTTTGGGACGAAGCGACGATACCAGGACGCTATCCCCAAGCAACGTCTTAGCTCCCGGCAGGTTGCTGGTGGTTGTAACTCTCGGACTGCTGCGATCTTGTCGGGATCCGTGTGGATTCCCTCCCCACTGATGACGTGACCAAGATAAACTAGACTGCGTCGGAAGAACTTGCATTTGGCCCGGTTGAGCCGCAGGTTGGCTTGTCTTAGCCTTCGGAGCACCTCTCCTAGGTTGCGTACATGTTCGTCCAGTGATGCGCCGCTCACGATGATGTCATCGAGATACGCGAAAGCGTATGGCTCCATATCAGGGCCTATGACGCTGTCCAGGGCTCTCTGAAAGGTGGCAGGCGCCGAGTGGAGGCCGAACGGCATCACCTTCCAATGAAAGAGGCCGCGTCCGGGTACCGTGAATGCGGTGTATTCCCGGCTGCCGCGTGCCATAGGAATTTGCCAGTAACCGCTCTTCAGATCCAAGGTTGAGATGTATCTCGCGTTGCGCAGTCGCTCCAAGATGTGGTGGATTCTCGGCAGCGGATACGCATCCGGGATAGAGTTTGCGTTCAGCTGCCGGTAATCGATGCACATCCGGACGTCGCCGGTCTTCTTTCCCACAAGCACGATTGGTGCGCTATGTGGGCTCTTGGATGGCTCGATACAGCTGTTTTTAAGCAGCTCGTCGACTTGCTCGTCGATGATGCGCTGCATGGCTGGATTCTTTGGATAGTAGCGCTGCTTGATCGGGCGGTCATCCTTCATGGTGATCACGTGCTCTGCGATGTGTGTGACTCCAGTCAGTGTTTCGAACTGCGCTAGCTCTCGTTCCAGGAAATCTCTCGAACCCATGGTTCTAGCTCGGGTTCCTCTTCTTGACCTGGATTTGCCTCGCTGGGGTCATCGTCGTCCACCTCGTTGACGTGAGGATCCGGTTCCGGGGGTATTGCTATGGCGCAAACCTCGGTCGTGGTTTCCCCAAAGGGGTAGGGACGTTGAGATGGCTCGCCATCTTCAAGTGGTCCCCAAGAACTTGACCCGGTGGAACGGATCTCCTCAGTCGTCTTCGCCTCATGGTCCTTTTCGTCTTCCTGGCCTGGGGTCGTCGGAGCGTCATCTTTGCTGCGTGTGGTGCCCGCCATTGGGTCTTGATTTAACTTACGTGGGGTGCCCGTCTGTGGGTCTTGGTTCAACTTGCGTGGGATGCCCGTCTGTGGGTCTTGGTTTACTGTACGCGCGGTAACCGCCTTTGCGCCTTCCTGGACTTGTGTGGGATTGCCCCCGGAGGGGTCTTGATATACCTTACGTGTTGTGCCCGCCTTTGGGTCTTGATTAACTAGCTTTTGGCTCGCCAGGCCAGGGCAGCGTTTCCCTGCTGTGGCTCCCCCGAAGGGGATGCCTCCATGATGCTTCTGTGCTGCGGACAGGTCGCCTGATCCGGCTGTGGTTCCCTGATGCTTCTGTGCTGCGGACAGGTCGCCTGGTCCGGCTGTGGTTCCATGATGCTTCTGTGCTGCGGACAGGTCGCCTGGTCCGGCTGTGGTTCCATGATGCTTCTGTGCTGCGGACAGGTCGCCTGGTCCGGCTGTGGTTCCATGATGCTTCTGTGCTGCGTACAGGTCGCCTGGTCCGGCTGTGGTTCCCCCGAAGGGGAGAAGACGTAGAGATGGCTCGCCATCCACTAGTGGCCCCCATGAACACTGTTGGCATCGCTCCTGTCCCTTTTTGGGCTCCTTCCTGGTGTTGCGTGCTGTGGCCTGAGGTATCGCGTCGCTTGCGGTCTGAGTGTGCGTGATGGTTCCGCCCAGTGTCGTTTCCCAACCGGGAAGAGGATCCTGGCTCGCCGTGGTGGCGCGGATGGTCGACGTCCTGTGGGGGTCTGCAAGCACGATGGAGTCAACTGCAATTGCACAGGCCCGCAATGCAGTGAGGCGCGGATGGCACACAAGAAATCTATGCCCAAGATCACGTCGTCCACGACGGTTTACAGCACCAGAAAGGGTATACAAGCACATTTCTCGCCTAGCTGCACCGTTGCAATGAGGGCTTTGCACACGGTGGCGCGGCTTCCATCTGCCATGCTGACTTTGGCTCGCACATCTCGTAGCTGTCTAGAGCCGAGTTGGCTGGCTGCAGCTTCGCTTATGAAGCTCCTCGTGGCTCCGGTGTCTATGGTGGCTGGCCTCACTTGACCCTCGATCTGGACTTGTGCCACGATGCGCGCCTTCTCCACTCGCATGATCGGATCTATTGCCAAGACGGGTTGGTGGCCGCCCTCACCTGGTCCTGGGGCAGGTAAGGCCGCGGTCCGTTTCCCGAAGCCAAGCCACAGCACTCCGTCGTCTTGATGCCCCGTTTGCCACAGCGCCAGCAGTAGTAGAGTTGCCGGTTTCGACAGTCCCGTGCCTGGTGACCAATTTCGCCACAGCGTCTACAAGCCCGCTGCACGTCGAGGGCTGGTCCTGACTCCTGCATCATCCTGCTAACGGGGGGTTCTCCTCCTGACAACTGAGTGCTTGGCTGAGCTTCTCGGAAAGGGTTCCGATGTCTGGTCACGACGGCTGGCTCATCCCGGTTGTGGGCTATGGCTAGGCCCAGTTGTGCAGGTCCACTGCATTGTCGCTCGCGATCTCGCACAAACTCGAAGTCGGTGGCCAATTGTGTTATTTGTGCGAGTGAGTGCGCCTCGTGCCGCCGGATATACAGTTGGTATTCGGGTAGCAAGTTTTCATAAACCCGATCCAGTTCCTGTATTCCTGAGTAGCTTGCTCGCTTCATGAGCAACCTTAGCTCCACGATGTATGTCTTGAAGGATTCTCCCAGCCTCTGTTGCCTTGCTCGGATCTGGTCCTCCAGGCGCTGAAAATATCGAGGGGGCAAGAAAAAATCTAGGAAATCCCGCTTGAAGGTGGCCCATGATGCTCCCTGCAACCGACTGACACGGAACCAGTCACTAGCATTCCCAGTAAGTAGTTCTGGAATGGCTTGCGAAAGGTGTGCCAGGTCGATCAGGTGAGCCGCGGCGCATTCCTCCACCCGTTCAATGAAACTCAGCGGATCCGACTGCCCATCAAAGTGAATACCCCAGCGATGCACTTTCTCCGCTATCGTGCGATATGGTGTGTCTGTGCGGCTCGTGTTCTGCGTGGCGAAGGAATGGTTGCGATTCCCTCGGAGGAGACGACCACTTGTTCGAGCCTCCGGTGGTTGACCGCCCGGCGCAGTCACGACCTCTTGCGGCACCACTTGATCCCGGGGAACCGGCGAAACGCTGCGGGATCGACTCTTGGAGTCGCTGTGCTCAGATCCCGAGGCATCCCGGTACTGCTGTTCCAGTTCTAGCAACCGCTGCTGGACTTGCTCCGCATGGGTCTTATGGAAACGAATTCCGCAACACGGGCAAGGAGATCCGCTACGAACCCCTCAGAATCGAGGCCAAATTCGGTTGCTATCGCGATCAATTGATCCCGGCGTCGGAAGTATACCCAACTGACACCGACCATGTTGACTAGCGCACGGGTGAATTAGCGGCGATGAATGAAAAGCACTTCCCTATGCTAAGCACACGTGGTTGCTTGCTGTGCGAGAAGAAGAAGCGACACGTTTCTTGATGCGAAAGGTACTTGTGAAGGGCGTGGCTCGTAGCTAACTTCAGATGTGATCACGGAAAATTCGCACAATTGCAACCAGTCGCGGCTGGATTATTTCACGTTAACACATGGAGGACTCCTCTAGTCTTGAAACCCGAAAATAATCACCGCGCTTTTGGTTCGGCTTGCTCACGTTGTATCTCGGTCGGTTACTTTTGCTTTTATTCCGTTTGCTTTAGTTGCTTTGCTTTGCTTGCTGATTAACTTGCTTTGCTTTGTTTACTGATTACGTTGTTTTGCTTTGCTTGTTGCTTAAGTTGCTTTTGTTGAACTGCTCGCGGTGGTGGTCTTGCACTGACTCCCTCCTCGATGCGTCGGCTCAAAACATGAGACCTGTAGCGATCGCAGTCGACGTCGGCAGGGGCCGTGGTGTAGCGCTGCTCGCGTAAGCGTCGCGACAAAAATGTTGCCTAGCCCTCTGCTCGCCCTTGTGGCGTCAGAACCAGCTTGTGGCTGCTGCTCGCACACGAGGCGCAGAATTTGCTCGTTTGAAATCCTGCCCGCGCTCGTGGCGACAGAGCCAGCTCGTAGCGCTGCCCGCCCTTGTAGCGGCAGAGCTAGGTTGTAGCTTGGTGGTCGCACGCGGTGTCTCTGCTAACGTTGCGCCGCTGCCCGCGTTGCAGCTCTGCTTTCGTTGGCTGTTCTGCTGCTGCTGCAGCTCTGCTTGCTGTTGTGCCGCTGATTTATGTATGTACAAAAAATGGTGGCCCGCTGGGCCGGGAAGCCTGCAAGATCTTAGGACGGAGGGACAAGAATGACGAACACTAGTCCGTCCCGTTGGATCCTAATGAGGAATGTCCTGCCGCCGGTTCGCATGCGAACCTTGAGGTTCCGGCCACAGGCGTGACCTTGGGCCCTGTTGACGCAATCCAGGAGCGAAACCGGAACTACTCCGTGCAGACCGAGGAGCTGCCATTCTGCTGGGGCGGCTACCCAGTTAGGTAGTCCCCAGCCAATTCTAGCGTCGTCTTGTTGCTCTCCGGCTCCGGCTCCTCCAACAGCTACCCGTACCGGGCTCAAGGGCTGCACGGGGTTCGGCTCGAAGGGCTCGGTTGAGTGGCTCTCAGTGGCGGCTAAGCGGCTCCCCCGGAGGCTGTTCGGTGGCGGTTCTATACCTGAACGGCCGGTAGGCTCCATCGATATGGGCAACGCGGGTGCGCCTTGATAGAACAGGCGAGGTGCTTGAATAAAGCGATCCATGCTGCGGCTGTGCCAGCGTTCCGGCCTCGCTTCTCTCTCCTGGTCTCTCGCGATCTGTAAGCAGCAACAAAATCTCCCTCTGTGCTGAGAACTAGTACTGCTAATGTGTGGGCACGCTGCTACTGGGTGCGAAGAGAGAAAAATGGAGACTAAGTAATATAGCCCATTGAAAAATTACCCCTCAAAAAAAAATACCCTTCTTTTTTTTTTTTTTTGTTTTCCCAAAAAATATCACAGCGGCTTGACCGGGCTTCCCTGTGGTTTCGCACACTTTTCCTGGCGGCAAATATATTGATCCTCCTGTCCCTTGTCCAAATCCTCGCTGAAGAACGGCTCTATCGCCTCTTCCGAGAACTTGAATTTTCGCATTTGGGCAAAAATTTAACAAAGTTTACTTTCCCAAAAAAATATTTCGGGCAGGCGAAGAGAAATTCGCTGATCATGAAAAAAAATGCCGCGTGGAAAAATGCCGCGTGAGAGAAAAAAATGCCGCGTGGAAAATACATGCCGCGCGGGAAAAAAAAATGCCGCGTGGAAAAAATGTGGTGTGGAAATATCAATGTATAATGTTCTACAGGGTATGTGGTTAGTACTGCTAGCTACAAGGGCCATGAAATTTCTGTGTCTAGTGGGCGAAATCGGAATCCTATGGTTGTGAAAATCCCGTGAGTGACTTTTCTGACGGGCTCGCTTTCATATGCATTCTTTCCTCAAAAAAAAATGCAACAATGTAATATTGTAGCTACTCTACAATACCCTGTACCTTGTAACGATAAATGGCATGATGTCTGATAAGGGGTGGAAAATATAGTTGACCGATATCGATGCTCACGATGTCAAAAAAATGCCTAATAGGAATTTTGTTCCAGACGTCCCTGCTCGGGCGCCATCTGTAACGAAGCTTTTCCAGCCGGGGTCGGCGTCTCAGTCCGGCCAGGGTCTGTTACAGAAAATTTATAACATCTGGGACGGCTGGCAAGAGCGGCGGGAGCGTCAGCGGCTAAGCGGACGTTCCCGCTCGAAAATCGGCTTAGATGCCTTCGATGTGAGCCCAAGATTGGCCCAGGAGGACGAGTAGGGACTCCCGATGCCCGTTGCGTCATCCTTCTCGTACCTCCTGAGCCCCTCGGTTTGGATTTGGGACGCACGTTCGTTCCGTTCCGGCGACGCTAAGGGATGCAACCCAGAAAGGAGAAACCGTATGACGTTATCTCTCCCTTCAAGGATGCCCTCAGCGCCGCGCAGATCCGGCCGCCAGGGTCAGATCCGTGGGCAACGAGTCCGTATGACGGTAACTCGGTCCACGAACCGGACTCCGGTGTTCCCAGGCCTGGTGCACCGGTGAGAGCTTCGGAATGGGAACTATAAGATAGTATTCCCATTCCTGGGCCACTCCCGAAACACCAAGCTCGGCCGGTCGTTCCGAACATGCGTCTCCTCCTAGGGCTCCCATCAAATAACCTGGGAAAATAAGGAAAAGAAAGTTTACCCGAACCAGCATAATAAGGAAAGGAACATCGCCATTATCGTTACAGAGACATGTCGCGCCACGTAGTTTTATTCTCCTCTTTGCTTTTACAGTTGATTGTCAGTTGCACATTGAAGAAGAAGGTGTTACTGCTCCATAGGCGGAGCCAAGAAGGACAAAAGACGGAAGCCTCTGGCCAGCTTACCCGCTGATACAAACGCGGAAACACAAAATCTTTTCTCCTTCCGCAGGTGGCTCGTTGCTGCTCACTGCTACCCGTACTTCGCGTACGGTCTTCGCCGCTGCCGGCCGGTGGCCGTGGACTGCTCGGAGGGATTGCCCTGCACGAGAGTGTCGTTGTGGTGCTCGGAGGGATTGCCCTGCACGAGAGTGTCGTTGTGGTGCAGCTAAAGGCGCTTCGCTGCTGTGCTGTTGCTGGTGTGGCTGCCCGGTGGGATTGCCCTGCACGAGAGTGCCGTTGTGGTGCAGCTATGAAAGCTGCGCTGCTGCTTGTGGTTGCTGCCGGCGTCGACCGCACTCGCGCGCCAAAATATTTTGTTGGTTATGGCGGTGGCGGCTGCACTAGCGCACACACACACACGTGCAAAATGTGGTTGTCGCCACGGCTACCCACGCCCCAAAAGCGGTCGCTGTTGTTGCTGATGTTGGTGCGGCTGCATGGGCACACAAACAGGCACAAGAATATGGTTGCTGTTGTTGCCGATGTTGGTGCGGCTGCACTGACACACACACACACGATCGAAATGTACTTGCTGTTGTTGTTGTTGTTGTGGCGGCTGCACGGGCACACACTCACTCAAAAATGTACTTGCTGTTGTTGTTGTTGTTGTGGCGGCTGCACAGGCACACACTTTCGCACATAAAATGTGCTTGCTGTTGTTGTTGTTGTTGTGGCGGCTGCACGGGCACACACTCACTCAAAAATGTACTTGCTGTTCTTATTGGTGCACACACACACGCGAAGTCTGTCGGCGAATGGCGCGAAAATATACTCGTTGTTGTTTACGCCGTTTCTTTGTCGCTGGTGGCAAACCTGCATACGTGCAGAAACACACGAGTGGTTTTGTCGTGGTTGGCGCGGGAAAAAAATGTTCTCGTTGTTGCTATTCACTTTTCACGCGCGTGGACACTTTGCTGTGGTTTTACTTTGTCAAAAATCGCGAGGTTCCGAAAACACGTCTGTCTCGTTCAAGCCCGTCAGAAAAATGAAGCCGGCTCGCGTGACGGAAATTCCACCATGTTTTTCTATTAGTTCACAGCTGGAACTCAATGAACGATCGCGCTCCGGTGTGTGGTTCTTTGTAACTAAAACTATCGGTTCACGAGAACGCGACTTATTCCCTTGCGCTAGTTCTCTGAACCGAAGATGCTCGCTCCATGCGGCGTTCAGGCAAAAAATACAAAAATACTAAATGAGCGAGCGCGATCCAATGGCTCGTTCATTGTGGAACAAAAATTGTGCGGCAGTATTATGCTGCCTCACAAAGTGGGAGGGGCAAAATTTAAATTATTGGAGCTAATGGGGCCGCTGGAGCCTTTTGGTAAACTATTTTAATTTTTTAATATTTCTCATAAAAATACGCGTCGAATGACACCTCAATCATCAAAATCCGACTACTGGTTCAAAAGATAAATTATTTTGAAATTTTTGGTGCCCTTCTCAAAACGATATGAAAAGTCAGTCTGTTTGTCTCTTTGTTTGTCTGTTTGTTTGTTTGGATCAAATCGTTGATTTAGCTTAAAAGTTTGAATGAGGACTTGTTCCCGCTCAAAAATCTAGAAACGTTTGTTCTACGACTTTTTCGAAAAATCGCTAGTTTAGCGGGAAATCGCTAAAAACCGCTAAAACTAAAAACCCCATAGCATCCAAACGATAGAAGCTACAGATGTGATCTATATATCATTTAAAAGGTATTTCCAAGGGCTATTAGACATACCTTCAAAGTTTTTTTTTTAAGAAAATAGGTAAACAGCCACAGGTGAAATAAGGTATTTTTCTCCACATTTTGGCGATTTAAGAAAAATCTACACATCAAATCACTTTTAAATATGTAGTATGTTGTAGACAATTTAATTCCGCGTCTTTTGACATACAACACCTATCTGTCAAAATTCGTTTGTGCAAGATATTACCAATTAACTGAATATACCTTTTACCTTTACACTACTGCATGTACATACATATGCAGTATGTACACTGCTTGCTGCGTAATGCGGAAATAAACTGCTTGCAATTGGTGAATTCTTTTTGCGGCAGATAAATCATTTTATAATCAAAAATATAGAAACGTTTGTTTTACGACTTTTGCGAAAAATCGCTAGTTTAGCGGGAAATCGCTAAAAACCGCTAAAATTGAAACCCCCATAGCATCCAAACGATAAAAGCTACAGATGTGATATATATATCGTTGAAAAGGTATTTCAAAGGGCTCTTTGGCATACTTTCAACTTTTTTTTTAAGTTAAAAGGTAAACATCTATAGGTGAAATAAGGTTTTTTCCCCACATTTTGGCGATTTTAAGAAAACCACAGTAATGATTTTTTTTTAATTTTGCATGTATGTTTGTAAAAGGAACTAGTGTCGCCAGACAGTTTGTTTTGGCTTGTACAAACAATAAACACCTTTTGACAAAGTTGTACCGTGAAAAAATATTGCAATTTTCAAAATTTCTGATATCTTACTCCAAAATTTCTGATATCTTATAAAAAAACCTCTTTACGAGGTAAAAGTCTAGTGACGAAATCATTTTCATGCACCAAAATTTCTGATATCCAATTTTGTGACGAATAATATTAAGGTTTACTTATAAATTACTAAAAAAAAATTTTGTCACTCGGCACATTGCGCTAATTTCTTCATACCTAATAAATATTTATTTTTGGCGCAGTGCCGGGTGACAACATTTTTTGTAGTAATGTATAAGTAAACCTTAATATTATTCGTCACAAAATTGGATATCAGAAATTTTGGTGCATGAAAATGATTTCGTCACTAGACTTTTACCTTTTTTTTTATAAGATGTTTAATTTTCTTTGAAAGCATTTCCAAATTGTTCGATTTGCCGAAGATGAAAGGGCCTTCAGCGTCGTCACTGAGGTCACTTGTTGACACAGTGTCAGCAATTTATGATTCACTGCTCTCGTTAGGAGACGATAAAAAGATCGCGAATGCAATGCTTATTCACATCGTGATGAATAAGGTTGATTCGGACACGCGCTTGAAATGGGAAGAAACGCTGGATTATACAAGAATCCCGCTCTGGAAAAATTGCGAAGAGAGTCTTAATAGGCGTTTTCAGCACCTGTGTGCACAGGAGGCAACTTCCAGTCGCGTTAAACCCAATAAGCCTGATCGTGAAATCTCGGTTCGGCGAGGGTCCAAGACTGCGTTGTCTGTGGCTCAAACTGAGCAAGCGTCCGATCCGAAATGCGCGTTTTGTAAAGCGAGCAACCATTCAATACATTCTTGCCCGTCCTTCGAGTCACTGCCCTTTATAAACCGCTTTAAATTTTGTTTTAAAGTTAGCTCTAAACCGCATCATACGTTGCTGCATAAATTCGTGCCGGAGTCTTCGGCATTGGTAGCACCGCTTCAGCACGAGCAAGTTCCAGAGACAGATTTTGCGTCTCAGAGTCCTCCAGCATCTTGCAATCATATGTTCGGCAAGAAGTCTGAGCAGGTGATATTAGCAACGGCGCTTGTGAAGATTAGGGGACGAGGTGGCTGTTATCAGTTAGCACGAGTTTTACTAGATTCTGGAGCACAGGTCAATTTTGTAACAGAGGAGTTGGCCAATTCATTAAAATTACCAAAGTTGAGGAAAGAAATTCGAGTTTTGGGCCTAAGAAATTTGAGCTCGTCTAGTCAGCACAAAATTGAAACGTCGGTGGCATCCCGAGTAGGTACGTTTGAAATGAGTGCAGAATTCAGTGTTATCAAGACAATTTCATCCTATCAGCCAGAAAGAGCTATTGCTCCTAATGAGGTGGACATTCCAGAGGACCTACAACTGGCAGATCCATTGTATTACAAACCCCAGAGAGTAGATATGCTACTGGGAGCAGAAGCATTTTATGACTTCTTGATAGACGGATGCATTAACGCCCAAAGTGGTGGGCCTACTTTGAAGAACACTGTGTTTGGCTGGATAGTGTCAGGTCGTTATAAATCAATAGAAAATTTGACTGATAAGGCCACTGCTCTTGTAAGCTTGAATCAAGAGCCATGTCAAATTGATACTATAGTTCGAAAGTTTTAGGAGTTGGAAGATATTCCAAATGCACCTGATTCAACAATCTATACCCCAGAACAATTGCTTCGCGAGAAGTCTTTTGTACAGACTATTGCTCGCTTGCCCTCGGGTCGGTTTAGTGCTTATTTGCAATTCAAATCGAGCCCTAACGAATTGGGATCGTCTTTCGAGACTGCAAGAAGACGCTTTTTAAGTCTGGAACGAAGGCTGTTGCGACAGGCAGAAGTTCGGTCAATGTACATGTCATTCATGCAGGAATACATTACGTTGGGCTATATGACACAAACCGACAGTAATATCTTGAGAGAGCCGCATTACTTCATTCCTCATCAATGCGTGCTAAGACCGCAAAGCACGAGCACTAAACTCCGCGTAGTATTTGACGCGTCGAGTAAGTCATCGTCTCAGGTATCGCTAAACGACTTGTTAATGATTGGGCCAACAATACAGCCATGTTTATACTCCACATTGTTGAGATTTAGGTTTCGCACATACGCACTTACGGCTGATATAACCAAGATGTACCGTCAAATTGAAATTGACGAGAATCAGAGACAATTTCAGCTGATTGTATGGAGAGAGCATCCCACTGATCCGTTGCGGATATATCAGCTAAACACAGTCACATATGGAACAGCCTCAGCTCCATTCTTGGCGATCAGGTGCTTAAAGCAGCTAAGTGACTTGTGTGCAAAATCACATCCTGTTGCGTCGCGCGTACTGTCGCAGGATTTCTACGTTGATGATTTACTGACAGGAGCCGATTCTATGAAAGAGTTGGATGCAATGCGCAGACAGTTGGTAGAGACGTTGGACTCCGCAGGATTCACCCTGGCAAAATGGGCTTCTAATAGCACGTTGAGGCCACTAGGTTCCCACGATGATGCAGTCGCTCTTGGAGAGCATGGAGATACCAAGACTCTAGGGCTTATTTGGAATCCCAGAGCAGACTTATTTAAATATTCGTTGCAAGAGGTCGAACAAACCGAGAATCCCACGAAAAGGTCAATTGTTTCCTTTACAGCCCGATTGTATGATCCTCTTATTCTGCTTAGCCCAATCATAACAAAGGCCAAAATTCTCATTCAGGAGATATGGTTGCTTAAGCTTGATTGGGATGACTCTATTCCCGAAGAGCTTTGCCTGCAGTATCAAGAGGTACTTAGCTGTTTTTCGAATTTAGACGTAGTCACAGTCCCACGGTACGTTGGAGTTTCAAAACTAACAGCGTGTCAGATACATGGATTCGCTGATGTTTCATCTCGAGCGTATGGGTGTTGTCTATATGTGCGGGCGAATCTGGGGACAGATATCTCGGTACACTTGTTGACTGCGAAATCAAAAGTGGCACCGCTAAAAACCAAGTCCATTCCCAGACTTGAGCTGTGTGCTGCACATCTACTAGCCAACTTGTGGCAGAAAGTGCGCAAACAGATTGACTTCCCAGTAGAAAGAGTCGTGTTTTGGTCAGACTCCGAAGTAGTGTTGCACTGGTTGCAACAACACCCATCAACTATGAACACATTTGTTGCAAATCGAGTAGCGGATATTCAGGAAAGTACTCCAGACTGACTGGCGTCACGTTCCAACGAAGGAAAATCCCGCTGATTTGGTATCTCGAGGATGTACAATTGACGAGTTAAATGCGTCGTTTTGGTTCAAAGGACCAGATTTTCCAGCAAAGGGCTCAAATGAGTGACCTAAAAATCCTCATTTCAGCCTGTCACCAAATAATTCAAGATTGGAGAAGCGGAAAGTTGCTACTGTCTTCACCGCGGCCGATGTGTCACCCAATCCAATCGTAGAATTAGTCGAAAGCTGTTCCTCATATTGTAAAATATTGCGTATTGTCGCTTACATTCTTCGCTTTGTCTGGTGTATTACTAATCGCAAAAGGAGTTCTGAGTTCTCATCTTTAGTTGTCAGCGTCCAGGAATTGGAAAGCACATTTTTGACTGTCGTGAGCGTTGTGCAGCAGGACAAGTACTGTGACGAGATAAAGAAGATACAAAAATCTATTGCACTTCAGCCATCACTACAGAAGCTGACGCCATTCGTGGATACGTATTTGGTCAAAAATCGGAAAATGACGCTGTTGCGAGTCGTTTACTCAACGCTCCATTGTCACATCAGGCCAAGTTCCCGTTGATAATGCCAAAAGGATGCCGGTTCGTCACCCTGTATTTGGAACACTTGCAGGAGCAATTGTCATGCAGGCCCACGTGTTCTGGTTGGACTGCTTAGACCAAAAATCTGGCTGGTAAACGCACGCGAGACTTGTGGATCGGTTGTCCGGAAATGTATTCGGTGTTTTCGGTACAAACCGCGATTGGCAGCCCAAATCATGGAAACTTGCCCACTGATCGAGTAAATGGGCAATACCCATTCGAAGTCAGTGGAGTCGACTTTTGTGGACCTATTAAAATGTCGTTAAAAATACGCGGCAAGCCGCCTGTTAAAGTATTTTCTGCTGTGTTCGTCTGCTTTTTGTCCAAAGCTGTCCATTTAGAAATTGTGAGCGATCTAACCTCAAGTTCTTTTATTATGTGTTTGTCTAGGTTTCTTGCCCGGCGAGGACCCGTCATCCGGTTGCATTGCGACAATGCCACGAATTTTGTGGGTGCTGCTCGAGAGCTGAAGGAGTTTGCGAGCAACTTCATCAAACACGGCAATGCCATGGTGGAGTTTGCCGCACAGCGTGGGACGGAGTTTGCGTTCATCCCTCAATTCCCGGCCAATCGTGGCCGACAGCACCAATCCCAACGACGTAGAGGCCATCACGCCAGCGCATCTGCTGGTAGGCAGAACGCTCGCAACGCTGCCGCCCGCGTCCGTTCATCTTGAGGACGACAACAAGCTGTGCTACTTGCTCAGATGGCGGCTCGTGTCCGCAGTCAAGGAGAGATTCTGGGCGAGCTGGTCGCGAGATTACCTCCTCGGACTGCAGCAGAAACACCGATGGACACGGGAGGAGCAGAATCTGGAGGTAGACGCAGTCGTTCTCATACACGAGGACAACGTGCCATCGCAGAATTGGCTGCTAGGCGTAGTGACGGACGTCGTCAAAGGAGCAGACGGGAAAGTTCGAGTAGCCGTGGTTAAGACGAAATCTGGAGTCTACAAACGCGCCATTCATCGGTTGGCGCCGTTACCAAAGGCTTGAAGCCTGCGGCATTCAACGCGGCCGATGTGTAGTCATTTCCCATAGTATATAGTTTTGTATTGCTGTCCCACTATGCTTAACATAGTTGGGTATGTTAAGCGCTCAATCTATGTTATTTTGCGCTCAATTTATGTTAACGCTCTCTCACTCTCTGCGCTCTAAGCGAACGAGAGCCCAAATGAAGCTGCGTGGGCAGCAATAAAGCACTTGAATTTATACATCGAAATCGATCGCACGCGAGTTTTTACTTTCCACCAGTTTTGTTGTTGTGTTGCCTGGCGGCAACTTTATTTCTTTTATATTTAGCATCGGCTAAACACATGCATATTCTGTCAGTTTGGTTGAGATATCTCAAAGCACAAAAAAGTTTTTCAATTTAAGACTTGATTTTCAACTGATTGTTCCTATGGGAGCTATATGATATAGTGGTCCGATCCAAAATCTGAAACAAACTCGATCTGCTTGCAATATAGACGAACCTACATACCAAGTTTGGAGTCTCTAGCTCTTATAGTCTCTGAGATCTAGGCGCTCTTACAGACGGACAGACGGACGGACGGACAGACGGACATGGCTATATCGACTCGGCTGTTGATGCTGATTAAGAATATATATACTTTATGGGGTCTGCCACGCCTCCTTCTGCCTGTTATTAAGGTAAGTAACGGGTATCCTATAGTCGGGTGCTCGACTATAGCCTTGCCCACTTCTTTTATTTAAAATTAAGCAATTCAATTCATACAATATCAAGTGGGCGCGGCTACAGTCGAGTTTGCTCGACTGTAGGATACCCTGTGCCAGTCTCCATAAAATAGAATATTGGTTGGGACCATCTCATATACATATTTTGTCAGTTTGGTTCACATATCTTAAACAACACAAATTTTTTCATACTGATACTTGATTTTCGACTCATGGTTGCTATGGCAGCTATATGATATAGTAATCCGATTACAATCAAATTTGGTCAGAATGTACGCGACCATCCCATATGCATATTCTGTCAGTTTGGTTCCGTTATCTCAAAAAACAAAAAAGTTTTTCATACTGAGACTTGATTTTCGACTGATCGTTCCTATGGTAGCTATATGATATAGTGTTCCGATCCAAATTTAAAAACAAACTTGATCTGCGTCCGGTATCCAGCAACCTACATACCAAATTTGAAGTCTCTAGCTATTATAGTTTCTGAGATTGACGCGTTCAGACAGACGGACGGACAGACGGACAGACAGACGGACATGGCTCAATCGACTCGGCTGTTGATGCTGATCAAGATTATATATACTTTATATGGTCGGAGATGCTTCCTTCTGCCTGTTACATACATCACACAAATCTAATATACCCTTTTTGACCATTTTCAATGGGCACAGGGTATAAAAATTAAGGCTGCGGACAGCGGAAGCTAAATATTTCCGTTTTTTTTTTCAGAAAAAATGTTATATTATATAAATTTGTTAAAACGGGCAACTAAATACAATGCTGCGAGCGTAGCGAGCTGCTGGTTGGCGAGCGAAGCGAGCAGGGGGCGTAGCCCCCTAGTATTATATAAATTTGTTAAAACGGGCAACTAACTACAATGTTGCGAGCAAAGCGAGCTGGGGGCGTAGCCCCCTAGTAATTATATAATTAAGAGAATTAAAAACACATTCAATAAGAGACGTTGCAATAAGACTTTAATAGTTTAATTCATATGAATAAATTAAAGCCCACGTTGTTGCAAGACAAAACTAAACTGTCTGGCAGCACTGGCTATTTTCGCTTCACATAAATATTTTATTTACATATGCTTCTGGCATTGTTACTTTGCTAGAAGGTTTTCAATATGCACACAGACAGATCTGACTACAGCGATTGTTTATTTTGCAGCTAAGATTTCTGCCAAAAATTAAAAAAAAAAAGTTTTGTCCGTGCCAGAATTCGAACCCGAAACCCGAGCTGAGAATTCATGCAAAAAGTGGACGCTCTACACTTTGCGCCACTGGCGATCATTACAATTGTCTAATTATAGAATTCATTGTTACTAGACTGTTAGTCAAATGTAATTGCTGCTGCTGTCCTATCACTGCGGACGGCAGTTCGCGCTAGGGACGAAAGCAGCACGAAGGGTGCGAAAGGCGACTAGCATATGTACACAGGAAGAATGGAAAATTTGCTATGACTGTCGGATCAGGTCGAGTTATATCAATCGAAAGGTATCAATTTAACTTACAAATGTGCATACTAAAACTTTTGAAAACTCACCTGGCTTGTGAGATAAACAGGTTTAAGTGGGAGGGGTTAGTTTTTTACTATTCTTATCAAAAATACGCGTCGAATGACATCTCGATCATCAAAATCCGACCACTGGTTCAAAAGATATAAATTTTGAAATTTTTAGTGTCCTTCCGAAAATGAAATAAAAAGCCAGTTTGTCTGTTTGTTTGTTTGGATCAAATCGTTGATTTAGCTTAAATGATTGAATGAGGACTTTTTCCAACTCAAAAATCTAGAAACGTTTGTTTTACGACTTTTTCGAAAAATCGCTAGTTTAGAGGGAAATCGTTAAAAACCGCTAGAATTGAAAGTGGTAAATTCTTTTTCCGGCAGATAAATCCTTTTATAATCAAAAATATAGATGCGTTTGTTCTACGACTTTTTCGAAAATTCGCCAGTTTAGCGGGAAATCGCTAAAAATTTATAAAATTGAAAGTGGTAAATTCTTTTTGCGGCAGATAAATCATTTTATAATCAAAGCTAGGACGGTGCTACAGTCGAGCATACTCGACTGTCGGAGACCCCGTACTTACTATGGAAAAAAAATTTTTCATACTAAGACTTGATTTTTGACTGATCGTTCCTATGGTACCTTTTTGATATAGTGGTCAGATTCCAATCAAATTTGGTCAAGATGTATATGATCATCCCATATGCATATACTGTCAGTTTGGTTGAGATATCTCAAAACACAAAAAAGTTTTTCAATTTAAGACTTGATTTTCAACTGATTGTTCCTATGGGAGCTATATGATATAGTGGTCCGATCCAAAATCTGAAACAAACTCGATCTGCTTGCAATATAGACGAACCTACATACCAAGTTTGGAGTCTCTAGCTCTTATAGTCTCTGAGATCTAGGCGCTCTTACAGACGGACGGGCGGACAGACGGACATGGCTATATCGATTCGGATGCTGATGCTGATTAAGAATATTTATACTTTATGGGGTCTGCCACGCCTCCTTCTGCCTGTTACGCACATTTTTTTTTTGTGACAAAGTTAATAGACCCCTTTACTTTTTTAAAGTACGGGGTCTAAAAAGAAAATTGTCCATCTACGCGCAGTTGAGGTTCTTTGAATATCGATTCTTGATTTTATTCAGTACTAATATCGATAATCGGCTTGTGTATTGATAATCCTCTAAGTTTTCCTGTTTGCCATCCCTAACTTGTAACGATCATAGCAGCTCTGCTTGCTGTTGTGCCGCTGATTTATGTATGTACAAAAAATCTTATAAAAAAACCTCTTTACGAGGTAAAAGTCTAGTGCCGAAAACATTTTCATGCCCCAAAATTTCTGATATCCAATTTTGTGACGAAAAATATTAAATTTTACACATGAATTATTAAAAAATAAAATTTTTGTCACTGGCACTTCGCAAAAAAGTACTATTTATTAGGTATGAAAAATTTAGCGCAATGTGCCCAGTGACAAAAATTTTATTTTTTAATAATTCATGTGTAAAATTTAATATTTTTCGTCACAAAATTGGATATCAGAAATTTTGGGGCATGAAAATGTTTTCGGCACTAGACTTTTACCTCGTAAAGAGGTTTTTTTATAAGATATCAGAAATTTTTTAATAAGACATCGGAAATTTTGACAATTGCAATATTTTTTTAAACAATTCAATAATTATATAATTAAGAGAATTAAAAACACATTCAATCAGAGACGTTTCAATATTATATATATTTATAAATATATTTCGATCTTGCTGTAATCGGAAGTACAAAATGTTTCATCTGCCGCAAAAAGAATTCACCACTTGCAAGCAGTATCTTTCCACATGCACTGCAAGCAGTGCAAGTAGTGTACATGCAGTAGTATACATGCAGTAGTGTAAAGGTAAAAGGTATATTCAATTAACAGGTAATATCTTGCCTAAACGAATTTTGAGAGATAGGTGTTATATGTCAAAAGACGCGGAATTGAATTGTCTACAACATACTACATATTTAAAAGTGAATTCATTTGTAGATTTTTCATAAATTAAAAAAAAAATTTTTTTTCACCTGTAGCTGTTTACCTTTTTACTTTAAAAAAAAACTTTGAAGGTATGCCTAAGAGCCCTTCAAAATACCTTTTCATCGATATATAGATCATATCTGTAGCTTCTATAGTATGGATGCTATGAGGGTTTTAACTTTAGCGGTTTTTAGCGATTTCCCGCTAAATTAGCTATTTTTCGAAAAAGTCGTAGAACAAACGTTTCTATATTTTTGAGCGGGAACAAGTCCTCATTCAAACATTTTAGCTAAATCATCGCTTTGATACTAACAAACAAACAAACAAACAAACAAACAAACAGACATACTGACTTTTCATCTCATTTTCGAAAGGCGACTTAAAGTTTCAAAATTAATTATTTTTTGAACCAGTAATCGGATTTCGATGATCGAGGTGTCATTCGACGCTTATTTTTGATTAGAATAGTGAAAAATTAAAAAAAATATCAAAAAGGCCCCAACGGCCCCATTTGCCCCAATCATTTAAATTTTTTCCCTCCCACTTACACCTGTTTATCTCACGAACCAGGTGAGTTTCCAAAAGTCTTAGTATGCACATTTGTAAGTTAAATTGATACCTTTCGATCGGTATATAACTCGACCCGATCGGACGGTCATAGCAAATTTTCCATTCTTCCTGTGTATATATGCTAGTCGCCTTTCGCACCCTTCGTGCTGCTTTCGTCACTAGCGCGGACTGCCGTCCGCAGTGATGGTGGCCCGCTGGGGCCGGGAAGCCTGCAAGATCTTAGGACGGAGGGACAAGAATGACGAACACTAGTCCGTCCCGTTGGATCCTAATGAGGAATGTCCTGCCGCCGGTTCGCATGCGAACCTTGAGGTTCCGGCCACAGGAGTGACCTTGGGCCCTGTTGACGCAATCCAGGAGCGAAACCGGAACTACTCCGTCCAGACCGAGGAGCTGCCATTCTGCTGGGGCGGCTACCCAGTTAGGTAGTCCCCAGCCAATTCTAGCGTCGTCTTGTTGCTCTCCGGCTCCGGCTCCTCCAACAGCTACCCGTACCGGGCTCAAGGGCTGCACGGGGTTCGGCTCGAAGGGCTCGGTTGAGTGGCTCTCAGTGGCGGTTAAGCGGCTCCCCCGGAGGCTGTTCGGTGGCGGTTCTATACCTGAACGGCCGGTAGGCTCCATCGATATGGGCAACGCGGGTGCGCCTTGATAGAACAGGCGAGGTGCTTGAATAAAGCGATCCATGCTGCGGCTGTGCCAGCGTTCCGGCCTCGCTTCTCTCTCCTGGTCTCTCGCGATCTATAAGCAGCAACAAAATCTCCCTCTGTGCTGAGAACTAGTGCTGCTAATGTGTGGGCACGCTGCTACTGGGTGCGAAGAGAGAAAAATGGAGACTAAGTAATATAGCCCATTGAAAAATTACCCCTCAAAAAAAATACCCTTCTTTTTTTTTTTTTTTTTTTTTTTGTTTTCCCAAAAAATATCACAGCGGCTTGACCGGGCTTCCCTGTGGTTTCGCACACTTTTCCTGGCGGCAAATATATAGATCCTCCTGTCCCTTGTCCAAATCCTCGCTGAAGAACGGCTCTATCGCCTCTTCCGAGAACTTGAATTTTCGCATTTGGGCAAAAATTTAACAAAGTTTACTTTCCCAAAAAAATATTTCGGGCAGGCGAAGAGAAATTCGCTGATCATGAAAAAAAATGCCGCGTGGAAAAATGCCGCGTGAGAGAAAAAAATGCCGCGTGGAAAATACATGCCGCGCGGGAAAAAAAATGCCGCGTGGAAAAAATGTGGTGTGGAAATATCAATGTATAATGTTCTACAGGGTATGTGGTTAGTACTGCTAGCTACAAGGGCCATGAAATTTCTGTGTCTAGTGGGCGAAATCGGAATCCTATGGTTGTGAAAATCCCGTGAGTGACTTTTCTGACGGGCTCGCTTTCATATGCATTCTTTCCTCAAAAAAAAATGCAACAATGTAATATTGTAGCTACTCTACAATACCCTGTACCTTGTAACGATAAATGGCATGATGTCTGATAAGGGGGGGAAAATATGGTTGACCGATATCGATGCTCACGATGTCAAAAAAATGCCTAATAGGAATTTTGTTCCAGACGTCCCTGCTCGGGCGCCATCTGTAACGAAGCTTTTCCAGCCGGGGTCGGCGTCTCAGTCCGGCCAGGGTCTGTTACAGAAAATTTATAACATCTGGGACGGCTGGCAAGAGCGGCGGGAGCGTCAGCGGCTAAGCGGACGTTCCCGCTCGAAAATCGGCTTAGATGCCTTCGATGTGAGCCCAAGATTGGCCCAGGAGGACGAGTAGGGACTCCCGATGCCCGTTGCGTCATCCTTCTCGTACCTCCTGAGCCCCTCGGTTTGGAATTGGGACGCACGTTCGTTCCTTTCCGGCGACGCTAAGGGATGCAACCCAGAAAGGAGAAACCGTATGACGTTATCTCTCCCTTCAAGGATGCCCTCAGCGCCGCGCAGATCCGGCCGCCAGGGTCAGATCCGTGGGCAACGAGTCCGTATGACGGTAACTCGGTACACGAACCGGACTCCGGTGTTCCCAGGCCTGGTGCACCGGTGAACTATAAGATAGTATTCCCATTCCTGGGCCACTCCCGAAACACCAAGCTCGGCCGGTCGTTCCGAACATGCGTCTCCTCCTAGGGCTCCCATCAAATAACCTGGGAAAATAAGGAAAAGAAAGTTTACCTGAACCAGCATAATAAGGAAAGGAACATCGCCATTATCGTTACAGAGACATGTCGCGCCACGTAGTTTTATTCTCCTCTTTGCTTTTACAGTTGATTGTCAGTTGCACATTGAAGAAGAAGGTGTTACTGCTCCATAGGCGGAGCCAAGAAGGACAAAAGACGGAAGCCTCTGGCCAGCTTACCCGCTGATACAAACGCGGAAACACAAAATCTTTTCTCCTTCCGCAGGTGGCTCGTTGCTGCTCACTGCTACCCGTACTTCGCGTACGGTCTTCGCCGCTGCCGGCCGGTGGCCGTGGACTGCTCGGAGGGATTGCCCTGCACGAGAGTGTCGTTGTGGTGCTCGGAGGGATTGCCCTGTACGAGAGTGTCGTTGTGGCTGCTCGGAGGGATTGCCCTGCACGAGAGTGTCGTTGTGGTGCAGCTAAAGGCGCTTCGCTGCTGTGCTGTTGCTGGTGTGGCTGCCCGGAGGGATTGCCCTGCACGAGAGTGCCGTTGTGGTGCAGCTATGAAAGCTGCGCTGCTGCTTGTGGTTGCTGACGGCGTCGACCGCACTCGCGCGCCAAAATATTTTGTTGGTTATGGCGGTGGCGGCTGCGGCTGCACTAGCGCACACACACACACGTGCAAAATGTGGTTGTCGCCACGGCTACCCACGCCCCAAAAGCGGTCGCTGTTGTTGCTGATGTTGGTGCGGCTGCATGGGCACACAAACAGGCACAAGAATATGGTTGCTGTTGTTGCCGATGTTGGTGCGGCTGCACTGACACACACACACACGATCGAAATGTACTTGCTGTTGTTGTTGTTGTTGTGGCGGCTGCACGGGCACACACTCACTCAAAAATGTACTTGCTGTTGTTGTTGTTGTTGTGGCGGCTGCACAGGCACACACTTTCTCACATAAAATGTGCTTGCTGTTGTTGTTGTTGTTGTGGCGGCTGCACGGGCACACACTCACTCAAAAATGTACTTGCTGTTCTTATTTGTGCACACACACACGCGAAGTCTGTCGGCGAATGGCGCGAAAATATACTCGTTGTTGTTTACGCCGTTTCTTTGTCGCTGGTGGCAAACCTGCATACGTGCAGAAACACACGAGTGGTTTTGTCGTGGTTGGCGCGGGAAAAAAATTTTCTCGTTGTTGCTATTCACTTTTCACGCGCGTGGACACTTTGCTGTGGTTTTACTTTGTCAAAAATCGCGAGGTTCCGAAAACACGTCTGTCTCGTTCAAGCCCGTCAGAAAAATGAAGCCGGCTCGCGTGACGGAAATTCCACCATGTTTTTCTATTAGTTCACAGCTGGAACTCAATGAACGATCGCGCTCCGGTGTGTGGTTCTTTGTAACTAAAACTATCGGTTCACGAGAACGCGACTTATTCCCTTGCGCTAGTTCTCTGAACCGAAGATGCTCGCTCCATGCGGCGTTCAGGCAAAAAATACAAAAATACTAAATGAGCGAGCGCGATCCAATGGCTCGTTCATTGTGGAACAAAAATTGTGCGGCAGTATTATGCTGCCTCACAAAGTGGGAGGGGCAAAATTTAAATTATTGGAGCTAATGGGGCCGTTGGAGCCTTTTGGTGAACATTTTTTAATATTTCTCATAAAAATACGCGTCGAATGACACCTCAATCATCAAAATCCGACTACTGGTTCAAAAGATAAATTATTTTGAAATTTTTGGTGCCCTTCTCAAAACGAGATGAAAAGTCAGTCTGTTTGTCTGTTTGTTTGTTCGGATCAAATCGTTGATTTAGCTTAAAAGTTTGAATGAGGACTTGTTCCCGCTCAAAAATCTAGAAACGTTTGTTCTACGACTTTTTCGAAAAATCGCTAGTTTAGCGGGAAATCGCTAAAAACCGCTAAAACTAAAAACCCCATAGCATCCAAACGATAGAAGCTACAGATGTGATCTATATATCATTTAAAAGGTATTTCCAAGGGCTATTAGACATACCTTCAAAGTTTTTTTTTTAAGAAAATAGGTAAACAGCCACAGGTGAAATAAGGTATTTTTCTCCACATTTTGGCGATTTAAGAAAAATCTACACATCAAATCACTTTTAAATATGTAGTATGTTGTAGACAATTTAATTCCGCGTCTTTTGACATACAACACCTATCTGTCAAAATTCGTTTGTGCAAGATATTACCAATTAACTGAATATACCTTTTACCTTTACACTACTGCATGTACATACATATGCAGTATGTACACTGCTTGCTGCGTAATGCGGAAATAAACTGCTTGCAATTGGTGAATTCTTTTTGCGGCAGATAAATCATTTTATAATCAAAAATATAGAAACGTTTGTTTTACGACTTTTGCGAAAAATCGCTAGTTTAGCGGGAAATCGCTAAAAACCGCTAAAATTGAAACCCCCATAGCATCCAAACGATAAAAGCTACAGATGTGATATATATATCGTTGAAAAGGTATTTCAAAGGGCTCTTTGGCATACTTTCAACTTTTTTTTTAAGTTAAAAGGTAAACATCTATAGGTGAAATAAGGTTTTTTCCCCACATTTTGGCGATTTTAAGAAAACCACAGTAATGATTTTTTTTTAATTTTGCATGTATGTTTGTAAAAGGAACTAGTGTCGCCAGACAGTTTGTTTTGGCTTGTACAAACAATAAACACCTTTTGACAAAGTTGTACCGTGAAAAAATATTGCAATTTTCAAAATTTCTGATATCTTACTCCAAAATTTCTGATATCTTATAAAAAAACCTCTTTACGAGGTAAAAGTCTAGTGACGAAATCATTTTCATGCACCAAAATTTCTGATATCCAATTTTGTGACGAATAATATTAAGGTTTACTTATAAATTACTAAAAAAAAATTTTGTCACTCGGCACATTGCGCTAATTTCTTCATACCTAATAAATATTTATTTTTGGCGCAGTGCCGGGTGACAACATTTTTTGTAGTAATGTATAAGTAAACCTTAATATTATTCGTCACAAAATTGGATATCAGAAATTTTGGTGCATGAAAATGATTTCGTCACTAGACTTTTACCTTTTTTTTTATAATATGTTTAATTTTCTTTGAAAGCATTTCCAAATTGTTCGATTTGCCGAAGATGAAAGGGCCTTCAGCGTCGTCACTGAGGTCACTTGTTGACACAGTGTCAGCAATTTATGATTCACTGCTCTCGTTAGGAGACGATAAAAAGATCGCGAATGCAATGCTTATTCACATCGTGATGAATAAGGTTGATTCGGACACGCGCTTGAAATGGGAAGAAACGCTGGATTATACAAGAATCCCGCTCTGGAAAAATTGCGAAGAGAGTCTTAATAGGCGTTTTCAGCACCTGTGTGCACAGGAGGCAACTTCCAGTCGCGTTAAACCCAATAAGCCTGATCGTGAAATCTCGGTTCGGCGAGGGTCCAAGACTGCGTTGTCTGTGGCTCAAACTGAGCAAGCGTCCGATCCGAAATGCGCGTTTTGTAAAGCGAGCAACCATTCAATACATTCTTGCCCGTCCTTCGAGTCACTGCCCTTTATAAACCGCTTTAAATTTTGTTTTAAAGTTAGCTCTAAACCGCATCATACGTTGCTGCATAAATTCGTGCCGGAGTCTTCGGCATTGGTAGCACCGCTTCAGCACGAGCAAGTTCCAGAGACAGATTTTGCGTCTCAGAGTCCTCCAGCATCTTGCAATCATATGTTCGGCAAGAAGTCTGAGCAGGTGATATTAGCAACGGCGCTTGTGAAGATTAGGGGACGAGGTGGCTGTTATCAGTTAGCACGAGTTTTACTAGATTCTGGAGCACAGGTCAATTTTGTAACAGAGGAGTTGGCCAATTCATTAAAATTACCAAAGTTGAGGAAAGAAATTCGAGTTTTGGGCCTAAGAAATTTGAGCTCGTCTAGTCAGCACAAAATTGAAACGTCGGTGGCATCCCGAGTAGGTACGTTTGAAATGAGTGCAAAATTCAGTGTTATCAAGACAATTTCATCCTATCAGCCAGAAAGAGCTATTGCTCCTAATGAGGTGGACATTCCAGAGGACCTACAACTGGCAGATCCATTGTATTACAAACCCCAGAGAGTAGATATGCTACTGGGAGCAGAAGCATTTTATGACTTCTTGATAGACGGATGCATTAACGCCCAAAGTGGTGGGCCTACTTTGAAGAACACTGTGTTTGGCTGGATAGTGTCAGGTCGTTATAAATCAATAGAAAATTTGACTGATAAGGCCACTGCTCTTGTAAGCTTGAATCAAGAGCCATGTCAAATTGATACTATAGTTCGAAAGTTTTAGGAGTTGGAAGATATTCCAAATGCACCTGATTCAACAATCTATACCCCAGAACAATTGCTTCGCGAGAAGTCTTTTGTACAGACTTTTGCTCGCTTGCCCTCGGGTCAGTTTAGTACTTATTTGCAATTCAAATCGAGCCCTAACGAATTGGGATCGTCTTTCGAGACTGCAAGAAGACGCTTTTTAAGTCTGGAACGAAGGCTGTTGCGACAGGCAGAAGTTCGGTCAATGTACATGTCATTCATGCAGGAATACATTACGTTGGGCCATATGACACAAACCGACAGTAATATCTTGAGAGAGCCGCATTACTTCATTCCTCATCAATGCGTGCTAAGACCGCAAAGCACGAGCACTAAACTCCGCGTAGTATTTGACGCGTCGAGTAAGTCATCGTCTCAGGTATCGCTAAACGACTTGTTAATGATTGGGCCAACAATACAGCCATGTTTATACTCCACATTGTTGAGATTTAGGTTTCGCACATACGCACTTACGGCTGATATAACCAAGATGTACCGTCAAATTGAAATTGACGAGAATCAGAGACAATTTCAGCTGATTGTATGGAGAGAGCATCCCACTGATCCGTTGCGGATATATCAGCTAAACACAGTCACATATGGAACAGCCTCAGCTCCATTCTTGGCGATCAGGTGCTTAAAGCAGCTAAGTGACTTGTGTGCAAAATCACATCCTGTTGCGTCGCGCGTACTGTCGCAGGATTTCTACGTTGATGATTTACTGACAGGAGCCGATTCTATGAAAGAGTTGGATGCAATGCGCAGACAGTTGGTAGACTCCGCAGGATTCACCCTGGCAAAATGGGCTTCTAATAGCACGTTGAGGCCACTAGGTTCCCACGATGATGCAGTCGCTCTTGGAGAGCATGGAGATACCAAGACTCTAGGGCTTATTTGGAATCCCAGAGCAGACTTATTTAAATATTCGTTGCAAGAGGTCGAACAAACCGAGAATCCCACGAAAAGGTCAATTGTTTCCTTTACAGCCCGATTGTATGATCCTCTTATTCTGCTTAGCCCAATCATAACAAAGGCCAAAATTCTCATTCAGGAGATATGGTTGCTTAAGCTTGATTGGGATGACTCTATTCCCGAAGAGCTTTGCCTGCAGTATCAAGAGGTACTTAGCTGTTTTTCGAATTTAGACGTAGTCACAGTCCCACGGTACGTTGGAGTTTCAAAACTAACAGCCTGTCAGATACATGGATTCGCTGATGTTTCATCTCGAGCGTATGGGTGTTGTCTATATGTGCGGGCGAATCTGGGGACAGATATCTCGGTACACTTGTTGACTGCGAAATCAAAAGTGGCACCGCTAAAAACCAAGTCCATTCCCAGACTTGAGCTGTGTGCTGCACATCTACTAGCCAACTTGTGGCAGAAAGTGCGCAAACAGATTGACTTCCCAGTAGAAAGAGTCGTGTTTTGGTCAGACTCCGAAGTAGTGTTGCACTGGTTGCAACAACACCCATCAACTATGAACACATTTGTTGCAAATCGAGTAGCGGATATTCAGGAAAGTACTCCAGACTGACTGGCGTCACGTTCCAACGAAGGAAAATCCCGCTGATTTGGTATCTCGAGGATGTACAATTGACGAGTTGAATGCGTCGTTTTGGTTCAAAGGACCAGATTTTCCAGCAAAGGGCTCAAATGAGTGACCTAAAAATCCTCATTTCAGCCTGTCACCAAATATTTCAAGATTGGAGAAGCGGAAAGTTGCTACTGTCTTCACCGCGGCCGATGTGTCACCCAATCCAATCGTAGAATTAGTCGAAAGCTGTTCCTCATATTGTAAAATATTGCGTATTGTCGCTTACATTCTTCGCTTTGTCTGGTGTATTACTAATCGCAAAAGGAGTTCTGAGTTCTCATCTTTAGTTGTCAGCGTCCAGGAATTGGAAAGCACATTTTTGACTGTCGTGAGCGTTGTGCAGCAGGACAAGTACTGTGACGAGATAAAGAAGATACAAAAATCTATTGCACTTCAGCCATCACTACAGAAGCTGACGCCATTCGTGGATACGTATTTGGTCAAAAATCGGAAAATGACGCTGTTGCGAGTCGTTTACTCAACGCTCCATTGTCACATCAGGCCAAGTTCCCGTTGATAATGCCAAAAGGATGCCGGTTCGTCACCCTGTATTTGGAACACTTGCAGGAGCAATTGTCATGCAGGCCCACGTGTTCTGGTTGGACTGCTTAGACCAAAAATCTGGCTGGTAAACGCACGCGAGACTTGTGGATCGGTTGTCCGGAAATGTATTCGGTGTTTTCGGTACAAACCGCGATTGGCAGCCCAAATCATGGAAACTTGCCCACTGATCGAGTAAATGGGCAATACCCATTCGAAGTCAGTGGAGTCGACTTTTGTGGACCTATTAAAATGTCGTTAAAAATACGCGGCAAGCCGCCTGTTAAAGTATTTTCTGCTGTGTTCGTCTGCTTTTTGTCCAAAGCTGTCCATTTAGAAATTGTGAGCGATCTAACCTCAAGTTCTTTTATTATGTGTTTGTCTAGGTTTCTTGCCCGGCGAGGACCCGTCATCCGGTTGCATTGCGACAATGCCACGAATTTTGTGGGTGCTGCTCGAGAGCTGAAGGAGTTTGCGAGCAACTTCATCAAACACGGCAATGCCATGGTGGAGTTTGCCGCACAGCGTGGGACGGAGTTTGCGTTCATCCCTCCACGAGCGCCGCATTTTGGAGGCCTATGGGAGGCCGCGGTGAAGGCAGCGAAGCACCATTTGCTGCGGGCCATAGGCGGCGTGACCCTCGCAACGGACGAGTTGCAAACCGTGGTGGTCGAGGTAGAGGCCGTGCTCAATTCCCGGCCAATCGTGGCCGACAGCACCAATCCCAACGACGTAGAGGCCATCACGCCAGCGCATCTGCTGGTAGGCAGAACGCTCGCAACGCTGTCGCCCGCGTCCGTTCATCTCGAGGACGACAACAAGCTGTGCTACTTGCTCAGATGGCGGCTCGTGTCCGCAGTCAAGGAGAGATTCTGGGCGAGCTGGTCGCGAGATTACCTCCTCGGACTGCAGCAGAAACACCGATGGACACGGGAGGAGCAGAATCTGGAGGTAGACGCAGTCGTTCTCATACACGAGGACAACGTGCCATCGCAGAATTGGCTGCTAGGCGTAGTGACGGACGTCGTCAAAGGAGCAGACGGGAAAGTTCGAGTAGCCGTGGTTAAGACGAAATCTGGAGTCTACAAACGCGCCATTCATCGGTTGGCGCCGTTACCAAAGGCTTGAAGCCTGCGGCATTCAACGCGGCCGATGTGTAGTCATTTCCCATAGTATATAGTTTTGTATTGCTGTCCCACTATGCTTAACATAGTTGGGTATGTTAAGCGCTCAATCTATGTTATTTTGCGCTCAATTTATGTTAACGCTCTCTCACTCTCTGCGCTCTAAGCGAACGAGAGCCCAAATGAAGCTGCGTGGGCAGCAATAAAGCACTTGAATTTATACATCGAAATCGATCGCACGCGAGTTTTTACTTTCCACCAGTTTTGTTGTTGTGTTGCCTGGCGGCAACTTTATTTCTTTTATATTTAGCATCGGCTAAACACATGCATATTCTGTCAGTTTGGTTGAGATATCTCAAAGCACAAAAAAGTTTTTCAATTTAAGACTTGATTTTCAACTGATTGTTCCTATGGGAGCTAAATGATATAGTGGTCCGATCCAAAATCTGAAACAAACTCGATCTGCTTGCAATATAGACGAACCTACATACCAAGTTTGGAGTCTCTAGCTCTTATAGTCTCTGAGATCTAGGCGCTCTTACAGACGGACAGACGGACGGACGGACAGACGGACATGGCTATATCGACTCGGCTGTTGATGCTGATTAAGAATATATATACTTTATGGGGTCTGCCACGCCTCCTTCTGCCTGTTATTAAGGTAAGTAACGGGTATCCTATAGTCGGGTGCTCGACTATAGCCTTGCCCACTTCTTTTATTTAAAATTAAGCAATTCAATTCATACAATATCAAGTGGGCGCGGCTACAGTCGAGTTTGCTCGACTGTAGGATACCCTGTGCCAGTCTCCATAAAATAGAATATTGGTTGGGACCATCTCATATACATATTTTATCAGTTTGGTTCACATATCTTAAACAACACAAATTTTTTCATACTGATACTTGATTTTCGACTCATGGTTGCTATGGCAGCTATATGATATAGTAATTCGATTACAATCAAATTTGGTCAGAATGTACGCGACCATCCCATATGCATATTCTGTCAGTTTGGTTCCGTTATCTCAAACATTAAAAAAGTTTTTCATACCAAGACTTGATTTTCGACTGATCGTTCCTATGGCAGCTATATGATATAGAAATCCGATTACAATCAAATTTGGTCAGAATGTATGCGACCATCCCATATGCATATTCTGTCAGTTTGGGTCAGTTATCTCAAAAAACAAAAAAGTTTTTCATACTGAGACTTGATTTTCGACTGATCGTTCCTATGGTAGCTATATGATATAGTGTTCCGATCCAAATTTAAAAACAAACTTGATCTGCGTCCGGTATCCAGCAACCTAAATACCAAATTAGAAGTCTCTAGCTATTATAGTTTCTGAGATTGACGCGTTCAAACAGACGGACGGACAGACGGACAGACAGACGGACATGGCTCAATCGACTCGGCTGTTGATGCTGATCAAGAATATATATACTTTATATGGTCGGAGATGCTTCCTTCTGCCTGTTACATACATCACACAAATCTAATATACCCTTTTTGACCATTTTCAATGGGCACAGGGTATAAAAATTAAGGCTGCGGACAGCGGAAGCTAAATATTTCCGTTTTTTTTAGAAAAAATGTTGTCTATATATATAAAACTCTTTGTCCTGACTGACTCACTGACTGAGAATCAACGTGCAGCCCAAACGGTAAAAGATAGAGAGCTGAAATTACACAACATAGATGAGATAATTTCATCGTGCAATAAGACGGCGTTTTGCAAAATTCGACCTCTAAGTGGGTCAAATCGGGGTCAAAGGTCACGAAATTGCTTAGTATGAAAAACTTTTTTGTTTCTTAAGATATCTCAACCAAACTCACAGATTGTATGTTTGGGGCTGTCTCTTATATTCTGACCAAATTTGGTCAAAGTGGAATGACTATATCTTATAGCTGCCATAGGAACAATCCGATGAAAAACACCTTTAGTATGAAAAATATTTTTGTTTCTTAAGATATCTCAACCAAACTCACAGATTGTATGATTGGGGCTGTCTCTTACATTCTGACCAAATTTGGTCAAAGTCGGATGACTATATCATATAGCTGTCATAGGAACAATCGGATGCAATCGGAGATATCCTAACAAAACTTTTAGATTAACTCTTCTTGCCAAATTTTGACTAATTCGCTTAATTTAGCTTTTTCCCGCCAAATTTAGCTTTTTTCCGCCAAATTTAGCTTTTTCCCGCCAAATCAATAAATCTGACTTTTTAGCCAAAGTTCAATTGCAAGGAAAAAAATTAAGGCAGCGGACAGCGGAAGCTAAATATTTCCGTTTTTTTTTTCAGAAAAAATGTTATATTATATAAATTTGTTAAAACGGGCAACTAAATACAATGCTGCGAGCGTAGCGAGCTGCTGGTTGGCGAGCGAAGCGAGCAGGGGGCGTAGCCCCCTAGTATTATATAAATTTGTTAAAACGGGCAACTAACTACAATGTTGCGAGCAAAGCGAGCTGGGGGCGTAGCCCCCTAGTAATTATATACTTAAGAGACTTAAAAACACATTCAATAAGAGACGTTGCAATAAGACTTTAATAGTTTAATTCATATAAATAAATTAAAGCCCACGTTGTTGCAAGACAAAACTAAACTGTCTGGCAGCACTGGCTATTTTCGCTTCACATAAATATTTTATTTACATATGCATTTATTTACATAGGCATTGTTACTTTGCTAGAAGGTTTTCAATATGCACACAGACAGATCTGACTACAGCGATTGTTTATTTTGCAGCTAAGATTTCTGCCAAAAATTAAAAAAAAAAAGTTTTGTCCGTGCCAGAATTCGAACCCGAAACCCGAGCTGAGAATTCATGCAAAAAGTGGACGCTCTACACTTTGCGCCACTGGCGATCATTACAATTGTCTAATTATAGAATTCATTGTTACTAGACTGTTAGTCAAATGTAATTGCTGCTGCTGTCCTATCACTGCGGACGGCAGTTCGCGCTAGGGACGAAAGCAGCACGAAGGGTGCGAAAGGCGACTAGCATATGTACACAGGAAGAATGGAAAATTTGCTATGACTGTCGGATCAGGTCGAGTTATATCAATCGAAAGGTATCAATTTAACTTACAAATGTGCATACTAAAACTTTTGAAAACTCACCTGGCTTGTGAGATAAACAGGTTTAAGTGGGAGGGGTTAGTTTTTTACTATTCTTATCAAAAATACGCGTCGAATGACATTTCGATCATCAAAATCCGACCACTGGTTCAAAAGATATAAATTTTGAAATTTTTAGTGTCCTTCCGAAAATGAAATAAAAAGCCAGTTGTCTGTTTGTTTGTTTGGATCAAATCGTTGATTTAGCTTAAATGATTGAATGAGGACTTTTTCCAACTCAAAAATCTAGAAACGTTTGTTTTACGACTTTTTCGAAAAATCGCTAGTTTAGAGGGAAATCGTTAAAAACCGCTAGAATTGAAAGTGGTAAATTCTTTTTCCGGCAGATAAATCCTTTTATAATCAAAAATATAGATGCGTTTGTTCTACGACTTTTTCGAAAATTCGCCAGTTTAGCGGGAAATCGCTAAAAATTTATAAAATTGAAAGTGGTAAATTCTTTTTGCGGCAGATAAATCATTTTATAATCAAAGCTAGGACGGTGCTACAGTCGAGCATACTCGACTGTCGGAGACCCCGTACTTACTATGGAAAAAAAATTTTTCATACTAAGACTTGATTTTTGACTGATCGTTCCTATGGTAGCTTTTTGATAAAGTAGTCAGATTCCAATCAAATTTGGTCAAGATGTATATGATCATCCCATATGCATATACTGTCAGTTTGGTTGAGATATCTCAAAACACAAAAAAGTTTTTCAATTTAAGACTTGATTTTCAACTGATTGTTCCTATGGGAGCTATATGATATAGTGGTCCGATCCAAAATCTGAAACAAACTCGATCTGCTTGCAATATAGACGAACCTACATACCAAGTTTGGAGTCTCTAGCTCTTATAGTCTCTGAGATCTAGGCGCTCTTACAGACGGACGGGCGGACAGACGGACATGGCTATATCGACTCGGCTGCTGATGCTGATTAAGAATATTTATACTTTATGGGGTCTGCCACGCCTCCTTCTGCCTGTTACGCACATTTTTTTTTTGTGACAAAGTTAATAGACCCCTTTACTTTTTTAAAGTACGGGGTCTAAAAAGAAAATTGTCCATCTACGCGCAGTTGAGGTTCTTTGAATATCGATTCTTGATTTTATTCAGTACTAATATCGATAATCGGCTTGTGTATTGATAATCCTCTAAGTTTTCCTGTTTGCCATCCCTAACTTGTAACGATCATAGCAAAATGTATCAGCAACAAGGACGTTTGTATGTAAGTATACATCTTAAGACTTCATAATTTTAGTTGAATATAAATAAATTCTTTATTTTTTTTAATTTCAGAAGTGGCAGTCGGAATGGAATAGTCGTGGCCGTGGACGTGGACGCGGCCGCGGCTATGGAGAATGGCTCCAATTTGGGCCGCCACCAACCCATGTATGCCCATGCGCTTGCCACAAGGCATGTGGCAAATGTTGCCTGGGGTGGGAGGCCGCTCCCCCTACCATCGATAACTCGTTTGTTGCAGCCCCAGCAGTCAACACCGCACCTGCTGAGGCCCTACCAGGGTGGGTCAGAGTGGACGACCTAAGAGGGCTAGGCTTGGCCCCGATGCCGATATAGCCTGTGGCCGAACCAGCGCAGTCGCCGATGCAGCCCATGGCGCAACCTATACCCGCATCACCACCAGGCTGGATTCAGCTTGATGCTGATGGAAATGTGCCATCGTCTCAGCCGCGATAAAAATGTAACGGTGCCAAGCGGGAAGTTGACGCACTTAGGCCTTGAAAAGCCCAATAAAAAATGAGATAAAAGAATTTAAATAGACTTTTTATTTTTTCTATGAATTTCTTATGTTTTTTAATCCGCGTCGACAGTACCACTTTAACCTCGCTTGAGATAAGACGTGCTACCGCAAGAGTAACTGCAAAAAAAAAATTTTTCAAAAATATTTTTGCTAGTATTTTTTAAAATTGTTTGAAAACTGCAAAAAAGGCACTTTTTGCATGAAAATGAGGAAAAATGGGTTAAAATGGTCTTTTTTAGGATTTTCAAACAATTTAAAAAAATGCTAGCAAAAATATTTTTAGAATTGTTCCAAGAATTTTTTTGCATTCAAATATTTTTTGTAAAAAATCGAGGAAAAAAGTTTTGAAAAGTGACTATTACATAAAATCAAAATTTTCGAAGGGTACTTAATGGGTTAAGGAAATTTTTGCATCATTCAAACGGAATTTAAACGACCTTTGCAAATATATTTTTTGTACTGTGACAACTTCACTAACATAGCTGTTAAAGCAAAAATAAAGGTGTAAGCAGAGATATGAGTGGAGTACGAAATATAAAGGAATCGATAATACTTGAAGAACTAAAAACACAAAACGTTACTGAACTCAGGAAAATCATGAAGAAGAAGCAACAAGGTACTTCGAGCAATGCTAATGCTGAAGGCATTAGCACGAACCTTGAAGAAACTGGACTGATCTTAATAACATTTGCAACATTAAAACTACCAGAATCACTGAGAATTGGTTATGAGACTGTACGCGTACGCCCATATATTCCACTCCCACTACGATGCAAGAGATGTCTCCGCTTTGGACACCCAACACCAGTATGCAAAATCTTAATTACATGTTATAACTGCTCAGACACCAAACACACAAACGAAGGTGAACCTTGCAAAAACACACAAAGCTGCCTAAACTGCTTAAACAACCCAGATATCGACCATCACCACGGCCCCCTTGATCGCAAATGCCCTACGTTCCAAAAACAACAGGAATTAAGGTAATTTTCTAATCCCTACAGCAATATGAAAAAAAAACAAGTGGAAAAGGCTATAGTCGAGCTCCCGACTATAGGATACCCGTTACTTACATAAATAAATTAAAATTTTTTATTGCATGCTTTTAGGCACTTTAATTGCTTAAAAGCTTTAATCAGCCAGTACCACCTTTCTATTTGTCCGATCTTGTTGGAATTTAGTAGGATGATAGGTAATAACAGTAGCTAACGTTCACCGTTTAAAAAAACCTAATATCTTGAAAACTGTGCTTGTGGTGGATTTTCGCGATTTACGGAGGCGGAAAGGGGCGTGGCAAAATTTTGAAACAAACTTGACCTGCGTGGGGTTTATAGAAATCTGTGTGCCAATTTTGGTTGCTCTAGCTCTTATAGTCTCTGAGATCTAGGCGCTCACACAGACGGACAGACGGACGGACGGACAGACGGACATGGCTATATCGACTCGGCTGTTGATGCTGATCAAGAATATATATACTTTATAGGGTCGGAGATGCTTCCTTCTGCCTGTTACATACATCACACAAATCTAATATACCCTTTTTGACCATTTTCAATGGGCACAGGGTATAAAAATTAAGGCTGCGGACAGCGGAAGCTAAATATTTCCGTTGTTTTTAGAAAAAATGTTGTCTATATATATAAAACTCTTTGTCCTGACTGACTCACTGACTGAGAATCAACGTGCAGCCCAAACGGTAAAAGATAGAGAGCTGAAATTACACAACATAGATGAGATAATTTCATCGTGCAATAAGACGGCGTTTTGCGAAATTCGACCTCTAAGTGGGTCAAATCGGGGTCAAAGGTCACGAAATTGCTTAGTATGAAAAACTTTTTTGTTTCTTAAGATATCTCAACCAAACTCACAGATTGTATGTTTGGGGCTGTCTCTTATATTCTGACCAAATTTGGTCAAAGTGGAATGACTATATCTTATAGCTGCCATAGGAACAATCCGATGAAAAACACCTTTAGTATGAAAAATATTTTTGTTTCTTAAGATATCTCAACCAAACTCACAGATTGTATGATTGGGGCTGTCTCTTACATTCTGACCAAATTTGGTCAAAGTCGGATGACTATATCATATAGCTGTCATAGGAACAATCGGATGCAATCGGAGATATCCTAACAAAACTTTTAGATTAACTCTTCTTGCCAAATTTTGACTAATTCGCTTAATTTAGCTTTTTCCCGCCAAATTTAGCTTTTTCCCGCCAAATCAATAAATCTGACTTTTTAGCCAAAGTTCAATTGCAAGGAAAAAAATTAAGGCAGCGGACAGCGGAAGCTAAATATTTCCGTTTTTTTTTTCAGAAAAAATGTTATATTATATAAATTTGTTAAAACGGGCAACTAAATACAATGCTGCGAGCGTAGCGAGCTGCTGGTTGGCGAGCGAAGCGAGCAGGGGGCGTAGCCCCCTAGTATTATATAAATTTGTTAAAACGGGCAACTAACTACAATGTTGCGAGCAAAGCGAGCTGGGGGCGTAGCCCCCTAGTAATTATATAATTAAGAGAATTAAAAACACATTCAATAAGAGACGTTGCAATAAGACTTTAATAGTTTAATTCATATGAATAAATTAAAGCCCACGTTGTTGCAAGACAAAACTAAACTGTCTGGCAGCACTGGCTATTTTCGCTTCACATAAATATTTTATTTACATATGCTTCTGGCATTGTTACTTTGCTAGAAGGTTTTCAATATGCACACAGACAGATCTGACTACAGCGATTGTTTATTTTGCAGATAAGATTTCTGCCAAAAATTAAAAAAAAAAAGTTTTGTCCGTGCCAGAATTCGAACCCGAAACCCGAGCTGAGAATTCATGCAAAAAGTGGACGCTCTACACTTTGCGCCACTGGCGATCATTACAATTGTCTAATTATAGAATTCATTGTTACTAGACTGTTAGTCAAATGTAATTGCTGCTGCTGTCCTATCACTGCGGACGGCAGTTCGCGCTAGGGACGAAAGCAGCACGAAGGGTGCGAAAGGCGACTAGCATATGTACACAGGAAGAATGGAAAATTTGCTATGACTGTCGGATCAGGTCGAGTTATATCAATCGAAAGGTATCAATTTAACTTACAAATGTGCATACTAAAACTTTTGAAAACTCACCTGGCTTGTGAGATAAACAGGTTTAAGTGGGAGGGGTTAGTTTTTTACTATTCTTATCAAAAATACGCGTCGAATGACATCTCGATCATCAAAATCCGACCACTGGTTCAAAAGATATAAATTTTGAAATTTTTAGTGTCCTTCCGAAAATGAAATAAAAAGCCAGTTTGTCTGTTTGTTTGTTTGGATCAAATCGTTGATTTAGCTTAAATGATTGAATGAGGACTTTTTCCAACTCAAAAATCTAGAAACGTTTGTTTTACGACTTTTTCGAAAAATCGCTAGTTTAGAGGGAAATCGTTAAAAACCGCTAGAATTGAAAGTGGTAAATTCTTTTTCCGGCAGATAAATCCTTTTATAATCAAAAATATAGATGCGTTTGTTCTACGACTTTTTCGAAAATTCGCCAGTTTAGCGGGAAATCGCTAAAAATTTATAAAATTGAAAGTGGTAAATTCTTTTTGCGGCAGATAAATCATTTTATAATCAAAGCTAGGACGGTGCTACAGTCGAGCATACTCGACTGTCGGAGACCCCGTACTTACTATGGAAAAAAAATTTTTCATACTAAGACTTGATTTTTGACTGATCGTTCCTATGGTAGCTTTTTGATAAAGTAGTCAGATTCCAATCAAATTTGGTCAAGATGTATATGATCATCCCATATGCATATACTGTCAGTTTGGTTGAGATATCTCAAAACGCAAAAAAGTTTTTCAATTTAAGACTTGATTTTCAACTGATTGTTCCTATGGGAGCTATATGATATGGTGGTCCGATCCAAAATCTGAAACAAACTCGATCTGCTTGCAATATAGACGAACCTACATACCAAGTTTGGAGTCTCTAGCTCTTATAGTCTCTGAGATCTAGGCGCTCTTACAGACGGACGGGCGGACAGACGGACATGGCTATATCGACTCGGCTGCTGATGCTGATTAAGAATATTTATACTTTATGGGGTCTGCCACGCCTCCTTCTGCCTGTTACGCACATTTTTTTTTTGTGACAAAGTTAATAGACCCCTTTACTTTTTTAAAGTACGGGGTCTAAAAAGAAAATTGTCCATCTACGCGCAGTTGAGGTTCTTTGAATATCGATTCTTGATTTTATTCAGTACTAATATCGATAATCGGCTTGTGTATTGATAATCCTCTAAGTTTTCCTGTTTGCCATCCCTAACTTGTAACGATCATAGCAAAATGTATCAGCAACAAGGACGTTTGTATGTAAGTATACATCTTAAGACTTCATAATTTTAGTTGAATATAAATAAATTCTTTATTTTTTTTAATTTCAGAAGTGGCAGTCGGAATGGAATAGTCGTGGCCGTGGACGTGGACGCGGCCGCGGCTATGGAGAATGGCTCCAATTTGGGCCGCCACCAACCCATGTATGCCCATGCGCTTGCCACAAGGCATGTGGCAAATGTTGCCTGGGGTGGGAGGCCGCTCCCCCTACCATCGATAACTCGTTTGTTGCAGCCCCAGCAGTCAACACCGCACCTGCTGAGGCCCTACCAGGGTGGGTCAGAGTGGACGACCTAAGAGGGCTAGGCTTGGCCCCGATGCCGATATAGCCTGTGGCCGAACCAGCGCAGTCGCCGATGCAGCCCATGGCGCAACCTATACCCGCATCACCACCAGGCTGGATTCAGCTTGATGCTGATGGAAATGTGCCATCGTCTCAGCCGCGATAAAAATGTAACGGTGCCAAGCGGGAAGTTGACGCACTTAGGCCTTGAAAAGCCCAATAAAAAATGAGATAAAAGAATTTAAATAGACTTTTTATTTTTTCTATGAATTTCTTATGTTTTTTAATCCGCGTCGACAGTACCACTTTAACCTCGCTTGAGATAAGACGTGCTACCGCAAGAGTAACTGCAAAAAAAAAATTTTTCAAAAATATTTTTGCTAGTATTTTTTAAAATTGTTTGAAAACTGCAAAAAAGGCACTTTTTGCATGAAAATGAGGAAAAATGGGTTAAAATGGTCTTTTTTAGGATTTTCAAACAATTTAAAAAAATGCTAGCAAAAATATTTTTAGAATTGTTCCAAGAATTTTTTTGCATTCAAATATTTTTTGTAAAAAATCGAGGAAAAAAGTTTTGAAAAGTGACTATTACATAAAATCAAAATTTTCGAAGGGTACTTAATGGGTTAAGGAAATTTTTGCATCATTCAAACGGAATTTAAACGACCTTTGCAAATATATTTTTTGTACTGTGACAACTTCACTAACATAGCTGTTAAAGCAAAAATAAAGGTGTAAGCAGAGATATGAGTGGAGTACGAAATATAAAGGAATCGATAATACTTGAAGAACTAAAAACACAAAACGTTACTGAACTCAGGAAAATCATGAAGAAGAAGCAACAAGGTACTTCGAGCAATGCTAATGCTGAAGGCATTAGCACGAACCTTGAAGAAACTGGACTGATCTTAATAACATTTGCAACATTAAAACTACCAGAATCACTGAGAATTGGTTATGAGACTGTACGCGTACGCCCATATATTCCACTCCCACTACGATGCAAGAGATGTCTCCGCTTTGGACACCCAACACCAGTATGCAAAATCTTAATTACATGTTATAACTGCTCAGACACCAAACACACAAACGAAGGTGAACCTTGCAAAAACACACAAAGCTGCCTAAACTGCTTAAACAACCCAGATATCGACCATCACCACGGCCCCCTTGATCGCAAATGCCCTACGTTCCAAAAACAACAGGAATTAAGGTAATTTTCTAATCCCTACAGCAATATGAAAAAAAAACAAGTGGAAAAGGCTATAGTCGAGCTCCCGACTATAGGATACCCGTTACTTACATAAATAAATTAAAATTTTTTATTGCATGCTTTTAGGCACTTTAATTGCTTAAAAGCTTTAATCAGCCAGTACCACCTTTCTATTTGTCCGATCTTGTTGGAATTTAGTAGGATGATAGGTAATAACAGTAGCTAACGTTCACCGTTTAAAAAAACCTAATATCTTGAAAACTGTGCTTGTGGTGGATTTTCGCGATTTACGGAGGCGGAAAGGGGCGTGGCAAAATTTTGAAACAAACTTGACCTGCGTGGGGTTTATAGAAATCTGTGTGCCAATTTTGGTTGCTCTAGCTCTTATATTCTCTGAGATCTAGGCGCTCACACAGACGGACAGACGGACGGACGGACAGACGGACATGGCTATATCGACTCGGCTGTTGATGCTGATCAAGAATATATATACTTTATAGGGTCGGAGATGCTTCCTTCTGCCTGTTACATACATCACACAAATCTAATATACCCTTTTTGACCATTTTCAATGGGCACAGGGTATAAAAATTAAGGCTGCGGACAGCGGAAGCTAAATATTTCCGTTGTTTTTAGAAAAAATGTTGTCTATATATATAAAACTCTTTGTCCTGACTGACTCACTGACTGAGAATCAACGTGCAGCCCAAACGGTAAAAGATAGAGAGCTGAAATTACACAACATAGATGAGATAATTTCATCGTGCAATAAGACGGCGTTTTGCGAAATTCGACCTCTAAGTGGGTCAAATCGGGGTCAAAGGTCACGAAATTGCTTAGTATGAAAAACTTTTTTGTTTCTTAAGATATCTCAACCAAACTCACAGATTGTATGTTTGGGGCTGTCTCTTATATTCTGACCAAATTTGGTCAAAGTGGAATGACTATATCTTATAGCTGCCATAGGAACAATCCGATGAAAAACACCTTTAGTATGAAAAATATTTTTGTTTCTTAAGATATCTCAACCAAACTCACAGATTGTATGATTGGGGCTGTCTCTTACATTCTGACCAAATTTGGTCAAAGTCGGATGACTATATCATATAGCTGTCATAGGAACAATCGGATGCAATCGGAGATATCCTAACAAAACTTTTAGATTAACTCTTCTTGCCAAATTTTGACTAATTCGCTTAATTTAGCTTTTTCCCGCCAAATTTAGCTTTTTCCCGCCAAATCAATAAATCTGACTTTTTAGCCAAAGTTCAATTGCAAGGAAAAAAATTAAGGCAGCGGACAGCGGAAGCTAAATATTTCCGTTTTTTTTTTCAGAAAAAATGTTATCTATATATATAAAATTCTTTGTCCTGACTGACTGACTCACTGACTGACTGACTGACTGACTGAGAATCAACGTGTAGCCCAAACGGTAAGAGATAGAGAGCTGAAATTTGCACACAACATAGATGAGATAATTTCATCGTGCAATAAGACGGCGTTTTGCGAAATTCCACCTGTAAGAGGGTCAAAATCAAGGTCAAAGGTCACGGAATTGCTTAGTATGAAAAACTTTTTTGTTTCTTAAGATATCTCAACCAAACTCACAGATTATATGTTTGGTACTGTCTCTTAGATTCTGACCAAATTTGGTCAAAGTGGAATGACTATATCTTATAGCTGCCATAGGAACAATCCGATCAAAAACACCTTTAGTATGAAAAACTTTTTTGTTTCTTAAGATATCTCAACCAAACTCACAGATTACATGTTTGGTACTGTCTCTTACATTCTGACCAAATTTGGTCAAAGTGGAATGACTATATCTTATAGCTGCCATAGGAACAATCCGATGAAAAACACCTTTAGTATGAAAAACTTTTTTGTTTCTTAAGATATCTCAACCGAACTCACAGATTATATGTTTGGTACTGTCTCTTACATTCTGACCAAATTTGGTCAAAGTGGAATGACTATATCTTATAGCTGCCATAGGAACAATCCGATCAAAAACACCTTTAGTATGAAAAACTTTTTTGTTTCTTAAGATATCTCAACCAAACTCACAGATTATATATTTGGTACTGTTTTTTACATTCTGACCAAATTTGGTCAAAGTGGAATGACTATATCTTATAGCTGCCATAGGAACAATCGGATGCAATCGGAGATATCCTAACAAAACTTTTGGATTAACTCTTCTTGCCAAATTTTAACTAATTCGCTTAATTTAGCTTTTCTCGCCAAATTTAGCTTTTTCCCGCCAAATTTAGCTTTTTCCCGCCAAATCACAAAATCTGACTTTTTAGGCAAAGTTCAATTGCAAGGAAAAAAATTAAGGCAGCGGACAGCGGAAGCTAAATATTTCCGTTTTTTTTTCAGAAAAAATGTTATATTATATAAATTTGTTAAAACGGGCAACTAAATACAATGCTGCTAGCGTAGCGAGCTGCGGGTTGGCGAGCGAAGCGAGCAGGGGGCGAATATTATGTAAATTTGTTAAAACGGACAACTAAAGACAATGTTGCGAGCGAAGCGAGCTGGGGGTTGGCGAGCGAAGCGAGCAGGGGGCGTAGCCCCCTAGTATTATATAAATTTGTTAAAACGGGCAACTAAATACAATGCTGCGAGCGTAGCGAGCTGCTGGTTGGCGAGCGAAGCGAGCAGGGGGCGTAGCCCCCTAGTATTATATAAATTTGTTAAAACGGGCAACTAACTACAATGTTGCGAGCAAAGCGAGCTGGGGGCGTAGCCCCCTAGTAATTATATAATTAAGAGAATTAAAAACACATTCAATAAGAGACGTTGCAATAAGACTTTAATAGTTTAATTCATATGAATAAATTAAAGCCCACGTTGTTGCAAGACAAAACTAAACTGTCTGGCAGCACTGGCTATTTTCGCTTCACATAAATATTTTATTTACATATGCTTCTGGCATTGTTACTTTGCTAGAAGGTTTTCAATATGCACACAGACAGATCTGACTACAGCGATTGTTTATTTTGCAGATAAGATTTCTGCCAAAAATTAAAAAAAAAAAGTTTTGTCCGTGCCAGAATTCGAACCCGAAACCCGAGCTGAGAATTCATGCAAAAAGTGGACGCTCTACACTTTGCGCCACTGGCGATCATTACAATTGTCTAATTATAGAATTCATTGTTACTAGACTGTTAGTCAAATGTAATTGCTGCTGCTGTCCTATCACTGCGGACGGCAGTTCGCGCTAGGGACGAAAGCAGCACGAAGGGTGCGAAAGGCGACTAGCATATGTACACAGGAAGAATGGAAAATTTGCTATGACTGTCGGATCAGGTCGAGTTATATCAATCGAAAGGTATCAATTTAACTTACAAATGTGCATACTAAAACTTTTGAAAACTCACCTGGCTTGTGAGATAAACAGGTTTAAGTGGGAGGGGTTAGTTTTTTACTATTCTTATCAAAAATACGCGTCGAATGACATCTCGATCATCAAAATCCGACCACTGGTTCAAAAGATATAAATTTTGAAATTTTTAGTGTCCTTCCGAAAATTAAATAAAAAGCCAGTTTGTCTGTTTGTTTGTTTGGATCAAATCGTTGATTTAGCTTAAATGATTGAATGAGGACTTTTTCCAACTCAAAAATCTAGAAACGTTTGTTTTACGACTTTTTCGAAAAATCGCTAGTTTAGAGGGAAATCGTTAAAAACCGCTAGAATTGAAAGTGGTAAATTCTTTTTCCGGCAGATAAATCCTTTTATAATCAAAAATATAGACGCGTTTGTTCTACGACTTTTTCGAAAATTCGCCAGTTTAGCGGGAAATCGCTAAAAATTTATAAAATTGAAAGTGGTAAATTCTTTTTGCGGCAGATAAATCATTTTATAATCAAAGCTAGGACGGTGCTACAGTCGAGCATACTCGACTGTCGGAGACCCCGTACTTACTATGGAAAAAAAATTTTTCATACTAAGACTTGATTTTTGACTGATCGTTCCTATGGTAGCTTTTTGATAAAGTAGTCAGATTCCAATCAAATTTGGTCAAGATGTATATGATCATCCCATATGCATATACTGTCAGTTTGGTTGAGATATCTCAAAACGCAAAAAAGTTTTTCAATTTAAGACTTGATTTTCAACTGATTGTTCCTATGGGAGCTATATGATATAGTGGTCCGATCCAAAATCTGAAACAAACTCGATCTGCTTGCAATATAGACGAACCTACATACCAAGTTTGGAGTCTCTAGCTCTTATAGTCTCTGAGATCTAGGCGCTCTTACAGACGGACGGGCGGACAGACGGACATGGCTATATCGACTCGGCTGCTGATGCTGATTAAGAATATTTATACTTTATGGGGTCTGCCACGCCTCCTTCTGCCTGTTACGCACATTTTTTTTTTGTGACAAAGTTAATAGACCCCTTTACTTTTTTAAAGTACGGGGTCTAAAAAGAAAATTGTCCATCTACGCGCAGTTGAGGTTCTTTGAATATCGATTCTTGATTTTATTCAGTACTAATATCGATAATCGGCTTGTGTATTGATAATCCTCTAAGTTTTCCTGTTTGCCATCCCTAACTTGTAACGATCATAGCAAAATGTATCAGCAACAAGGACGTTTGTATGTAAGTATACATCTTAAGACTTCATAATTTTAGTTGAATATAAATAAATTCTTTATTTTTTTTAATTTCAGAAGTGGCAGTCGGAATGGAATAGTCGTGGCCGTGGACGTGGACGCGGCCGCGGCTATGGAGAATGGCTCCAATTTGGGCCGCCACCAACCCATGTATGCCCATGCGCTTGCCACAAGGCATGTGGCAAATGTTGCCTGGGGTGGGAGGCCGCTCCCCCTACCATCGATAACTCGTTTGTTGCAGCCCCAGCAGTCAACACCGCACCTGCTGAGGCCCTACCAGGGTGGGTCAGAGTGGACGACCTAAGAGGGCTAGGCTTGGCCCCGATGCCGATATAGCCTGTGGCCGAACCAGCGCAGTCGCCGATGCAGCCCATGGCGCAACCTATACCCGCATCACCACCAGGCTGGATTCAGCTTGATGCTGATGGAAATGTGCCATCGTCTCAGCCGCGATAAAAATGTAACGGTGCCAAGCGGGAAGTTGACGCACTTAGGCCTTGAAAAGCCCAATAAAAAATGAGATAAAAGAATTTAAATAGACTTTTTATTTTTTCTATGAATTTCTTATGTTTTTTAATCCGCGTCGACAGTATCACTTTAACCTCGCTTGAGATAAGACGTGCTACCGCAAGAGTAACTGCAAAAAAAAATTTTCAAAAATATTTTTGCTAGTATTTTTTAAAATTGTTTGAAAACTGCAAAAAAGGCACTTTTTGCATGAAAATGAGGAAAAATGGGTTAAAATGGTCTTTTTTAGGATTTTCAAACAATTTTAAAAAATGCTAGCAAAAATATTTTTAGAATTGTTCCAAGAATTTTTTTGCATTCAAATATTTTTTGTAAAAAATCGAGGAAAAAAGTTTTGAAAAGTGACTATTACATAAAATCAAAATTTTCGAAGGGTACTTAATGGGTTAAGGAAATTTTTGCATCATTCAAACGGAATTTAAACGACCTTTGCAAATATATTTTTTGTACTGTGACAACTTCACTAACATAGCTGTTAAAGCAAAAATAAAGGTGTAAGCAGAGATATGTGAGTGAGTGTACGAAACATAAAGGAATCGATAATACTTGAAGAACTAAAAACACAAAACGTTACTGAACTCAGGAAAATCATGAAGAAGAAGCAACAAGGTACTTCGAGCAATGCTAATGCTGAAGGTATTAGCACGAACCTTGAAGAAACTGGACTGATCTTAATAACATTTGCAACATTAAAACTACCAGAATCACTGAGAATTGGTTATGAGACTGTACGCGTACGCCCATATATTCCACTCCCACTACGATGCAAGAGATGTCTCCGCTTTGGACACCCAACACCAGTATGCAAAATCTTAATTACATGTTATAACTGCTCAGACACCAAACACACAAACGAAGGTGAACCTTGCAAAAACACACAAAGCTGCCTAAACTGCTTAAACAACCCAGATATCGACCATCACCACGGCCCCCTTGATCGCAAATGCCCTACGTTCCAAAAAAAAACAAGTGGAAAAGGCTATAGTCGAGCTCCCGACTATAGGATACCCGTTACTTACATAAATAAATTAAAATTTTTTATTGCATGCTTTTAGGCACTTTAATTGCTTAAAAGCTTTAATCAGCCAGTACCACCTTTCTATTTGTCCGATCTTGTTGGAATTTAGTAGGATGATAGGTAATAACAGTAGCTAACGTTCACCGTTTAAAAAAACCTAATATCTTGAAAACTGTGCGTGTGGTGGATTTTCGCGATTTACGGAGGCGGAAAGGGGCGTGGCAAAATTTTGAAACAAACTTGACCTGCGTGGGGTTTATAGAAATCTGTGTGCCAAATTTGGTTGCTCTAGCTCTTATAGTCTCTGAGATCTAGGCGCTCACACAGACGGACAGACGGACGGACGGACATGGCTATATCGACTCGGCTGTTGATGCTGATCAAGAATATATATACTTTATAGGGTCGGAGATGCTCCCTTCTCCCTGTTACATACATTGCAACGAATACAATATCCCCTTTTACTTATTTTTAATAAGTAACGGGTATAATAAAAACAAGTGGGAAAGGCTATAGTCGAGCTCCCGACTATAGGATACCCGTTACTTACCTAAATAAATTAAACTTTTGTTTTTATTGCATGCATTTAGGCACTTTTATTGCTTAAAAGCTTTAATCAGCCAGTACCACCTTTATCTTTGTCCGATCTTGTTGGGATTTAGTATGATGATAGGTAATAACAATAGCTAACGTTCACTGTTTAAAAAAACCTATTATTTTGAAAACTGTGCGTGTGGTGGATTTTCGCGATTTACGGAGGCGGATAGGGGCGTGGTAAAATTTTGAAACAAAGTTGACCTGCGTGGGGTTTATAGAAATCTGTGTGCAAAATTTGGTTGCTCTAGCTCTTATAGTCTCTGAGATCTAGGCGCTCACACAGACGGACAGACGGACGGACGGACAGACGGACATGGCTATATCGACACGGCTGTTGATGCTGATCAAGAATATATATACTTTATAGGGTCGGAGATGCTTCCTTCTGCCTGTTACATACATCACACAAATCTAATATACCCTTTTTGACCATTTTCAATGGGCACAGGGTATAAAAATTAAGGCTGCGGACAGCGGAAGCTAAATATTTCCGTTGTTTTTAGAAAAAATGTTGTCTATATATATAAAACTCTTTGTCCTGACTGACTCACTGACTGAGAATCAACGTGCAGCCCAAACGGTAAAAGATAGAGAGCTGAAATTACACAACATAGATGAGATAATTTCATCGTGCAATAAGACGGCGTTTTGCGAAATTCGACCTCTAAGTGGGTCAAATCGGGGTCAAAGGTCACGAAATTGCTTAGTATGAAAAACTTTTTTGTTTCTTAAGATATCTCAACCAAACTCACAGATTGTATGTTTGGGGCTGTCTCTTATATTCTGACCAAATTTGGTCAAAGTGGAATGACTATATCTTATAGCTGCCATAGGAACAATCCGATGAAAAACACCTTTAGTATGAAAAATATTTTTGTTTCTTAAGATATCTCAACCAAACTCACAGATTGTATGATTGGGGCTGTCTCTTACATTCTGACCAAATTTGGTCAAAGTCGGATGACTATATCATATAGCTGTCATAGGAACAATCGGATGCAATCGGAGATATCCTAACAAAACTTTTAGATTAACTCTTCTTGCCAAATTTTGACTAATTCGCTTAATTTAGCTTTTTCCCGCCAAATTTAGCTTTTTTCCGCCAAATTTAGCTTTTTCCCGCCAAATCAATAAATCTGACTTTTTAGCCAAAGTTCAATTGCAAGGAAAAAAATTAAGGCAGCGGACAGCGGAAGCTAAATATTTCCGTTTTTTTTTCAGAAAAAATGTTATATTATATAAATTTGTTAAAAGGGGCAACTAAATACAATGCTGCGAGCGTAGCGAGCTGCTGGTTGGCGAGCGAAGCGAGCAGGGGGCGTAGCCCCCTAGTATTATATAAATTTGTTAAAACGGGCAACTAACTACAATGTTGCGAGCAAAGCGAGCTGGGGGCGTAGCCCCCTAGTAATTATATAATTAAGAGAATTAAAAACACATTCAATAAGAGACGTTGCAATAAGACTTTAATAGTTTAATTCATATGAATAAATTAAAGCCCACGTTGTTGCAAGACAAAACTAAACTGTCTGGCAGCACTGGCTATTTTCGCTTCACATAAATATTTTATTTACATATGCTTCTGGCATTGTTACTTTGCTAGAAGGTTTTCAATATGCACACAGACAGATCTGACTACAGCGATTGTTTATTTTGCAGCTAAGATTTCTGCCAAAAATTAAAAAAAAAAAGTTTTGTCCGTGCCAGAATTCGAACCCGAAACCCGAGCTGAGAATTCATGCAAAAAGTGGACGCTCTACACTTTGCGCCACTGGCGATCATTACAATTGTCTAATTATAGAATTCATTGTTACTAGACTGTTAGTCAAATGTAATTGCTGCTGCTGTCCTATCACTGCGGACGGCAGTTCGCGCTAGGGACGAAAGCAGCACGAAGGGTGCGAAAGGCGACTAGCATATGTACACAGGAAGAATGGAAAATTTGCTATGACTGTCGGATCAGGTCGAGTTATATCAATCGAAAGGTATCAATTTAACTTACAAATGTGCATACTAAAACTTTTGAAAACTCACCTGGCTTGTGAGATAAACAGGTTTAAGTGGGAGGGGTTAGTTTTTTACTATTCTTATCAAAAATACGCGTCGAATGACATCTCGATCATCAAAATCCGACCACTGGTTCAAAAGATATAAATTTTGAAATTTTTAGTGTCCTTCCGAAAATGAAATAAAAAGCCAGTTTGTCTGTTTGTTTGTTTGGATCAAATCGTTGATTTAGCTTAAATGATTGAATGAGGACTTTTTCCAACTCAAAAATCTAGAAACGTTTGTTTTACGACTTTTTCGAAAAATCGCTAGTTTAGAGGGAAATCGTTAAAAACCGCTAGAATTGAAAGTGGTAAATTCTTTTTCCGGCAGATAAATCCTTTTATAATCAAAAATATAGATGCGTTTGTTCTACGACTTTTTCGAAAATTCGCCAGTTTAGCGGGAAATCGCAAAAATTTATAAAATTGAAAGTGGTAAATTCTTTTTGCGGCAGATAAATCATTTTATAATCAAAGCTAGGACGGTGCTACAGTCGAGCATACTCGACTGTCGGAGACCCCGTACTTACTATGGAAAAAAAATTTTTCATACTAAGACTTGATTTTTGACTGATCGTTCCTATGGTAGCTTTTTGATAAAGTAGTCAGATTCCAATCAAATTTGGTCAAGATGTATATGATCATCCCATATGCATATACTGTCAGTTTGGTTGAGATATCTCAAAACGCAAAAAAGTTTTTCAATTTAACACTTGATTTTCAACTGATTGTTCCTATGGGAGCTATATGATATAGTGGTCCGATCCAAAATCTGAAACAAACTCGATCTGCTTGCAATATAGACGAACCTACATACCAAGTTTGGAGTCTCTAGCTCTTATAGTCTCTGAGATCTAGGCGCTCTTACAGACGGACGGGCGGACAGACGGACATGGCTATATCGACTCGGCTGCTGATGCTGATTAAGAATATTTATACTTTATGGGGTCTGCCACGCCTCCTTCTGCCTGTTACGCACATTTTTTTTTTGTGACAAAGTTAATAGACCCCTTTACTTTTTTAAAGTACGGGGTCTAAAAAGAAAATTGTCCATCTACGCGCAGTTGAGGTTCTTTGAATATCGATTCTTGATTTTATTCAGTACTAATATCGATAATCGGCTTGTGTATTGATAATCCTCTAAGTTTTCCTGTTTGCCATCCCTAACTTGTAACGATCATAGCAAAATGTATCAGCAACAAGGACGTTTGTATGTAAGTATACATCTTAAGACTTCATAATTTTAGTTGAATATAAATAAATTCTTTATTTTTTTTAATTTCAGAAGTGGCAGTCGGAATGGAATAGTCGTGGCCGTGGACGTGGACGCGGCCGCGGCTATGGAGAATGGCTCCAATTTGGGCCGCCACCAACCCATGTATGCCCATGCGCTTGCCACAAGGCATGTGGCAAATGTTGCCTGGGGTGGGAGGCCGCTCCCCCTACCATCGATAACTCGTTTGTTGCAGCCCCAGCAGTCAACACCGCACCTGCTGAGGCCCTACCAGGGTGGGTCAGAGTGGACGACCTAAGAGGGCTAGGCTTGGCCCCGATGCCCATATAGCCTGTGGCCGAACCAGCGCAGTCGCCGATGCAGCCCATGGCGCAACCTATACCCGCATCACCACCAGGCTGGATTCAGCTTGATGCTGATGGAAATGTGCCATCGTCTCAGCCGCGATAAAAATGTAACGGTGCCAAGCGGGAAGTTGACGCACTTAGGCCTTGAAAAGCCCAATAAAAAATGAGATAAAAGAATTTAAATAGACTTTTTATTTTTTCTATGAATTTCTTATGTTTTTTAATCCGCGTCGACAGTATCACTTTAACCTCGCTTGAGATAAGACGTGCTACCGCAAGAGTAACTGCAAAAAAAAATTTTCAAAAATATTTTTGCTAGTATTTTTTAAAATTGTTTGAAAACTGCAAAAAAGGCACTTTTTGCATGAAAATGAGGAAAAATGGGTTAAAATGGTCTTTTTTAGGATTTTCAAACAATTTTAAAAAATGCTAGCAAAAATATTTTTAGAATTGTTCCAAGAATTTTTTTGCATTCAAATATTTTTTGTAAAAAATCGAGGAAAAAAGTTTTGAAAAGTGACTATTACATAAAATCAAAATTTTCGAAGGGTACTTAATGGGTTAAGGAAATTTTTGCATCATTCAAACGGAATTTAAACGACCTTTGCAAATATATTTTTTGTACTGTGACAACTTCACTAACATAGCTGTTAAAGCAAAAATAAAGGTGTAAGCAGAGATATGTGAGTGAGTGTACGAAACATAAAGGAATCGATAATACTTGAAGAACTAAAAACACAAAACGTTACTGAACTCAGGAAAATCATGAAGAAGAAGCAACAAGGTACTTCGAGCAATGCTAATGCTGAAGGTATTAGCACGAACCTTGAAGAAACTGGACTGATCTTAATAACATTTGCAACATTAAAACTACCAGAATCACTGAGAATTGGTTATGAGACTGTACGCGTACGCCCATATATTCCACTCCCACTACGATGCAAGAGATGTCTCCGCTTTGGACACCCAACACCAGTATGCAAAATCTTAATTACATGTTATAACTGCTCAGACACCAAACACACAAACGAAGGTGAACCTTGCAAAAACACACAAATCTGCCTAAACTGCTTAAACAACCCAGATATCGACCATCACCACGGCCCCCTTGATCGCAAATGCCCTACGTTCCAAAAACAACAGGAATTAAGGTAATTTTCTAATCCCTACAGCAATATGAAAAAAAAACAAGTGGAAAAGGCTATAGTCGAGCTCCCGACTATAGGATACCCGTTACTTACATAAATAAATTAAAATTTTTTATTGCATGCTTTTAGGCACTTTAATTGCTTAAAAGCTTTAATCAGCCAGTACCACCTTTCTATTTGTCCGATCTTGTTGGAATTTAGTAGGATGATAGGTAATAACAGTAGCTAACGTTCACCGTTTAAAAAAACCTAATATCTTGAAAACTGTGCGTGTGGTGGATTTTCGCGATTTACGGAGGCGGAAAGGGGCGTGGCAAAATTTTGAAACAAACTTGACCTGCGTGGGGTTTATAGAAATCTGTGTGCCAAATTTGGTTGCTCTAGCTCTTATAGTCTCTGAGATCTAGGCGCTCACACAGACGGACAGACGGACAGACGGACGGACGGACAGACGGACATGGCTATATCGACTCGGCTGTTGATGCTGATCAAGAATATATATACTTTATAGGGTCGGAGATGCTTCCTTCTCCCTGTTACATACATTGCAACGAATACAATATCCCCTTTTACTTATTTTTAATAAGTAACGGGTATAATAAAAACAAGTGGGAAAGGCTATAGTCGAGCTCCCGACTATAGGATACCCGTTACTTACCTAAATAAATTAAACTTTTGTTTTTATTGCATGCTTTTAGGCACTTTTATTGCTTAAAAGCTTTAATCAGCCAGTACCACCTTTATCTTTGTCCGATCTTGTTGGGATTTAGTATGATGATAGGTAATAACAATAGCTAACGTTCACTGTTTAAAAAAACCTATTATTTTGAAAACTGTGCGTGTGGTGGATTTTCGCGATTTACGGAGGCGGATAGGGGCGTGGTAAAATTTTGAAACAAACTTGACCTGCGTGGGGTTTATAGAAATCTGTGTGCAAAATTTGGTTGCTCTAGCTCTTATAGTCTCTGAGATCTAGGCGCTCACACAGACGGACAGACGGACGGACGGACAGACGGACATGGCTATATCGACACGGCTGTTGATGCTGATCAAGAATATATATACTTTATAGGGTCGGAGATGCTTCCTTCTCCCTGTTACATACATTGCAACGAATACAATATCCCCTTTTACTTATTTTTAATAAGTAACGGGTATAAAAAATATTTTATCAAAAAGAGGCTATTTTTAGACGAATTTAGGCGAAAGAATTTTTTGGCGCTCTCTTCAACTTTTTTTTTTATTGAATTTTGAAATTTGTATGAAAAATTATTTTTATACCCGTCTGTCCGTCTGTGTGAGCGCCTAGATCTCAGAGACTATAAGAGCTAGAGCAACCAAATTTGGAACACAGATTTCTATAAACCCCACGCAGGTCAAGTTTGTTTCAAAATTTTGCCACGCCCCTTTCCGCCTCCGTAAATCGCGAAAATCCACCACACGCACAGTTTTCAAAATATTAGATTTTTTTAAACGGTGAACGTTAGCTACTGTTATTACCTATTTTCCTACTAAATCCCAACAAGATCGGACAAATAGAAAGGTGGTACTGGCTGATTAAAGCTTCTATGCAATTAAAGTGCCTAAAAGCATGCAATATCAAAAATTTTAATTTGTTTATTTAAGTAACGGGTATCCTATAGTCGGGAGCTCGACTATAGCCTTTCCCACTTGTTTTTATATTGTTTTTGCGTATTGCACGGATGCTTTTGGCTTTTCAAGGTTGCTTTCGATGAAATGGAACATTTTCCAACACTGCAATTTCTCTCACTCTCCAACATGCTACTTTTTTGAGCGTTTTCCAACACTATATATACTCCGTTACCTGTAAAAAATGTTATTAGGTATAAAAAAAGTAAATAAAGCTTATTTAAAATGAGTATTCTCTTTTGAAAAAATTTGGTGGTCCTGAAAAGAACCGGCATCATCAAAATAATGAAATCAATTCAATGTCAGGGGAAAAGCAGAGGGTCGTCATCAATTTGAGGGTCATCATCATCGTCAAAATCATAAAATTGTCAAGAGAAAGGTCAGGGAAGCGATTCTAAAGGTCATCATCAATCTGAAACATCGTCATCATCGTCGCCATCATCATAAACATCATCATCCACATCATCAACGTCGTCATCATCATCATCCTAAGGATGCAAAGATTGATAAATATCAATATTTATGGAGACTTCCAACATTGATTTGAGGGAAATGGGGTATAAAGAATTTGTTGAAGAATATGTAGTAATAGCGCAGCAGGCGAAAAATTTAAAAAAAAAAAAAATCGCGCGCGCGATTTTAAAAAAAATATTTCTTGCATTCCTAACCGAACATCCTTGTGCATCTCCTGCAACATTGGGGTCCCTATTAGGATCATAGAGCCTCCCAATGGCCATGAAAAGTTCATGTCTCCTCTCCTTGATGCTCTTGAACTTCTTGCGGAACTCGAACCTCGCCAAATATCCAACGAAATGCTTCTTGCTTCGTCCAAAACGTGGGATGTCGCCGCGCATGTCCCGCCACAGTCTTTCGATATTTTGAGTGTGCGCACGCGTTTCAGGATCCACGAAGTTCTTCGAGTGGTTCACGGTTTGGTGCACGAAACCCTCATCTTCCAAGCAATTATAAGCTTTCCAGCAGTCTGACATTATTGTTGTGCCATCTGCTATTCGGTCTTTAATTATTGAAAGCAAGGTCTCTGCGTTCCGGCAATCCACTGGCAAGATAAAGAAATCGCCACTTTCTCTTTCTATGCCACCAAACACCCATTGACCTTCTACCACTCGACCGCGGTTATATGTCCTTTTGCCCACCTTGGCCTCGTCAATCTCCACAATTTTGCCAGGTCCTCCAATGCGCACACGACTGTTTCTTTGACTCCAGTCAATATAAACTTCCCGCAAGTAGCTCTTCCAATCAACGATTGATTGACGAGACCATCCGAACTCGTCCTGCAAGTCCAGCGTCTCTGCCTTCAATCGCAAGCAGTCCCAACTTATAAAGTTGCAAATTTCTGGGATAGGCTTGAGTGCCTTTTCGAAAAAAGTGTTCTTCCGAACACTTTCCTGAAAACTGCACTGCACTCTTACACGTTTTTTTTTGTTTCGCTGTTGCATATGGGATGCACGGCAGCGGTAAAAAAACACTGTCTCGTCCCGGGTTGCAAGAGAGCAGAAACTTCCACATTTGGGACAGATCAGTTCGCTTTTGATGATGTTGTGAGCGCGTAAAAACTCGAGTAATTCACTTTGAGTGAACTTGGAAAACTCTTGTGTCGTCACCGCACAACCTGAACACGCCATTTTTGCACAATTTAAGTCCAATACAAATTTTTGCACGATCCCTTTAAAAACAGTGTTGGAAACGTGCAAAAAATAGACATGAAAGAGAAATTGCAGTGTTGGAAAACGTTCCATTTTATCGAAAGCAACCATGAAAATATCGAAAGCAACCATGAAAAGCCCAAATCAACCGAGCAAAAGACAAAAGAAACCTGTAAATAATGCATTTTTCACACAAATTTCAAAATTCAATAAAAAAAAAAGTTGAAGAGAGCGCCAAAAAATTCTTTCGCCTAAATTCATCTAAAAATAGCCTCTTTTTAATAAAATATTTTTTTTATTTTTTTTTCATATTGCTGTACGGATAAGAAAATTACCCCAACAAATAAAAACCAGCTACGCAAAGACACTTACAAGCCCTGCACCTCAAACTTCAGCCAATCCACAACAGACAAACACACACGCACCACGCATCACCCAACACGAAACAACATTTAACAAAACACTAAAAAACCAACAAAACCTCACACTCACATCTACACCCCACGGGAGCAAATCAACTAACACACATGCTACACCACCCACATTACAACACCACCAACCCCCCCCCCCCCCAAACGGGGCAGGAAAACATGAAAATTGACAACACTCCAAATAGTAAGCTCAAAGCATACGCATCACAAGCTACAGACGACCTCAAAATAAGAATGTATCCAAAAACACAAACCTAGTTACTTGGCTGTAACTCTTAAGGCTAGCAAACCAAAAAACAGACCCTCAAACAAAAGCAAACACAACATCGACAGCGAATCCATATAGATTAATAACTAACAAACAAACAATTACACAAATTAAACAAACAAATAATAATAAAAAAAAAAAAATTAATTAAAAATAGAATATATTGAAATGAAATTAACTATGGTTCTCAATATACTGGAATGGAATATGAATGGCTACGTTAATAATTATAATGAACTTCTTATCCTAATAAAATCACACAACCCAATAGTTATATCCATTCAGGAAACTCACTTTTCCCACTCTACGCTATTCCCAATCCCAAATAACTATGAAATACTATCAACCACTGCCCCATCTGCCAAAGGTGGTGTGGCTATTTTAGTACACAGATCGTTGCGACGAGTTGGAGATGGTGCCTTCACCAATCAAGTCATCACGAACCACCTGTTAAGCTTCAGCTGCACCTCGTCTGCTGTTGTTGACAATCTGAAGACCCTTTTCAATAAAGAAGGCCTTCAGATCCTTGGACCAAAGCTGAACACTAAAAAGATTATTCTCAAGGGCATCCACCCAAGTGTTCCCATAGAATGGATACATAAAGAACTCACCAAGCACCAGATCGCCCCGGTAAGGATTACGAACATCAAAAACAAGTTCGACTTACCATCCTACAACTTCAAAGCTGAGATAAAAAATCAAGGCGAAACATCTGAAGGCCTGAACATTAAAAAATTGGGCACATTCCAAATCAGAGTTGAGGAAATTACGCCGCAGAAGATCTATCAATGTTATCGCTGTCAGAAATTTGATCACCATGTCACCAAATGCAAGGCTAAGATCCCGATTTGCTTTAAATGCACTGGCCCACACCAAGGCAGAGACTGTCCAAAATCAAAAGCTATTGACGCCACTTGCAGCAACTGCGGAGGAAAACATGTTGCTTCTGACCCTTTATGCCAAGTATATATGGAAGCTGTCCGGAAGCAGAAACAAAATAGCTCATCCACTATTGCTTTTCAAAACGCTATGAGAGCAGTAAATTGGGATTCCGATGCTGCCTTTGACTCGGCTGGCCACTATACTCTCCGGCAATTGGATACAGCTCAACCTGCGTCTACTTCAAGACGTGCAGGCATTCCGCCACCTGACTTGATGCGCATTTGATGGACCTATACTCTATGCGGTCCTCTGCGTTTCTCCTACCCTCCACACGCTGCAGTCTACACTCAGAAGCTGAGCAACAAGAATTTATAAGCTTAGTTCTTTACTTTATTTTGTTTTTCTATTATCCGTTTTTTTTTTTTAATTTTTACGTTTGTTTTCAGTTCATTTTCTTTACCTACTTTGTTATCTTTACTTTTTTTTTTGTATTCTTAAAAGTCTTAAAAATTTCATTTGACTGTTTTGGTTATTCTTTTATGCTTATGTTTCATCAATTTTCATTTGCTTTTACCTTCGTCGATCAAACTCAACAATTTGACACAAGTTAAGCCTTGAAGGCTTTTTGATTGACTTTTGTTATTATCATGTCATTATTTTTATGAATATAAAATGTTAACATAACATAGCTAGGTAACAACCTAGAAGCAATAGGCATAGAAATACACTCAACCCAAAAGTTTAACTTAATATCAACTTACATCCCACCAAACAAAAAATTCACACGATCAGACTTAGAATCAACATTTCCAATTACTAATACGCCCACGCTAATAACAGGGGACTTTAACAGCTGGAACAGCTGTTGGGGCTACCCCAAAAACAACTGCAGAGGTAAACTCCTTGCCAAGTACATACATGACAACAACTACACATTACTAAATAACGGAAAACCAACACATTTCTCCACTCACAATACATTTACCCACATCGATCTAGCTTTTTGCTCACCCAGCCTTACACCCTACTGTTTTTTCAAAATAGATGACACTCCTCAAGGCAGTGATCACTTTCCAATCATGCTAGAAATGGTCCCACAGAAAAATAAAGAACTCAGACTTAACCATGATAGACGATTTAACACAAAGAAAGCAAACTGGGGAAAATTTGAAGATTATACGGACAGCCTGAGCGCTCTAAACATGATATCTACCAACATCAATCAAGAAAGTAGCAACATTAACAAAATAATTATCCAAACCGCATACAAGAGCATACCCCTCTCCCAACCCTCTAATAAACAAAGACAAGTTCCGTGGTGAAATAAAGAGCTAGAACACCTAAAAAGTGCAAAAATCAAAGCCTGGAAACTATTAAATAATAGCATAACCAAATCAATATAATAAACTAATAAGAAAATCCAAAGCAGACAGAATCCACGAACTTACCTCAAACATTTCCCCCAACTCAAGCTCAGACACTATATGGTGCAAAATAAGAAAATTCTGTGGGCTTCACAAAAACTTATCCATACACTGCATAAAAGATAACACTAACAACATTATTGCAGATCCAACAGAAGTAGCTAACGCCTTGGCTGAGCACTGGTCATTCGAATCACAACATAGCAATTTCTCACCACAGTTTTTAACAGCCAAGCAAAATGCACACAACTCACTCTACACACACCCTACAAACAAAAAAGCAGCATTCATGGAAAATAAGATAAACCTAATAGAATTTCACTCAGCCCTAAACAGCCTAAAAGGACACACCCCAGGTTACGACAAAATAAACTACTTAATGATTAAGCACACCTCAATCTCATTAAAAAACCGTTTCATCTCATTATTCAACGATATACTAGATAACTATATACCACAAACAAACAAGACCAGCACAATAGCACCAATATACAAATCAAACCAAGACAAAACAAAAATAACATCATACAGACCAATAGCCTTAAACGCATGTATTTCTAAAATAATAGATAAAATAATAGTCAAAAGACTATGGTGGTTTGTCACGTCTAACAAATTACTTAACAGTCACCAACTAGGCTTCAAAAAGGGTAAGTCTGTTGGAGAGTGTCTACTCTATGTAGACGCTCTTTTCAACAAAGCCCTCTCCGCAAAAAGACACCTCTCAATTGTATCACTCGACTTTGCGAAAGCGTTTGAAAAAGTAGGCCTACATACTATAATAAACCAAATAATAAAATGGGGATGCGGCCCAAAAACCCTCAGATACACCAAAAACTATATGATAAATAGGAAAATTAGAGTAAAAACAAATGGCAAATATTCAAACACATTTCCCCTACACAATGGAATTCCTCAAGGATCCCCACTCTCAGTAATTTTATTTGTAATCGCATTCAATAGCCTAGCAGACCAAGTCGAAACTCACAAAAAACTCAAATTTATAGCGTTCGCAGATAGCTTTAATATTTTAATCGACCTTGATAAGAAAAAAAACATTAATATTAACCTTAATAGCCTCTTTATGGACATAGATATATGGTTCTCCACCTCAGGGGCATCACTTTCTGTTACCAAAAGCAAACACCTACATATATGCCGAAAAGTAAATTGTATCAGCAAAGTATCAACAAACACAGCAGTCATAAGTGAAGTTAATGAACTGAAGATTCTGGGACTAACAGTAAGCTCTAGATACAAATGGTCACCACACATTAAAAGACTCTTTACATCCCTCAATAAATCAACAAACATCATCAGGTGCCTATCAAACACTAAATTTAACTGCAACCCAATTACACTGATACAAATAAATAAAAGTATATGCATATCAAAAATAGATTTCGGCCTCCCAATTTTTGGAAACGCACCCAAATCCACTATGAGACCAATAAGAACAGCCCTTAATACAGCAATCCGAACCGCACTGGGAGCTTTTTACACAACACCAACAAAAAACCTCTATTTCGAAGCATACAGCTGCGGTCAAAAAAATAGTAGTGCTCTTTCTTTTAGTATAACAGCTATTGTGAGTCAAGTCTTCAAATTTAAAAATTATATTTGGAAAGGTCATCTAAATTCCGTTTGAATGATGTATAACTTTCCTTAACCCATTAAGTACCCATTAAAATATTCGAATTTTAAAAAAGGTCTACTTTTTCAACTTTTTTCCTCGATTTTTTCCAAAAAATGTTGGGATGCAAAAACATTCTTCAAACAATTTTAAGAGTAACTGCAAAAGAAATTTTTCAAAAATATTTTTGCTAGTACTTTTTATAATGTTTTGAAAATCCTAAAAATTACAATTTTAACCCATTTTTCCTCATTTTTATGCAAAAAGTGCCTTTTTTGCAGTTTTCAAAACATTATTAAAAATACTAGCAAAAATATTTTTGAAAAATTTCTTTTGCAGTTACTCCTAAAATTGTTTGAAGAATGTTTTTGCATCCCAACATTTTTTTGGAAAAAATCGAGGAAAAAAGTTGAAAAAGTAGACCTTTTTTAAAATTCGAATATTTTAATGGGTACTTAATGGGTTAAGGAAAGTTATACATCATTCAAACGGAATTTAGATGACCTTTCCAAATATAATTTTTAAATTTGAAGACTTGACTTACAATAGCTGTTATAGTAAAAGAAAGAGCACTACTATTTTTTTGACCGCAGCTGTACATATCCCCAATAGAAACGAGAACTAAACAATTACAAGCTAATATGTCTAAAATAATTATACAATCACAAGACACTCCTCTAAAAAATATAATAAATAATTTAGTAAAAAACAAGTGGGAAAGGCTATAGTCGAGCTCCCGACTATAGGATACCCGTTACTTACATAAACAAATTAAAATTTTTTTATTGCATGCTTTTAGGCATTTTAATTGCTTAAAAGCTTTAATCAGGCAGTACCACCTTTCTGATTGTCCGATCTTTTTGGGATTTAATAGGATGATAGGTAATAACAGTAGCTAACGTTCACCGTTAAAAAAAACCTAATATCTTGAAAACTGTGCGTGTGGTGGATTTTCGCGATTTACGGAGGCGGAAAGGGGCGTGGCAAAATTTTGAAACAAACTTGACCTGCGTGGGGTTTATAGAAATCTGTGTGCCAAATTTGGTTGCTCTAGCTTTTATAGTCTCTGATATCTATGAACTCACACAGACGGACAGACGGACGGACGGACGGACAGACGGACATGGCTATATCGACTCGGCTGTTGATGCTGATCAAGAATATATATACTTTATAGGGTCGGAGATGCTTCCTTCTCCCTGTTACATACATTGCAACGAATACAATATCCCCTTTTGCTTATTTTTAATAAGTAACGGGTATAACAATCACACTAGGCCATACAGAGACTCTGCACTTATTAAATGTTTTAACATTTGTTGTACTCTAGACATCACCCTTAAGCCGGTTAATAAAACACAGAAACAAACTCCACCATAGTTATGCGACTAGCATATATACACAGGAAGAATGGAAAATTTGCTATGACTGTCCGATCGGGTCGAGTTATATACCGATCGAAAGGTATCAATTTAGCTTACAAATGTGCATACTATGACTTTTGGAAACTCACCTGGTTCGTGAGATAAACAGGTGTAAGTGGGAGGGGTAAAATTGTAATGATTGGAGCAAATGGGGCCGTTGGGGCCTTTTTGAATTTTTTTAAAATTTTTTACTATTCTAATAAAAAATGCGCGTCGAATGACACCTCATCAAAATCCGAGCACTGATTCAAAAGATAATTAATTTTGAAATTTTTAGTGGCCTTCCGAAAATGAAATGAAAAGTCAGTTTGTCTGTTTGTTTGTTTGGATCAAATCGTTGATTTAGCTTAAAAGTTTGAATGAGGACTTGTTCCCGTTGAAAAATCTAGAAACTTTTGTTTTACGACTTTTTCGAAAAATCGCTAGTGACGAATTATATTAAGTTTTACTTATAAATTACTACAAACAAAATTTTTTGTCACTCGGCATTTTGCGCTAATTTCTTCATAAAGTAAAACTTAATATTATTCGTCACAAAATTGGATATCAGAAATTTTGGTGCATTAAAATGTTTTCGTCACTAGACTTTTACCTCGTAAAGAGGTTTTTTTTATAAGATATCAAATCACAGACCAACAAAGACATATACAACCGACTATTTAAAGAAATCAAACATTTCCTAAGAAATTACAAATTTATGTACACAGACGGTTCACTAAACCAAAAAGTACCAGGCTACGCAATCGTAACTGAGCACGAAGTCATAAAACTTGCCGTGCTCCCCTACTTCTCCTCTATCTACACAGCTGAAATCATTGCCCTACTTGAAGCCACAGAAATAACAATCGCACATCCACAAAAGATCTGTATTTGCTCTGACTCACTATCTGCTATTGAATCGATTCAAAATATAAACAATGACACACTATATACTAACAAAATCCGTGAACTTTTAACAAAACACTACCCGATGGTTTAAATTCTTTGGCTACCAAGCCACGCCGGTATAAAAGGAAATGAGCTTGCAGACGATGCAGCTAAAATAGCAACAGTTTCACCTCTCCTAACAACGCCAAACTTAAATCGAATCGATATAAATAAGCACATCAAGAAATCACTAGCAAACATCAACCAAAACTTAATCCCCAGTACTTCAATTTGGTATCAATCCATCAATTACAACAGATTTAACATTGATCATTATCTTAACACACTTACCTTAAAAAACCTTACTAGAAAAGAAATTACAAACATAATCAGACTCCGACTCGGACACACAAATATTACACACAAACACAGATTTATTCAGAATTGCGACACAAACTGTGAATTCTGCAAAAATAATATGCCCAATTCAATCGACCACATTCTGGATGAATGCACAACATTCAAAAAGCTCCGTACCCACATCCCTAACCACTCCTTCACATCACTCCTATCTTACCCAACTACAGACCATATACTAGCAGTCAATGATTTTCTCAAAAAAAGCCAAGCTAACTAAATTGTTATAAAACTAACATTAAGTCAACAAAGCCAATAAAGCAGTACAACCATGTAAAAATAAATCTGTAAATATGAATCTTACCTATACTTATGATTAACTCAATACACAAATATGTAAACATATACACACATAATTATTACTCATCCTCATACTCCTGAACTAGTAGTGAATATAGAACCGATCCTCATCCTTAGCTGAAAGCCCCAGTAGCTATGACTGTTTCCACTGTAGCTTTAGTTTTAACTATAAGTATACAGTTATTTAAATAAATAAATAAATCCGCGTCGATTAAGCGTGACGTCACATTCTGAGAATTTTGTATTCGCTATTTAATAAATTTTTTCTGCGAAATTAAACGGTACTTTTCTGATGTTGCCATATCTATTTAAAAATGCAGTGTTCCAATTTGATCGTCGAATTTGCTGTGCCTGTTTTGTACAAGAAAAGGTGGCAGCTCTGGCAGAACTGTTCTAAAGCGCAGCCAGCAACGTAACGAATATATAAATATTAAATAAATTAACAGGATATCTCAGATTCAGGTGAGTATAATTTGCATATTTCTTATATTCTAATATCACTGCGGACGGCAGTCTGCGCTAGTGACGAAAGCAGCACGAAGGGTGCGAAAGGCGACTAGCATATATACACAGGAAGAATGGAAAATTTGCTATGACTGTCCGATCAGGTCGAGTTATATATCGAAAGGTATCAATTTAACTTACAAATGTGCATACTAAGACTTTCGGAAACTCACCTGGTTCGTGAGATAAACAGGTGTAAGTGGGAGGAGCAAAATTTAAATAATTGGGGCAAATGGGGCCGTTTGAGCCTTTTAGATTTTTTTATAATTTTGTTCTAATCAAAAATACGCGTCGAATGACACCTTGATCAATAAAATCCGACCACTGGTTCAGAAGATACTTAATTTTGAAATTTTTAGTGGCCTTCCGAAAATGAGATGAAAAGTCAGTCTGTTTGTTTGTTTGTTTGTTTGTCTGTTTGTTTGTCTGTTTGTTTGTTTGGATCAAATCGTGGATTTAGCTTAAAAGTTTGAATGAGGACTTGTTCCCGCTCAAAAATCTAGAAACGTTTGTTCTACGACTTTTTCGAAAAAACGCTAGTTTAGCGGGAAATCGCTAAAAATCGCTAAAATAGTATCCAAACCATAGAAGCTACAGCTATGTTCTATAAGTCGTTGGAAAGGAATTTTAAAGGGCTCTTAAGCATATCCTCAAACTTTTTTTCTAAAGTACATAGGTAAAATGCTACAGGTGAAATAAGGTAATTTTTTCCACATTTTGGCGGTTATCGAGAACACGTATTACCGATTGGTTTAGTGAATATATACGTTTTACTTTGAATTGGAATAGGACTGCAGCAGCAATTACATTTGACTGACAGTCCAGTAACAATGTAATCGATAATTAGACAATCGCACTCAAGGATCGCGAGTGGCGCAAGTGTAAATCATTATCGTTTCGATGCTATGGGGGTTTCAATTTAAGCGGTTTTTAGCAATTTCCCTCTAAGCTAGCGATTTTTCGAAAAAGTCGTAGAACAAACGTTTCTATATTTTTGATTATAAAATGATTTATCTGCCGCAAAAAAAATTTACCACCTTCAATTTTAGCAATTTTTAGCGATTTCCCTCTAAACTAGCGATTTTTCGAAAAAGTCGTAGATCAAAGGTATCTCTATTTTTGATTATAAAATGATATATCTGCCGGAAAAAGAATTCACCACTTTCAATTAAGCGGCTTTTAACGATTTCTTGCTAAACTAGCGATTTTTCGAAAAAGTCGTAGAAAAAAGTTTCTATATTTTTGATTATAAAATGATTTTTCTGCTGCAAAAAGAATTTATTACTTTCAATTTTAGCAGTTTTTAACGATTTCCCGCTAAACAAGCGATTTTTCGAAAAAGTCGTAGTGCAAACGTTTCTATATTTATACCCGTTACTTATAAAAATAAGTAAAACGGGATATTGTATTCGTTGCAATGTATGTAACAGGGAGAAGGAAGCATCTCTGACCCTATAAAGCAGAGCTGCCCAGCGCCTATGCACACAGCGCACATTTGTTTTTTGCTTTGCACATAGGATAGGCGAATGTGTGAGAATGCACATCCGTAAGGTTTTAGCGCACATTGGAAATTACACTAACAATTTTGCACATTCCTCTTTCCATCAAATTTCGATGCTGGCAAAAAAAGAACAATTTTGCACTGTCCACTTTCCGTCAACTTTCGATGCTGGCAAACAAAAACAATTGTATTGTGTCGTTTTGCTTTTGCTAATCCGAATGTATTTTGTTGTTGTCTTATCGTTCGGTGTACACTGTAAAACGAAAAACTTCACTTCGTTGTGAAACGTTTGACACATGTGCTCTATTCGAATTTTTTCATTTGAAGAAACTTCTTCTTTTTGTTCAGTGTACACATTGAAATAAAATAAATTTTCGTTGCATGTGTGCGTGCGCATTTCTTTATTTGTATTGGTGCGTGAACACCCATAAGGCAGCTTTGGGCACCCCTGCTATAAAGTATTTATATTCCTGATCAGCATCAACAGCCGAGTCGATATAGCCATGTCAGTCTGTCTGTCCGACTGTCCGCCTGTGTGAGCGCCTAGATCTCAGAGAATATAAGAGCTAGAGCAATTTGGCACACAGATTTCTATAAACCCAACGCATATTATATTGTGATATTCTATGCTATGGTGCTATATTGTATCGTACTCCTGGCTCATTTGATTGCCCGTCCACAACAAGGATATGGATCTTGACCCCAGCAGTCATACATAAGTTGGAGTTTCAACGGACATAAAGCGTCAAGAAATTGACCGAGCCATCCCCTGCCGCCTCGGCGGTGTGACAAAAAGCGGGGCACTGGCGACCGAGCAGGGGCGGCATAACCCCCATCCCGCCGAGAGAAATCTTGTGGCCAACGTGGGACCCTCCACATATGCACCGCAACAGCATCTGCAACACAGCAGCACACAGCAGCAACACCTCTGCAGCAACAGCAACACATGAGCAACAGCAGCACATGAGCAACAGCAGCACATGAGCAACAGCAGCACTGCAGCAACACCTCTGCAGCACAGCAGTAACAGCAGCACAGCAGCAGCAACACGGCAGCAATTCTGCTGAAACATAGCAGCAACACAGCAGCAATACAGCAGTTACAAGCAGGAACACTATAGCAGCACAGCAGCAAAGCAGCATCAACTCGGCAGCAGCACTGCAGAAATTCTGCTGCAACACAGCAGCAGCACAGCAGAAACACTGCAGCAACAAAGCTGCAACACAGTAGCAGCTCAGCAGCAACAGCAGCACAGAAGCAACAGCAGCTCCACGCCACATCAGCAGCTCAGCAGCAACAGCAGCTCAGCAGCAACAGCAACACATGAGCAACACAGCAGCAACTCGGCAGCATCACTGCAGCAATCCTGCTGCAACACAGCAGCAACACCTCAGCAACACCTCTGCAACACGAGAGCCAAAAATGGAGACACCCCTAAGCGTCAGAGGGACCCAGCTTGGGAGTTGCGCAAAACCCCGCCCAAGAAGAGCAAGAGCCATGACAAAAACATGGCTCCGCATGCAGAAGCCGACACTCAATCCTCAACAAAAGTTCCCATCAACAAAGAAGGCGCATGGACTAAGGTCGCGGGCCGCCCAAATAGACAACGTAGCGCAAAGCCGGACGCAATTCTCGTCAAGGGAGTGGGCGACTGCACATATGCCGATCTTCTCAAGACTGTGAAGTCTCATCCTGGTCTGAAGGATATGAGCAACGACGTGCAGGGCATCAGGAAAACTGAAAATGGTAGCCTATTACTTCGACTGAGCAAATCATCCACACATGGTCTCCAAGAGATTACCCAGGCAGTGGAAAATGCTCTAGGAGAGAGAGCCGAGGTAAAAGGACCCACTGAGCAAACGCAACTGGAGATACGCGATCTGGATGACCTCACTACGAAGGAGGATATATGCGAGGCTTTCAGCACTAGGGAGGAGAACATCAGGCTGGTCCCTGCAGAAATTAAAGGGATCAGAAAATCATACGGAGGCACGCAAACTGCTACATTGTTGGTCGCGGCAAACAAAGCCAAATCAATTCTCGATCTTGAGAAAGTGAGGATTGGCTGGGTGGTCTGCCGCATCCGCAGCATTAGCCAACCAAAACGGTGTTTTAAATGCCTGGACTATGGTCACATAGCAGCACATTGTAGGTGCACCGAGGACCTTAAAGGAGCATGTTTTAAGTGTGGCACAAAAGGACATGTAGCAAAGGAGTGCACAAATCAGCCCAGATGCGTTTTATGCGTGAGAAAGGGCGCACAAAACGTGGACCACGCTGTGGGCAACTTCAAATGTCCATCCTACCGTGAAGCGACCCGAAATACTAAATGTTAAGGACACTACAAGTCAACCTAAATCACTGTATTGCCGCACAGGACTTACTTAAGCAGACCGTACGAGAATTGAACATTGACATAGCCATAATAAGCGAACCCTACAGCATCGGATCAACAAACACCTGGGCCTCTGATGTGTCAAAAAAGTCGGCGATCTGGATATGCAGCATAAGCCCGATGCTACTCCAATCGATGCACTCTGGCACTAGCTACGTTAGAGCACGGACCAAAGGGGTATGGTTTTACAGCTGCTACATGGCGCCCAGCCTGACAATGGCAGAATTTAGCAGGGTAATGGATGATCTGGTTGAGGATGTCCGTGGGCATTCTCCTGCTGTGGTCGCCGGCGATTTCAATGCTTGGGCTGTGGAATGGGGGTCACCGATCACCAACGCCAGAGGCAGAGTGCTTCTCGATGCCTTTGCGTCGCTCGACGTCGAGCTCCTAAATAATGGCTTCAATCACACTTTCAGCCGAGGTGGCATGGGCTCTATCGTCGACCTAACTTTTGCGTCAAACTGTCTTGCCAGAACAGCAACATGGCGTGTCAGCGACGCATACACAGCGAGTGACCACAAGGCCATCATTTTTAGCTTGGGTGGCAGAAACACTCGACAACCCAGCACAACAACGAGCACGCACTACAAAATTGCTACACTCAACATCGAAGCGTTTCGACTCGCCATTGGCGACTTGTCCATTAGTGGATCGGCGGAGGAAATGGCCCAGCAGACAGTTCAAGCTATCAAACTCGCATGTGATGCGAGCATGCAGCGCACAAAGGGATTTAGACGTCATGAAGCTGTATATTGGTGGACGGAGCACATTGCGAAGGCTCGGGTGGATTGCATCAAAGCAAGACGCGCATACAGCAGAGCGCGAGGTACGGATGCCTTTGTCAATCTACGTACACTCTACAGTGAAAAGCGAAGGACCTTAAAGAAAGCCATAAAGGAACAAAAAAGACTATGCTTCATGAAGCTATGCGAGGAGGCAGAACGTGATCCCTGGGGCCAAGCGTACAAGTTAGTCATGAAGAAAACGAGGTCTTTCAAAAACTCAATACCAACAAGTAGGTCACAACTGACGGCCATTGTGAGCACTCTATTTCCAACCCAGCCAGAATGTGATGCTGTTATCACGAACAGTGACCGCAGCGATGAGCTTATCGACAGCGTCACCGAGGATGAAATTATCCAAGCTGCGCGGAGAACGAAGAATGAAACGGCACCTGGACTAGACGGCATTCCGAATAGAGTGCTAAAATTGGCAATTAGTCTACAGGCAAGCGTGTTTATGACACTCTTCAATAAATGCCTCAGCGAAGGAGTTTTCCCTGCAGCATGGAAGGAGCAATGCCTGGTACTTATACCGAAGCCTGGAAAGCCACCGGATGATCCCTCGGCATATAGACCGATCTGCTTGCTGGACAATATTGGCAAAATATTCGAGAGATTAATATGCTCTCGTCTACATGACGCAATATCTCGTGCGGGTGGCCTTTCCCATCACCAATACGGCTTTCGGAAAGCACGCTCAACAACGGATGCCATATCACGAGTGACAAGCATCGCCCAGAAGGCAATTGAAGGAAAGCGATGGAAGGGTGGCACGAAGCAATATTGTCTGGTGGTCACTCTCGACGTGAAAAACGCCTTCAACTCGGCATCGTGGCTAAGCATACTGGAAGCTCTGCGGGATTTCAACATCCCACAATGGCTGATGGCGATAATCAGGAGCTACTTAGACAACAGGTGGCTGTCGTTCGACACTGAGGAAGGCACGGATAAGTACAAGATCACTAGTGGCGTCCCACAGGGTTCTGTAATAGGCCCAACTTTGTGGAACATTGTCTACGATGGAGTCCTACGCCTAGCCCTGGCGCCGGGAGTTGACATAACTGGTTTTGCGGATGATGTGGCATTAACTGTGGTTGCCAAGGATGTGGCTACTGCCGAGGAGCGTGCTGCTACAGCCATAAACGCTATCCAGCGGTGGCTGTCGTCAGTTGGCCTTCAGCTGGCTGAGCAAAAAACGGAGGCGGTCCTCATAAGCAGCCGGAAGCTGGTGGAAACTGCTACAATAAGGCTAAGTAACGCGACCATTACATCACGACGCGCCATCAGGTACCTGGGCGTTATGTTGGACACTAGGCTATGCTACCGAGAGCATCTTCAGATGATAGGCAACAAAGCCACAGAAGTCAGCAGGTCACTCAGTAGAATGATGCTAAACCACGGAGGCCCGAAAACCTGCCGCCGCCAGCTGTTGCACAGCGTGGTCACGAGCACTATCTTGTATGGTGCCCAAATCTGGGCCAGCGCTACCAGCACACCAACATACATTAAAGGCATCGAGGCGTCCTACAGGATGGGGGCTCTCAGGATCTGCAGAGCGTTTCGCACGGTGTCAGGAGAAGCTGCTATGTTTATAGCGGGCGTGATCCCTGTCGACATTCTGGCACAGGAGAGGAGGGATATTCAAAATCGCAAAAGCTCTATGCAGATGCCAACCGAGATGGCGGAGATAAAAGCGGCCGAACGTGAGCGAAGCCTCTTAAAGTGGCAACGACGATGGGAAGACACAGACAAGGGCAGATGGACGGCTCGGCTTATTCCACGTATAGAGCAGTGGATAAGCAGGAAGCACGGGGAGTTGACTTTCTTCTTGACACAACTTCTCAGTGGACATGGATGTTTCCGAGCTTATCTTCACAGATTCGGGCAAGAGGAGTCCCCCCTATGTCAGGAGTGTGCCACTGAAGAGACTGCTGAACATGTGTTAGTAGTATGCCCTAAATTTGCAACGGAGAGAAGACAGGCAGAAGCTATCCTCGGGGTGCGAATTGAGGTGTCCTCCATCATTAGCCATATGCTGGAAAGCGATACAAACTGGAGTGGAATGTGCTGTTTTGCTGAAACAGTTGGAAAGAGGTTACGCAGGATGGAGCGGGACCGGAATGGTTCACCCACAGAAGCGGCGCACTAAGCCATGCCAATGCCTGTGAAGCATTACTGCCCGGTAGTACCGCAGGATTGGTCCAGAGGTTCCAGCTTGCAGACTCTCAATTGTATCTCTATTGTTAGTTTACAAGCTGTTTCTTTAATCTTAATTTTATGAATAAAAAAAAAACCTCTGCAACACAGCAGCAACAGCAGCACACGAGCAACAGCAGCACAACATCAACTCGGCAGCAGCACTGCAGCAATTCTGCTGCAACATAGCAGCTGCACAGCAGCAACACCTCTGCAACACTGAAGCAAAAATGCAGCAATACAATAGCAGCAGCATCAGTAGCACAGTTACAACAGCAACACCACATCGGCAGCACAGCAGCAACGGCAGCCTTGAAAAAACCTGGGAGCAGGTATAAAAACTCAACAAAAACCCACGGAGCGTCTGAGCTCACATTGAGCGGCCCGGTGGTCTGCGTCTGCGCTGAATCAGCCGGCAGTATTTATCCTGGCAGTAGGTAAAATGCACCATCAACAACAACAATCTGGAATGTCTAGTCAAAACATTATTACTCCAGGTGGCACCCACCATTGTGGAAATCCACCCGTGTCTTCGGACACGGCTAGGGCACGGATTCTGGAGGCCCTAACAAACATTCCCCCCACCTCTGCTACACCAGTGGCCCACTTGGCTGGTGTACCGGATATCGCGACAAGTGAACCACCATCACCATCATTAGCAGCCTCAGTAACAACAACTATGGAAGATGAGCTGGCAGCCTTCCAGAAGGTTTCTCGGCTTCAACATACGGCCCCTTCGGGGGCCCATGCACCATTGTCTGCCCCGCCCATTATGCAGCCGAAGATCTTCACCTTCAATTCTAAAACGGCGAGTGAAGAGGATACAACTCCGAAGCGGACAAGGACAAGTCCCACAAACCAGACCCAGCCGCATAAGAAGCCTAGAGAAAAAGCACCTATCACGGAGATAGAGGAAATCGGCGCGCTACTGGACGATGTGCTCTTTAGGATTAATGAAAATAAAGTGAGGAGCATTAATCAAGCGATGAAGAACATGTTTGCTAGGATGAAGGAGCTGCAACTAGTTGTGCAATCACAACTATCTACTCACAAAGCAAACGGATCTCGAGACGCCATCACCGTCCGAAATCAGGCTGAAAAGTGCCAACAGACGACTCCGCCGGAACGATCCAACCAGGCCCCGAAGCTGCCACTGCAGGTACCAGGCAGGGACATCGCAGTGCAGACCTCAGCGTGGCGGAAAGAACGAAATCCGGTCCCAAATCGTCAAACTCCGAGCCGGCCTAAGCCCCAACCTAAGAGGAAAACTGGAGATGGAACCGCAGCGCCCAACCAAAAGCCAAGGCAGCAGAACCTGTCTCAGCCCCTGACGCTGTCTGCTGAAGAAGTCGGCGCACATGGAAACCGGGCAAGGCAGAAGTGGACCGAGGTAAAGGGTAAGCACGCGAGACGCAAGGCTGCAAGACGACCAGACGCGATCATCGTTAAGTGCTCAGAGGCAACTCCTTACTCTGAGGTACATAAAACGGTAAAGGCAGCGCCCAACCTACAGAGCCTAAAAGACAGCGTGAAGACCATCAGGAAGTCAGCATCTGGAGAGCTAATCCTGAGAATGCATCGGAACTCTGATCCAGCAACCGAACAACTGCAAACAGCATTATCAGCAGTGTTCTCAGGAAAAGCGGAAGTGAAGGCCATGCAGGAGACAGTAGATGTGGAGGTACTCGACATTGACGAGACAACAACAGCGGAGGAGGTATTGACCGCTCTCTTCGCGTCTTTAGAGTGCGACATACCTGCAAGAGCAAATAGCGACACTGGCCCTGCAACCCGGTATCGCTAACAAGGTGTTAGAGAGCGGCAAAGTTCGCATTGGATGGGTGGTGTGCTGCATACGACGAAAAATCGATCACAAGCGATGTTTCAGATGTATGGGCTTCGGACACACATCCTCAAGATGCAGAAGTCAGCATGCAGGATCAAAGGAAACCTGCTTCAAATGCGCGGACACAGGACACACCTCTAGCCAGTGTTCAAACCCACCAAAATGCCTCCTCTGCATCAGACAGGGTGCAATACCGACGCAATCCGCGCACTCGGCTCTGAGCAGAGCTTGCCCGGAATTCAGGAAGGCACTCAAAGCCCTGACAGATGGTTAAGTTCCTACAATTTAACCTCAATCATTGCAGAGCGTCCCAGGACCTGCTATCGCAGACGGTACGGGAGGAGCGCATTGACGTCGCTATACTCAGCGAGCCATATGTGGGAAAACATGAGGGACAATGGCACCAGAGCACGGATGGCAAAGCTGCAATATGGAGCTGCGGACAACCACCATGCCAGCTCACCCAACGCCTCCCTCGAAATGGTTACGTTATAGCCAAATGCGAAAACACCTACGTATACAGCTGCTACATTGCGCGAAGCGATCCCTTGGCAGAATTTGGAGCAATAATTGAAGACATCGCACAAGACGCACGTAGCAGGTCACCTGTGCTAATTGCTGGCGATTTCAATGCATGGGCCACCGAGTGGGGCAGTAAGTCAACCTCGCCACGGGGAGCAATCTTGCTGGACACATTTGCGTCACTCCAAGTATGCCTGTTAAACACAGGAACTAAGAGCACCTATAGCAAGGCTGGTCGTGAGTCGATCATCGATTTGACTTTCGCGAGCCCGTTGCTTGCACGCTGCTCCAAATGGTGCGTATCCGACCTGTACACACACAGTGACCACCTGGCTATGTTAACAACGGTATCACCGACGAGCGACCGATCGGCAGGAGTACTCCAGCACGTGAGCTATAAGACGGACTCCTTGGATAGGGACTGCCTTCTCCGCATGGTGGACGACCTCGGTGTACTGTGAGGAACATAATTGTTCCCCACAAAACATGATTTCGACGACGGCCATGGAATGCGCCGTTACTTGCAAGAATCTGCATAGCAACAGTCCCTCGCAAACACGATTTACACGACGCCCATGGACTGCGCCGTTAAATACACACAACGAAAAGAACGGCAAACAGAAGAGAACGTGATCGCAGGTGCCGTTAACTGAACGAAGTTGAGCGAGCGTTGCGATCGAGAGAGATCGAGAGAGAGCATCGATAAGTTGGCAAGGCAGCGGCGTCGGAAGCACAGTCGGCAAGTTGGCGGCTATAAAAGCGCAGTCAATTGCTGACTCGGGACAGTACGAGCGAGCTCTTCTTGCAACAACAAGAAGCAATCAACAACTCTTGGTGTCCCAAGGGTCAAGTCAACAATCCTTACAGGAGCAAGGATCAAGTCATCAGTCCTTGCCGTAGCAAGGATCGACAATCCTTACAGTAGCAAGGATCAGTAGTCCTTACAGTAGCAAGGACTCACCAGCAATCCTTACAGCAGCAAGGATCAAATCATCAGTCCTTGCCGTAGCAAGGATCAACAATCCTTACAGTAGCAAGGATCAGTAGTCCTTACAGTAGCAAGGACTCACCAGCAATCCTTACCGTAGCAAGGATTCCCCAGCAATCCTTACCGTAGCAAGGATCAAGTCATCAGTCTTTGCTGTAGCAAGGATCAACAATCCTTACAGTAGCAAGGATCAGTAGTCCTTAAAGTAGTAAGGACTCACCAGCAATCCTTACAGTAGCAAGGATCAAGTCATCCGTTCTTGCCGTAGCAAGAATCTATTCCTCAGCCTTGTCGTAGCAAGGACCAACAGTTTCTTGCCGTAGCAAGGATCACTAGTCCTTGCAATAACAAGGCTACTCAACAATCCTTGCAGGATCAAGGATCTCATCACGTCTTAGCAGTAGCAAGGACCTTACATCGATCCTTGTTGTAACAAGGATCCCCACAACGATCCTTGCAGTAACAAGGGTTCTGAGGGTCAACGGCCATACGAAGACGAAAGGCCGCAGCACAGCAGCGACCACATCACCAGTGAGGACACCCTGCCGAAGACCGAAGGACGTCAACCAGGACCTCAGGACGAGTGGCGCAGTAACCAGCATTGCAATTACATTGATACTAGATAATTGAAATTTAAAAGAGTCGGCCAGGAGCCGCTAATAAATCCATTTAAATTGAATCGTTCTGGGTTTCTTATTTATTCGCAAAACAGGCAACTTATAAATTTGTTGCACGAACCTTACCGAATCGACCGAGTTAGCCCGGCCTAAAGGATCGTTACAACTGGCGCCCAACTTGCAGGGTTTTGCGAATAATAAGGCCAGAGAAAATTCAGAATGGTACGAGCATGGATATACAACCTCAAGAGGGAGGAACTCCTACAATATGGCGAATTTAATATCGAGCTCACGGGCACGGTGGACACCATGCGGAGGGAATTCGGCGAGTGGGTCGAAGCAAACGAAGGACACGCTCCCCACGCCGAACGATTGGACGCATTGGCCAGGAAACATGGAAGGAACTCGCCATTCAAGACACCCGTGTTACAGGTCGAAAACCTGGACGTAAATAGAACGGCGGCGTCCCTAGCAAAAATGGATTTTGCGTCAACCAGCGAGGAGGCACGTCGGCAAGAAGACCAAAAGAGGGAGGATCGGAGAGCTCCTTGGGGGACTTCATCGACCTTCCCACAAAACCAGACGAACGCAGACCACAGGACAAACGTAGAAAGGAACCCAGTTCGGGACTACGCAGCAGTGGCCAAACAAGGTCGCGAGTGGAGTTTCAAGTTTGACGGGAGCTCGAAGCCACTGGAATTCCTGGAGCAGGTGGAATGGTCGGCAGAGACATATGGGCTGAACCTAAACCTAATACCACGAGCGATACCAGAGCTTCTGAGGGGCACAGCCCTCAAGTGGTACATAGCAAACAACGAGCACTGGAGAACGTGGGCATCTTTCGTGGTCAGCTTCCAGGAGTTCTTTTTACCTCGGGACTATTTTTTAAAGCTGTTGGAGGAAGTATCCAGAAGGAAACAGGGCATCGACGAGCCATTCAAACGATACATGGTAGAGATGCAAACCTTGATGAGGCCACTCCGGTATTCTAAGGAGCGCGAACGGGAGCAGATTTACAGTTGTAGTCTCGCGGACTTCCGAGCGTTTGCCCGGCCATATCAAAATGGCAGCCTCATCGAGCTAATGCAGCTGGCAGAGAAATTTGAAGAACTGGAAAGGGACAGAGAAAGACTCCGTCAACACACTCTTCAAAACCGTTCCCGCTTAATGACAATTGAAGACTCCGGGCCACGGAAATATAACGCTACATGCACTCGATGCGCCGACCACGCCAGTACACAGCCGCAGCCAACACCGAGGGCATTCTCAGGACCCCCAACAAACGTGCCAAACCCAACACAAGCGTGCAGGAGATGTGGGCGTGAGGGTCACTGGGCGAGGGAATGTCAAAACGAGAACGTGCTATTTTGCTGGATTTGTGGGCGAATCGGAGTTCGCACAGTTCAATGTTGCAGGTCGGGAAACGACAGACGGCGTCCGGCTCCCAGGAGCGAGCGGATGCCGACAGAGGCAGCTCCACGGGACTAGTCGGCGCTTTGAGGGCCGAGGGCCACCGCCTGGCCGCAACAGTTCAAATCGGCAACAATTCCTACAACGCTACTATAGACACGGGAGCAACAAGCAGTTTCGTGAGCGAGGAACTAGCGGTGACGTTGTGTGAGGAAGGATTTGAACTGGGAGCAACACAAAGGCAGGTACGGTTGGCGGATGGAAGGTCCAGCGAAGTGTCGGAGCATGTGGAGGTGCAGATCCAGCTAGGAGACAGACAAGTAGATCTGCGATTACTTGTACTACCGGGAGTCATCGACGAATTGGTGCTGGGATGGGATTTCCTATCTCACATGGGAGCAATTCTCGAATGTGCCGGCATACAAGTCCGAATTCCGGCTCGACGTCGACACAACAAAGGACGAGAAGAGAGACTCTCGGTAGTCAACACACAGGATCAAACAACAGGAGTACAAGAAAATCAGGAACAAGGAACACGGAATAATCAAGAAACACCAGATCGCGCAACAGCGCAAGAACAAACCAAGGCAGGTGAACCAGAGCATACGATGAATAACGGAAGAAGTCGTGAACCCTTGCATACGGATGCGGCTATAGACACATTCATGCGACAGGAAATAGCTGCTTTCGCGACCATGACAGGCACTTCACCTATCACCGAGCACCGAATTGTGATGCACGACGACCGGCCAATAAAGCAGCGTTATTTTCCGAAAAATCCGAAGATGCAGGAAGAAATAAACAAGCAGGTTGACGAACTCCTGGCAAAGGGATGTATTGAACCCTCAAATAGCCCACACAGTGCCCCGATTGTCATGGTCAAAAAGAAGACGGGCAAATGGAGACTATGCGTTGACTTTCGGCAATTAAACAGCCGGTCTGTCAAGGACGCATACCCTCTTCCCAGGGTGCACCACATCTTAGACCAGCTAAGGGAGGCGCACTATATAACGAGCCTCGACCTGAAGGATGGATATTGGCCACATGCTTTCGCGTATCTGGACGACATCATCGTCATTGGGAAAACGCTGGAGGAACACATGGCCAACCTGAAGGAAGTGTTTCGACGACTACGAGCGGCAAACTTGAGGATCAACGTCGACAAGTGCGACTTCTTCAAACAGGAGCTGAAATATCTGGGTCACAAGGTGACGGAACACGGCATCTGCACTGACCCAGAGAAAGTGGACGCGATTTCCAAACTGAAGCCACCAACTAATGCAAAGGAGCTACGACAGTACCTCGGAGTGGCATCGTGGTATAGGCGATTTGTCCCAGACTTTTCAAATACAGTACACCCACTTAACGAGTTACTGAAGAAAGGAGTTAAATGGTCATGGTCAGAGGAGCATCAGCAAGCTTTCGAGAACGTGAAGGAGAAGTTGACCAAAGCGCCTGTCCTGGCGTGCCCTGACTTCAGCAAGCAGTTCACTCTACAAACAGACGCCAGCAACTACGGATTGGGAGCTATGCTATGCTATGGGAACAGTATGCGCAGATTTCGTGGGACCATTACCACGCTCGAAGCATGGAAACACAACGCTTCTCGTGTTTGTCGACCGATTCTCGAAATGGACCGAATTGGTGCCTCTACGAAGCGCAACAGCCGCGGCTCTTCAGAAGGCGTTCAGAGAGAGGATTTTGGCCCGATTTGGTGTACCAAAAGTGCTCATCACCGATAACGGAGCCCAATTCACCAGCAGGACGTTCAAAAATTTCCTTCAGGACATGGGTGTAAAGCACCAGTACACAGCTCCATACACACCACAAGAGAATCCCACTGAACGAGCAAATCGAACCGTGAAAACAATGATAGCTCAATTCGCAGGAGCAAATCAAAGGTGCTGGGATGAGGCTCTACCGGAGATCACGTTGGCCGTCAATACAAGCGTGACTGCGTCAACAGGATATTCACCAGCGTTCGTAACGCAGGGACGAGAGCCTCGGCTGCCACAAGCACTTTACGATGAGGTGACTATCGGCACAGGACATGTGGCGCAAGAACCACGTGAAAACGCAATAAAACTCAAGGAGATCTTTGAAATCGTACGCAGAAGCAGCACAGGATCAAGCAAGACATTACAACCTGCGCAGGAGATCATGGAAACCCAGTGTGGGCGATCAAGTTTGAATGAAGGAACACCATCTGTCAAATGCGGCGGAAGGATTTGCAGCGAAATTGGCCCCGAGGTTCGGAGGACCATATCGGGTGGTGGACTACGTGTCGCCCGTAATCTGCAAATTACAGTCGCTTACGGACAACAAGACAAAACGAGCACACATTGGTAATTTAAAGCCACATGTGACGGCTTCGGGAAACAAGTCAGGATAAAGACTTACGCATGTGAGTCTTCGCCTATGTTTGAGCCACCCTAATATGATCACGGTCACATATATTTCTTTGATTACAAAGAAACAAAAAAACATGGCAAAAACAACACACGCACGACACAAAAAAAATATTATGATAATTTTTTTTTTTGGGTTATATAAAAACTGGGAAAAAAATAATTATGTGGTCCACCCTAATGTTTTCATGACCCCTCGGCAAGGGAAAACAAGAACCGGGCAAATAGCCGCACAAAGGGAAAAAAATAATATAAAATTTATAATTTTTTTTTTAACATTTGGTCCACCCTAATGTTTTCATGACTCTTCGGCGAGGGAAAACAAGAACCGGGCAAATACGCGCATAAGGGGAAAAAAAAATAATATAAAATTGTTAATTTTTTTTTTTAATATTTGGTCCACCCTAATGTTTTTATGACTCCTCGGCAAGGGAAAACAAGAACCGGGCAAATACGCGCAAAAGGGGAAAAAAAAATAAATAATATAGAATTTTTAATTTTTTTTAAACATTTGGTCCACCCTAAAGTCATCATGAGTCCACGGCAAGGGAAAAACAAAGAAACCGGGCAAATACGTCACGAGAAAAAAATAAAATATACTTGTTTAAATTTTTTTTAACCATGGTTTGGGTCCACCCTAGTGTGGCCACGCCCACAAAGAAACTAAAAGGGCGATATAAATCAATAATATAACACGCCAACAATTTTAAAAAAGTCAAAAAAGGAAAATTTTAACAAAAAAGTAATTTGTTTACATTTCTGTATTTGCCGCCGCTACTACATACATACGTCACACAAAGCTATTTTTAGACTAACCAGCAAGTAGTCGACTGCTTACAGTAGTAAGCAGTACAAGCAAGTAGTGGACTGCTTACAGTAGTAAGCAGTGAAACGACCAAAAGGTATTGTGGTGCCGGTTAAGCTGTTGCTTACCGTGCGCGAGCGTGGCGCACTGGTTGCAGTCGGCCACTGCAAAACCGGTGGCGCAGGTTCAAGTCAACCAAAATCGAAAATTTTTCTGTTGACTTTAAACTTCGCAAATGCATTTTTAAATTTATAACAATTGTTAAATTTTCATTTTCGCTTCCTGCTTTCGGGCTAACGGTTGTTTACTCTTTCAACACAAAAAACAAAGAGAGAGGGGAGAGACAAACATAATCTATATACCCAGTGGCGGAAATTCGCCTACGAAAATCGATTACAACCACCATACTTCGTGGAATGTACTCAGTTGAGTTCATACCAAAATTTCCATGACTTTTACATTAGGTGGGCCGCTGTTAAGCTCGACCAGCTTTTAACTCATATACGTGTAATCGAGCAAGTATGCGAGTATAATTGAGTGAGCACTTTTGTCTTGCATTACCGTTCTGTATACTAGTAACAGCTGTTGCTTATGAAATTGTAATGCAGATACATTACGATCCTGTATACTGTTGCGTATAGGATCGTAATGCAGATGCTTTACTGACTGGTATACCAAGCCTATAGGATTGTAATGCAGATGCTTTACTGGCTGGTATACCATGCCTATAGGATTGTATGCATATTGTAAACCCACCCCAAAATGAAAAATTTTAATTTTTCGAAAATAAACAATTTTTTTTATTAAATTAGATAATGAAATTGAAAATAAAATTAAAAATGTAACAAAAAAATAAGAAAAGAAATGAATAAAATGAAAAATAAAAATCAAAAATGTAACAAAAAATAAGAAAAATATGAATAAAATGGAAAATAAAAATTAAAATGTAACAAAAAATAAGAAAAATATGAATAAAATGAAAAATAAAAATCAAAAATGTAACAAAAAATAAGAAAAATATGAATAAAATGGAAAATAAAAATTAAAATGTAACAAAAAATAAGAAAAATTAAAACTATTCTATACATAACTAAAAACTAAAGTTTACATAGAAATTTGCGAAATCTGCTTCATTTTCCAAATAACAAAAAATAAGAAAAATTTAAAACTATTCTATACATAATTAAAAACTAAAGTTTACATTGAAATTTGCGAAATCTGCTTCATTTTCCTTGTTGCCATTGTCCATGTCCGTATAGTCCTTGTCGTCATCTTTTCTTTTTAACTCCTTCGCCTTGCTATCAAATTTTCTTTTGGCGATGCGGCCTTTGTTAACCTTAAAAGCCGTTCTTATGAGCTGAACGTAGACGCGGCTACTCATCCCCTCTTCTTTGACAGCATCTATATTGAAGAAAAAAATATTTAATTAATTCAGTCTTTCTGAACTTTAATATAAAACGCTTAGTAGTACTTACTTAACAAAGCATTATTCACGTTGAAGTATTGCTTGAATGGCATCTTCCCCAGAATGCCATCATAATTGAGCATCATAATCAGATCTGGTCCTAAGATGCCATCCAAGTTTTTCGCCAAGTCTCCTCTAATTATTTTAGCTATAATTTTGTACTGGAAAAAAACAATTAAAAATTTAATTAATTTAAAATATAAAGCTTGCGTTAAATTTTTTAAAATTTTTAAAAATACTTACGTATTTGGGGACGTCTTTTGATATTTGTTTATCCAGTTTGTCCAATTCCTCCACTGTGTTGACAGGAAAATCTTCGGGGATGTCGGAGATGTCGTGGTGCGTCAATTTTTGCAGGATCGCCAGAATGTTTGATTGGTTTTTTATTATGATCTGCATATCCTTCTCCAATCGGTCCAATCTGGCTGGAATCTGCTGGAAGAGGGAATGGTTGTCCATTTCTGAAAAAGAGTTAATATGTGTGTAGTATCGGTGTAAAAACTAAATCATCCTTACAAGGCATACATACATATTTATATTCAATTGAGCTAATACTAACTATTTCTACTTCTAACATTTTATTGGCTGTTTTAACTATACCCAACGATTCTGAGTTTATAGGCTCAGTGTAAAAAGGCTTTGGATTTGCAAACCTTCTACACTGAATAAACTGTTCATGATTATCGTTCTCTATAAATTGAAGGATAATTACTGGAGTACATGGGCTTATACAACAGTAATTATCTGGGGACTTTGCCGTAAAGGTATATTGATTATGGATATATTTTAAAATGCTGCCTCTCTTATTCCTAATGAATCCTGTTTTTTCCTCTTTGGCCCTAATTTGCCTATCCCCATACCTATTATGAATTTGTTCCAATATTTTGGACGGACACCTTACCGATTTCTTAATGTCTTGCATGAAATTCTCGAGTTTATAGGCTGAAATGTCATTGAGGTACCCCATTTCTTGGACAGACTCGCACAAATGAAGAATATTATGGACATTATAAGAAATGTTTTGTGCTCCATATATTTCAGCAAAATCGATTACAAAATATTCAAAGGTCTTTTGAATCTCTTCTATATTTTGTAAATAATCGGACTTGGCTAACAGAGCCCTATATCCGCAGTGCAAATAAAGAATGTTCGAATAATATCTTAACGGTATAAGATCTTTCAAAAGAACTATACAAGTGTACAAAATAAATTGCCTTAGCTCTGTGGCTTTCCACCTGCATAGTTCTTCACAGCTTCTAGGTTTCCTATTAAATTCGGAAGGAATATAATCGGCTATCGCAACAATACGGCTATTAAGTTCAATTTTATGAACGCTAGTGAATTTAAAATTAATGCTGTCGTTATTGTATATCATTCGAACAATCTTTTTTGTTATTCCTAGATCAATAAGGTGCATAGGGTCTAAGGGGAATTGGGTTATCATGCCAATCCCAAACTTTTCTAATATAGAGTCATTCTCTAGAAAATATTTGAGATGATGGTCAATATATTTTCTAGACGCATAGTCATCATCAGTGATTTTAATGCCTCGAGTGGTTGAAAAAGACATATGATTTCGTATGCGAGTAGCCTTTTGTGTGCATTTCATACAGCCATGATAGGCTGTATGGCCTTTTAATCCGCAGATCATGGCTTTCGCTGGGGAATCGCAAATGAATGCGTGGCAATTGACTTTAATGTTAGTGGATTCTAACTGAACGCCGTCCATTCTAATGCGTTTCAGTTCTTTCACAAAATCGGACAAATAAATATTAGTGTTGGTGGGTTTTTTATTTCCCAGAAATGTGCCAATTAGAAACACTTCGCTATTTTGGACATTACGAAAATGTCCCAAAATTGGCCACAAACTATTTGAAGAGCTTTTATAGAGTGGCAATCCATCTATGCCCACATCCATAGAAAGCTCCGAAACATTCTCAAAAAAGTGTTTGTTGTTCTGAATGTAGTTCTCAATGCCCAAGTGAAGATAAGTGCCAGGGGAAACTGTTCTGGTAACAGCTGTGGCACGGGAACCTATCAAGGCTTCAACAGACGCAGGAACGTCAACTCCAGATTCGTTAAGAATCTTTAATAAAGCGCGTGTGCAACTTCTAGTTGGGCTAAATTGCACGTACCACTCTTTTAGCTTAGAAGCTAAACATTCATTATGAACACTTTTAACACTTTCGTCAATATTAACGTCGTTAATAAAATCAACACTACTATCAGCAACACAATCAGCAAAGTTATCTGCAAATTGAAAGTTATCTTGACTTTCTACTTCCCTTTTTGGACTAGGAACAACAACACCCATTCTGCGTCTTTCAACAGCGGCAAGCCGCCGAATGTTTCTCTTACTAAATCCCTTTTTGGGAAACATTTTCTTGTTTGAATGCGAACAGACAATAGATGAAAACTAATTGGAATAATATGCACCTGCACCCACTTTAATATGAATACAAATATGTAAAATGCGGTTTAAAATTAAATAATTAACAATAAGCTTACTCAGATTTACTTTCCTTTTAAAGTTGTCGAATTTCACTGTGTTGCAGCCACGCGGTAAAACAGAAGTGACACGCGACAAAACAAACAAACAAAACCATATGGGAATAGAAACGAACAAAATTTGCACAAACAACAACCCGTGTTTGCAACAATTGCTGCATCTAATACTTACGCATTTGCATGTGTATGAAGCAACAAAACACAAGCACACACATGCTCGGTTGCAACCAAAGCAGAATAGAAAACGCCAAAAGACAATCGTGCATGTTCGATGGCCGAACAGTGTGAGTCAAAACGGCGCCCCATTACCAACCTACGTACAAAAAGTGAAGAAAGTATCGGTTACGAAAGTACATTCGTCGATGCATTCAAACGCGTTACAACAATCGGTTGTGGCCGTGTTCCGCCACTGGGTATATAAAACTCTTTGTCCTGACTGACTGACTCACTGACTGACTGACTGAGAATCAACGTGCAGCCCAAACGGTAAAAGATAGAGAGCTGAAATTTGCACACAACATAGATGAGATAATTTCATCGTGCAATAAGACGGCGTTTTGGGAAATTCGACGTCTAAGTGGGTAAAATCGGGGTCAAAGGTCACGAAATTGCTTAGTATGAAAAACTTTTTTGTTTCTTAAGATATCTCAACCAAACTCGCAGATTATATGTTTGATACTGTCTCTTACATTCTGACCAAATTTGGTCAAAGACGGATGACTATATCATATAGCTGTAATAGGAACAATCGGATGCAATCGAAGATATCCTAACAAAATTCCCAGATTAACTCTTCGTGCCAAATTTGGACTAATTTTCTTAATTTAGCTTTTCCCGCCAAATTTAGCCTTTTCCCGCCAAATTTAGCTTTTTCCCGCCAAATCACAAAATGCGACTTTTTAGCCAAAGTTCAATTGCAAGGATAAAAAATTAACGCAGCGGACAGCGGAAGCTAAATATTTCCGGTTTTTTTTCTAGAAAAAATGCTATATTATATAAATCACTGCGGACGGCAGTCCGCGCTAGTGACGAAAGCAGCACGAAGGGTGCGAAAGGCGACTAGCATATATACACAGGAAGAATGGAAAATTTGCTATGACTGTCCGATCAGGTCGAGTTATATACCGATCGAAAGGTATCAATTTAACTTACAAATGTGCATACTAAGACTTTTGAAAACTCACCTGGTTCGTGAGATAAACAGGCGTAAGTAGGAGGGGCAAAATTTAAATGATTGGAGCAAATGGGGCCGTTGGAGCCTTTCTGAATTTTTTTTTAATTTTTTACTATTCTAATCAAAAATACGCGTCGAATGACACCTCGATCCTCAAAATCCGACAACTGGTTCAAAAGATAATAAATTTTGAAATTTTTAGCGGCCTTCCGAAAATGAGATGAAAAGTCGGTTTGTCTGTTTGTCTGTTTGTTTGTTTGTTTGGATCAAATCGTTAATTTAGCTTAAAAGTTTGAATGAGGACTTGTTCCCGCTCAAAAATCTAGAAACGTTTGTTCCACGACTTTTTCGAAAAATCGCTAGTTTAGCGGGAAATCGCTAAAAACCGCTAAAATTGAAACCCCCATAGCATCCAATCGATAAAAGCTACAGATGTGATCTATATATCGTTGAAAAGGTATTACAAAGGGCTCTTAGGCATACTTTGAACTAGTGTTGCCAGACAGTTTGTTTTTGCTTGTACAAACAATAAACACCTTTTCACAAAGTTGTACCGTCAACAAATATTGCAATTTTCAAAATTTCTGATATATTACTCCAAAATTTCTGATATCTTATAAAAAAAACCTCTTTACGAGGTAAAAGTCTAGTGACGAAATCATTTTCATGCACCAAAATTTCTGATATCCAATTTTGTGACGAATAATATTAAGGTTTACTTATAAATTACTAAAAAAAAATTTTGTCACTCGGCACTGCGCAAAAAAAAATATTTATTAGGTATGAAGAAATTAGCGCAATGTGCCGAGTGACAAAATTTTTTTTTAGTAATTTATAAGTAAACCTTAATATTATTCGTCACAAAATTGGATATCAGAAATTTTGGTGCATGAAAATGATTTCGTCACTAGACTTTTACCTCGTAAAGAGGTTTTTTTTATAAGATTTGTTAAAACGGGCAACTAAATACAATGTTGCGAGCGAAGCGAGCAGTGGGCGAATATTATGTAAATTTGTTAAACCGGACAACTAAGACAATGTTGCAAGCGAAGCGAGCTGGGGGTTGGCGAGCGAAGCGAGCAGGGGGCGCAGCCCCCTAGTTCAATATATATGTATATCCAAAGCCAAGCTTCGACTCAAAGTCCAGAAAAGTAATGCCTCTCAGCAAAACTAGTTCTCTCTCCCAACTCGGCTCAACGGCTATGCACATGCGTGCAAGTTAAATTCTTATAAGTTTTTAGTTTATAAAAAATTAATCTTTATTAAATCCAATAGGACTGTTCTTGTTTGTTACAAATTTTAGACTAATTAAACTAAGCTAATAAGAACCCTAAGAGAGCTTGGTGAATTGGCAGCAACGTTGGCAGAGGCAGCAGCGGCGTTGCGACATTTCTGGAGCACCTGACTTGTTGCCCAATGTTCCAAGAATTTTGGCAATTGGGTTGCGCGTGCAGGAAGTTGGTTGCTCGTGCGGGAAGTTGTCCAGACGCTGGGCTCAGCAATATTGGGGCTACTGCACCTGAAGGCCGGATGTTGTTGCAGTTGCAGTTTTGAAGCTTTGAATATTTTTGTTCTTAACTCTTCCCCCTTAGATTTACACTTGTCCTCAAGTGTATTTAGAAGAATGGTATATTGTTAAATTGTGTATTTGGCGGCTGGTATATGGTTGCTGGGGGAGTCGGTGTTAGCTTGGGTATTTCGGGTTTGATGTCCCCAAATTGTAGGTTTATTGTCTTCTTCTAGAGTAAGCGTTAGGATAGCTAGAGATGCTATTGATGCGATGAATGCTATCCTGTTTACAGATGAGTGGGTTTGGAGTTTCTGCAGTTTCTCGGTGTTGTCTATATGGAGCCCTTCTAGTGCTTTTAGTGATAAGATTCGTAGGCTTTCGATTTCTACGGGAGCTATTTGGATAAGCGGTACGCCTGGTTCAGCGACTTGTATTTCGGTGTTGCTGAACTCTTTGCCGTTGATGATTATTGTCTCGTTCCAGAAGTTAATCAAGTATGTTCCCTTTATCTGCTTCGCATTGCCTGGCCAGGTTATGGTGCCATTGAAGTCGTTTGCTAGGATGATTCCCTCGTCGATCTCCTCCAGTGTGGATATATGGTCTGCGTTGGTAAATTCACGCATTGCCTGCTCTCCTCTTAGTAATTTTGGTAAACAGCTATTCTGACTTAAATCTTCTAGCTTATTTTTGTTACATATTTTTATATTATAAAGGTTCTTACATTGACCTTTAATACCAAACATTTCTTTTTTAATTTTGTTTTCGAAAATTTCGTTTGCCGGTAGGTTAACAATGCCATTGGATTTAATTATTGGTTTTATTACATAGTTTTTGAAAAGTTGTTGTTTCTAAATTCGGTATTTTGATTAAATATATGAGTGTCGTTCCATTGTGTAAAATGGAGACATCTGAGAACTCTAACATTTCTTCGGTAGTTAATTGCGGCATATGGCCAATTTTAAATTGACTATTTATTATGTTTATTTCAGTTTCACTTAACAGAAATGTGTTGATCATGTTTAACTTTGCCCATTGGATGGCGTATTTTATATTAACAACTTCTTCTTTAATAAGCCGAACTTGATTCTGAAAACTGATGGCCAATTCGTTACTCAAAAGTGAGTCTCTTTTTATTGAATTTGCAATATCGTTGGAAATTTTGGTCAGTTTGTTTAATGTGTCTTCTAGTTGTCTGTTGATTATTACCTGTTTGTTATTGTTGTTAGTGAGTTTTTAAGTTTTAATATGGCTCTTATGTACTGTACGTCCCGATTCTGTTAGTATCGTCGTGCTCCTGTCCTCCTTTACTATTTCTTTTTTGAATCTATTTGATAGCTTTAAACCTAATCTTGCGTTTATTTTTACAAATATCTCTTCTCCTGCCTCATAGGTTCGAATTTGTTTCCTTCTGCTATTGTGGTCTAGTAGGTATTCGGTCTGTTTACGTCTCAGTTGTTCTATGTTGTCCAGTCTTGCCTGTTCGTATTGCGTGGGGTCAGTGCTAACTCTTCTACCGAAGAAAACTTCTAGTGGCCTTTTCTTCGTTACTGAATGAATTGAGTAGTTATACTCATAAACGGCTCGATCTAAAAGCTCTTCGAAATTTCTATGAATTTGATCTCTTTTCAAGCATCTCATTATTTCAGAGAGTGTTGAATGAAACCGTTCAATCTGTCCGTTAACTGTACTTTTATTGGGGGGTGTTTTGTAAATTTGCATTCCTAGTTGGTCAACTAACATGAATCGTATTGATTCAGAATTTAGAGATTTTTCATTGTCCATTACTATAAATTTTGGAACTCCAAAATAGAATACTATGTCGCGAAGTGGTGTCCTAATATCTTCTATTGCTTTTGATTTTATTATTTGGGCTTTTGCTAACTTGGAAAATTTGTCTATTGCTGTGAGTACGAGGTATCGTTCTGTTGAGTAGATGTCGATATGAATTATGTGTCCGGGGTATTCTGGTATGGGTGTTTCTCTAATCTCTGGGTTAGGTGGATGACGATCGTATTTCGTCTCTTTACAAATCTTGCATTGTTTTACTATGCTTTCTATTTTTTTTTCATTTTTGGAAAGTAGAATTCCTCTGATAGTTGGATTTTATTTTCTAACGCATTTCGGTGAGCCCTATTATGTGTCTTGAGGATTTGTTCCTCTTGGTCTGTTGTGTTGGTCAGGTCTTTTACTAATGTCTGTGTGAAACGTACTTTAAAATTTTTAAAATGATATGGATATAATTGTTGGATTTTCCACATTATATCTTCTGTCGTGTAGATACCATTTATTACCGAGGGATTTAGATAATTTTTCAGGTCGGATAATATTTCGTCTGGATTGTATTGCTGTCTGTATATGTCGTGTCTGTGAAAAGTTGGGAATGGTATGCTGAATTTGTAGTTGGTCATTTCTGCTTTATGAAAGAAAATCTGGTTCCTAAAGGCGTTAATAGGGACTTCCATACTTGGTATCAATTCTTCGCCTGAGCTCTCGTCGCTGTGTTGCGTCGAGGCTATTGAATTTATTTGCCCTATAGGTGGGATTCTGGATAGCGCATCAGCTACCACGTTCTCTTTTCCCGGTTTATAAAATATCTCGTAATCGTATTCCTCTAGATAAGATTTCCACCGTTTGATTCTCGCATTACCGTTCCAGCTACTCAAAGAGTGAGTCAAAGGCTGGTCGTCTGTGAATATTTTAACTTTCGCTTTACCGTACAGGTAATTCTTTAGGCTTTTTAAGGCCCAAATAATGGCCAACATTTCTTTTTCGTTAGCGGCGTAGTTCTCTTCTGCTTTGGATAGTGTTCTTGAAAGAAATGAAATAGGTTGGTTATCTTGCGATAATACTGCACCTATTGCGAAATTGGAAGCATCGGTAGTCAAGTGGAACTCCTTTCTGAAATCTGGGTAACGGAGTATTATATCTTTAGATATAAGGCTACTTTTAAGTTTTTTGAATGCTTCTAGTGCTTGGTTGTCAAGCGAAATAGATTTTTTTGACGAAATTTTCTTGGACACTCGTCCGTCTTCCCCTCTTAAAAGCGAGGTAAGGGGCTTGGCGAGCTTAGCATAATTCGCAATGAATCTCCTGTAATACCCGGAAAGTCCCAAAAATGATCTTAAATCTTTTAGGGTCTTGGGAGGGGGATACTGAGCTATAGCTGCAACTTTATCTGGATTAGTCTCGATGCCCTTATCGGAAACAACAAAGCCAAGAAATTCTACTTTGTTCTTCAAGAACTCGCATTTGTCCAATTGACATTTCATATTGGCTTCTTGCAAAGTTCGAAAAATTTTGTCCAGATTTCTTAAATGTGATTCGTCGTCCTTACTGAAAATGATGATGTCATCAATGTAGATGAAGCATATTTTGCCAATATGTTCATGAAGTATGTCATCTAGTGTGCGCTGGAAAATTGCAGGCGCGTTCTTTAGTCCAAATGGGAGTCGTGTAAACTCATATTTTCCGTTATTCACGGAGAAGGCAGTTTTTTCTATGTCGGACGTTTTCAATGGGATTTGGTGGAATCCGCTTTTGAGATCTAGTACGGAAAATACTTTATTGTCACCTAATTGAGCGAGTACTTCATTTATTTCTGGTATAGGGTATTTATCGGCTATGGTAACCAAGTTTAATTTTCTGTAATCTATGACCATACGATATTTTTTTTCTTTTGAGGCGTCTGCCTTTTTAGGTACTATCCATACAGGGGAGTTGTATGGAGACCTTGATGGTCTGATTATACCGTCATTTAGGAGTTCAGAGACCTGTTTATTTACCTCATCTTTCAAGCTCATTGGATACTGATAGAATTTTGAATACACTGGTGTATCTGAAGAAGTTCGTATTTCTGCCATCACATTGGTTGTGTAGGTCAGTTTTTGATTTGGCTCTGCGAATAAGTTAGGGTATTTTTGAAGAAGTTCATTTAATCTGTCGCTCTGAAATTTATTTAAATGCTCAATTCTTGGTACTATGGTGTTTACTGCGTCAAATTTCTTTTCTTTGATGGGTACGTGAATTATGTTTTTAATTTTCATGATTTTCTTGCTTACTTTAATTTCAGCATTTAGCTCTTTCAGGCTGTCGTTGCCCAGAATGGCATCAAATGACTTTAAAGTCGGCAGCAAAAAGAACTTGACGTTTATGTCGGGGTGGTTGAAGAGATTAGCTATTTTATGGTGAGTGACACGAACACTGCCCCCTACCGACACAGCGTTAAATGGCTTTTGATTAGGTATTGGATTAGTGACAAATTTGGGTTGAATATAGTTTCTTTTTGAGCCTGTATCTATTAATATTTTTGAAATTTGTCCATTCCCCAGCTTGCATTCGAAGTATGGAAGCGAGGAATGCTCTTTTCTAAAAAATTCATTGCAGAGTTGTCGTACTGATCGGTTTCGTCGTAGTCGTATCCGTCAACGTATTCGTCCAATGCTTCGTCTTGTGTCCCGTCTTCTTGATCTGCAAGTGCTTGCGCGTATTCTGCCATAGTGGCATACGTCTCAGCAGATTGCATTTCATTTTGATCGCTGTCGTCAGTTTGAATGTTATAGTTTCGTTGTCTTTTTTGTGCGTCGACGTTGGGCCTGGAGGTCTTTTCCCTGTCTCAAATTGTGGCCTATTCATATAGTTTACCATTTTTGACCTAATGCTTGGGTCCACGTCCATGGGTTCTGGTCTTGGTAAGGGTTTCGGCGCTATTGGCCTGGGTGGTGCGAACTGTTGCTGTCGGTATTGGTTTGGGTCGTATTGTCTTGGCATCGCGAATTGTCGTTGCTGTCCAAAGTTGTTATAGTTCTGAGGCTGTGCGACTTGTTGGTATTGGATATGGCGATTTCTGGGAGGAACCTGTGGTGGCTGTCGGAAACCTGAGCCAATGAATTGTATGTTTCGAGGAGCTGGTATTGGTTTGGTGGTGGCGCTTTTGTTACTGGCCTGTCCTAGAGTCACTGCATTCATGGTGCGATATTTCTGATTTTCCATTTTCAGGCATATGTTCAAAGCCGTAGGAAGATCTCTTGGCGCATGTGCACCCAAGATACGTGGTAAATCTCCGCGCAGGCCACATACAAATGTATCTGTGGCTTTGTCGCGGTACATTTTCTTTAACAATCGATGGGCCTCTTCACCCAACTCCATGCAATTTACCTTGTTTAAAAGAAGAGACAGGTGTTGATAAACCACCTTGTTTGTGGTGGAGGCGTCGAAAGAAAGCAAAGGCACTTTTTAACTTTAAGTATTTTACGTTTGTTCAATTTAATTGCACTTCGTGTGCTGTGTCGGTAAATATGTATGTAATTGGCAAAATCAGTAGAAAACACTTCTGGAGCATAGCATGTATGTAACGAGAGTGAGTTAAAAACTCGTACATATGTATCTATGTTAATTTGCATGGGAAGAGAGAGAGAGTCACAACTCTCACAGCATAGTTGCACAATTGTAAATGGAAACAAATGAAACAGAATTCATGGTTCTGCGCAAAATGTTGGTCGTGAGTGACCATGAATTCTGGCATCAACATCCTCCCCCCCTTGCAATATATTGCAAATGCAATCACTGGCCGCATGTTCCGGACAGAATCCAACCAAAAACGGTATTCTTGGCCATCGGTCGACAGTTGGCGCTCGGTATGACACCGGTTAGGATGATGTGAGAATACACATCGGCTCCGAGCGCCAGGCAAGTCCGCGAGGGATGATTCCAACGACTGTCGGCCAGAACGATGCTCTTGAATTGATCCGCATCGGCGGAGATTGAGCGCAGTGGAGTGTGGCATCCCAGGTTGGGGTCGAGTTGGAGCAGGATCTCCCGGCGAAAGTCCGTTACTGGTGATCGGAGGATCACCGTGCAGACACCCTCCGCACCTACACTTGTGACGGATAGGCCGAAGGCCGTTGCCAAGGATGTGGCGATGCGGCTGGTGGGGCTGCACGGGTCGATCAGGGCGCGGACATCGAACCGTTTTACTCCGACCTCAAGTTTCACCAGGGCCGTCGGCAGCACGCACACAGTGTTGTGCTGCACCAGCGAAGTCAGCGACTTGCGGATGGAGTGGGGGGGAGACGGCGGCGATGGCTCAGGGACGGTTGTAGGCCGCGAGTACGGAGACGATGCACGTCGACCCGCCGCTCGCTCATGCTTCCTTGTTGGTCGAACTTCCTTGAAGTGGAGGAGCGTATGATGGTCCTTGTTGCAGACTTTGCATTTGCCAGCGCTGCGGCAGGATTGCCCCGAGTGTTGATGCGCGAGACAGTTGGGGCAGTACTTATTAATAAGCACTGCTCGGAGGCGCTTCTCGGCTGTGAGTCGCAAGAAGCGCTGGCATTTCCGCAGCGCATGCACTCCTCGGCACACCCGACAACGGAAGGAGTCGACACCGGTGGGACGGTCGTGCTGGGTGGTCTTGCGAGATGGCATTTTGAGCTTCGAGAAAGGAAAAAAGAAGAGAAATTGAAGTATTTGCATACGTTAGGCATTGACAGATAACATGGAGTGGATTGGACAGCACAGGACAACTCTTCTTGGCAGGATAAGGAGTCAATTATGTGAGTCGTTGGACGCGGATGGCTCAGGAATGCCGTCTTCGATTGGAAGTAGGATTAGCTTTGTAATTGGCCTACGGATGGTTCCACGAGATGTGAGCACATCTACCACGCGGACCTTGTCGTCACTGCCAGGAACGGTCAGAGTCATTCGACCAAGGCGCCACTCGTTGGTCGGCAGGTTGTCTTCCTTAACGACGACCATGTCACCGACTCAGGAGATTGCCACTTGGTTCGTTTATGGAGCTCTTTGAGGTACTCATCCTTCCAACGAAAACAAAATTGTTGGTGGAGAGCCTTCAAGCGTTGCCAGCGATTCAGGATAGAAGTGGCCTTTTCATGGATTTCTGGTTCGAATGCAGAAATGAGGGGGCCACCTATTAGGAAATGGCCCGGAGTCAAGGCCAGTAGGTCCGTAGGATCTTCGGACATCGGAGAGATTGGCCTTGAGTTAAGACAGGCTTCAATCTTGGCCAAGAGCGTTGAAAGCTCTTCGAAGGTGTACTTGAAGGTGGAGGTGGCCTTATAGAATAGAGATTAGAAGCTTTTCACCCCAGTTTCCCATAGGCCTCCCATATGTGGAGCGCCTGGTGGATTGAAGTGCCAGGAGAGGTTTTGTTGGGTGTGTTTCGCAATAACGCCAGTCCTTAACGCTTCCAGGAGGTCGCGCGATAGCGTTTTCTCTGCCCCGACGAAGGTTTTTCCATTGTCCGAGTGCATCTGTTGTGGACAGCCACGTCGCGCGACGAATCGAGAGAAGGCCGCCAGAAATTTATCAGTAGTGAGATCCGAAGTCGCTTCCAGATGAATTGCCCTTGTGGTAAAGCACACAAATACACACACGTAACCCTTCGTGATCAGGCATGCTCGGCCGGTGTAATTTTTGACATCGAAAGGTCCAGCGAAGTCCACGCCTGTGTGCGTAAAGGGTCTTGAAAAGGATGACCGTTCCCTGGGCAAGTCTCCCATCATCGATGTCTGGAGCCTTTTCCGATATATTACACAGACCTTGCAGGAGTTAATGACGGTCTTGACAAGAATTTTGAGTTTCGGAACACAGAACTTGGAACGGACAAGTCGCATTGTGAGCTGGTTTCCCCCATGCAAGGATATGCGATGGGTGAACCGAACTAGAAATTTCGCAAAGGTTGACGAATAAGACATGATGACTGGATGGCTCTCATCATAGCGCAAGGACTGGGACGCACTTACGCGCCCGCACGCCCTTAGAATTCTCTTGCTGTCGAGAAATGGATTCAAGTTGCGCATATGGCTAGAGACAGGGATTGGCTGCTTCTGAGCTAAGCTTTCATACTCGCACGAGTAATCCCGACGCTGCGCAAGAATGATCATCAGCTCCTGAGCTTCGGACAACTCACTGGAACTGAGTTCTGTTGGACATGGTTTGGATAGTTTTTTGCATCCCTTAATAAAGCGCCGCATATAGGCAACAACGCGAAGCGCTCTGTGGAATTCAGAAAAACTGCTGAGGAAATCGAATGTAGGAGGCAGTTTTGCTACATTGCATTTAATAGTGCGTTGCTCTAGCGCAGTATCTGGAATAGGAGCAGTTGATATGGGCCATTGATGTTGAGGAAGGTGGAGCCATTCTGGCCCGTGCCACCACAGAGAATTATGCACCATATCTTGCGACCGGACTCCTCTGCTCGCTAGATCTGCCGGATTGTGCTCCGATCGAACGTGCGACCATTCGACAGGATCGCTGACTTGCATAATTTTTGCCACTCTGTTGGCAACGAAAGCTGTCCACTTGCAGGGTGGCATATTCAACCAGGACAACACAATCGTGGAATCTGTCCAGTAGAATAACTTGAAGTCGCGGACTGGCAGTTTGTGGAGGAGAGCTCAGGATAATTCAGCCAAAAGGACGGCCCCGCAAAGCTCTAACCGAGGCACCGACAGGGATTTAACCGGAGCCACCCTCGTCTTGGCAGTAAGGAGATGGGTGGTAACTTCGGTTGCCGTTTCAAATCGGACATAAATTGCTGCACCGTACGCACGTTCTGACGCATCGCAGAAACCATGGTATTGCAGTTTCCCTTGTGGCTGTGTTTGCAACCATCTTGGAATGCGAATTTCCCTTAAAACAGGATAGCTTTCAAGGTATTCCTGCCACTTACTAATGAGATCTGAAGGCAGTGGTTGATCCCATTCTAGTTTATTGAGCCAGATTTCTTGCATAAAAATCTTAGCCCGAATGACGAAGGGAGCTAGCCAACCGGCTGGGTCGAACAATTTCGAGATTTGGGATAGAGCCTCCCTCTTCGTATACGACTCTTGAAAGGTGACCTCAGAAGGCATGAAGTAGAATTCATCGCTGCGCGCTTGCCACCGTATACCCAAAATCTTCGCTGCACTTGAATCCTCGATCTCTAGGAAGTCTTCACGTAGCAGATGCTCCTTAGGGATGTCTTGAAGGACTTTCTTAGCATTCGATGTCCATTTCCTTAGCGGGAATCCAGCGCTGTCCAAGGCCTTTTGCAGTTCCGCAATGGTTGTAACGGATTCCTCCTTCGTGTTTGTCCCAGCGAGGACATCATCTACGTACATGGATTCGGATATGACCTTGCTTGCAAGAGGATACTGCGAGCCTACGTCCTCCGCGAGTTGATGAAGTACCCTGAGCGCCAGGAATGGGGCACAGTTAACTCCGAAGGTGACAGTGTTAAGCTCGAAATCACCAATCTCGCCATCGGCTTGTCGAAAGAGGATTCGCTGGAACGGAGTGTGCCTAGGGTCCACTAGGATTTGACGATACATCTTCGTGATATCAGCGTTGAACACGTATTGAAAATATCGCCACTTAAGGATCTGCATAGTAAGATCAGATTGCAGAATGGGTCCTGGATGAAGGATATCATTTAGACTCTTGCCATTTGAGGAAGGACAAGACGCATTGAAGACTACTCGTACCTTGGTAGTGGTACTGTCAGGCTTAAACACAGCGTGATGTGGCAGATAAAAGTTGGAGTTGGCGGAGATGCCGTGGGTTGAGATTGCTCTCATGTGGCCTAAGTCGAGATATTCTTGGAGCACAGAGTTGTATTGCTCCTTTAGAATGGCGTTTTTGGATAAGCGATTCTCGTTCTTAAGGAATTGTGCCAGTGCAATCGACCTTGAATGACCTAAATCGATGTCATTCGGATTACGGAATGGAAGAGTCACCACATATCTGCCACAGTCGTTTGAACAAAATTAGACTCACAGACGGAATCGGTTTCCTTGACCAGCTTCGCTGGAACATCCTCCACCTCCCAAAATTTAGAAATGAGATGATCAAGCTTCGTCCCTTCCATGGCCGAAATTCTGGTCGAGAAGGACGAAACGGACTTAAGCACAATCTTTGAGAGTGGGCTCGTGAGAATCCAGCCAAAGACGGTTTCTTGTCCAAGGAGCGAGCAGCAAATGTTTGGGTGAGACCCGCTTAGGAGGACAGACGGAAGGATATCCGCTCCGATCAGCAAATCAATTTGCGAACTCTGATAGAAGGTGGGATCAGCCAGCTCAATAGCTGGGAGGTCCCTTAACGAGCTTCGTGGAATAGATATTGAAGGCAGGTTACCTGCCAGATGAGGAAGAACGAATGCCGATGCGTCGATGTGTAGCCTTGGCTTTGTAGGAGAGCTTATAATAAAGTGGCATAACTTTTGCGCGCAGCGACTGTTTGGTTGAGTCCGGAGACTTGAGCTTGCACGGATTGGAAAGGCAGCTTTATCAATTGAAATAATCGCTCAGAGATGAAGGTGGCCTCTGAGCCTGAGTCGATTAAGGCACGAGCGGTGTACGTGGATCCTCGATGGCACACGTTCATGATCGCCGTGCCGAGAAGGACACTCTGCTCGTTAGCGGCAAAATAAGTTTGCACATTTGCCGCAGAAGGGATAGGAGTGGACTGTATTTCGGAATTTGAACTGGAATCGGAATAGGAGGACGTTGTCGGACTGACATCGCTTCGATGAAGTAGAGTGTTGTGGCGACCTTTGCACGTGAAACAATTGTGCGCACTAGTACACTCCCGTAATTGGTGCCCCCTTGCAAAACAATTCAAGCAGAGTTTTTTCTGCTTTATGTAAGTTGCCCGATCGTTAACCGGCATCTGAAGGAACCGAGGGCACAGCCGGACAGGATGGTTCTCTTTGGAACACAAATCGCAAGTCTTGCTCTTTGGATTTACTTGCGCTTCGAACGAATTTACCCTCCTAGGGGCTTGATTATTTCTGGATGTAGAAACGGAGGAGTTATGTGAAGTGGAAGTAGGTTTCACATCTTCAATAGCTTCGAGCGTGAGATAGCGCTCGTTAAGGAATCGTGCCAAGCTGGAATGTCGGATTTGTTCGACAACGATTGTTCCCATAGGGAAAGCGTTAGCTTTGGTAGTTTTGATGAACAAAGGAAAACTAAAATGCAATCTGCGAACGGAGATGTCGTGTCAATTTCGGAATGTTCTAGCGCCGTCAGGCATCGTTGGATGGTGCTTTGAAGGTCCTTGATTGCCGCACCAGATTCGTTGTTAACCGGGGATAGGTTGAAAAGGATTTTAAGCTGACTAGTTACCAGCAGCCTCTTGATTTCAAAACGTTTGCAAAGTGCTGTCCACGCAGTCGCGAAGCCATTGTTCGTGAGTGGAAATTTGGCGATTATTTCGTTGGCTTCACCTGCGGTCTTGGAGTTGAGATGATATAGTTTTTCAACCGGGGTCAACCTTGGATTGTTGATATAAATTGCAGAAAAAAGATCGCGGAACGTTGGCCAACGCAAGTAGTCTCCGTGAAACACCTCCGTATCACAAGGAGGGAGACGACAGCCCCCGGAGAAGGGCAAAGGAGTGGGTACTTCAACCCTTTCGGACACAGACGCAGCTTTAATTTGACCCTTCAGGCGCGAAAGACACCTCTCATATACAGTGTAGCAGTGCTCATACTTTGCCTCCATGGCAGTCATATCTTCACTGCTCCCTTCCTGTCTGAGTGAGCTGGAACACACTGCATATTCCGTCTCGACTCTGTCCCAAAATGCTTGCAGACGGTCGCGGCGAATTTCATACGTGAAAATGTTATCCTCTTCAGATGCGGGAATGATTACACGGGCTTCAAACTGGATAAGTTTGTCTGTGATGGAAATGAAGTTTGTTAAGGCCATGTTTGGACTCTTCGTGATGGACCTGGTCTTTACCGGACTACGGTTCGGAAATTTTGACCTTAAATCTTTTTTTGGAAGTACGCTGGGAAAACGCGATGACGTCGATGCTGGTGACAACGATGGATCCTTTTTGAGACGCGAGAGGGGATTCAACTTTGTTTTATCAACGGGCTGTGGAGTCCTTTTTGGAATAACAGGTGTTTTGTTCGACCCTGATGGAGCGGACGAAGTGGTATGGCGACGCTCGATTTGGGAAGCAGGAAAGTTTGGCTTAAGGGTTGCCTTTTTATCGGTCTCTTTGGACCCTGTGGGCATACTATGTTTTAAACTATAGAAATTTTTAAATTGTGGGCCACGTTACACGGGACGCAAGGCAGGCAGCCACAATACGAGACCAAACAACGGAGGCGAGAAAGCAAGTAAAAATAAAAATAAAAATTTGTTTTAACAATTTAGTTATTCTTATTATTTATTTTCCTTAGACCTGTTATTGGAACACCGGAGAGTGGTAATAACAGGAATAATAACCAAAAAGGAAATAGTTAATTAAGTTGGCAGCAGGAAAAAATAATAAATTTAATATAAGTTTGCATATAATATGAGGAATTAATAAAAAACAAATAAATAATAAAAATAAAAATTTGTTTTAATAATTTAGTTATTCTTATTATTTATTATCCTTAGACCCGTTATTGGAACACCGGAGAGTGGTAATAACAGGAATAATAACCAAGAAGGAAATAGTTAATTAAGTTGGCAGCAGGAAAAAATAATAAATTTAATATAAGTTTGCATATAATATGAGGAATTAATAAAAAACAGGACGCAAAAATAAAAAAAGTTAGTTTGATAACAAAGAGTTAAGGATAGTTTAATACGCCGATTACACTAGTTTACAAAATTAAAACTTTTTTTTGCAAAGTGAATCAAAGTATTTTTTTCTTATGGAGTTTCGCCTGCTAAACACGAAAATGGCATTTAAAATTTTTTTTATGGAAGCGTTTTCGAAATATTTGAGTTTTTTCGAATTTTCGAGGTTACTCCAACACTTTTGAGTATATTTCCATTTTTAATAATCCGATTTTTGCAAGCATGCACTTATATTAAAGGTAAGTTAATTCTCTTCAACTTTCTTTCATGCAGTATTAGGATCGGTTCAGCAGTTCAGGTGCTAGCGATTTTAAAAAGTTCGAAAATTGTCGTTTTTTATGGTTTTTTGAGTTTAAAAGCTAAAATATTGTCCTAAAAAAATATAAATCACAAAGATAAAATTTTTCTGAAACATTTAACGTAAAGCTTAATCTGTTCCAAAAAAAATAAAGTATTGTTCATTAAAATCCATTGACAGATGGCGAAGTAATATATATTTAAATGTTTTTAGATTGTCACGTTTTTCCTTTATTTATGTTAACAGCTATGTAAACAGCTCTGTTAACCTGCCGGCTCCCTTGCACATTGCAAGTGCCTTATGCGGAAACTGCTAAAAATAAGATTACTCACTTTTGCATTACTTCGCCATCTATCGATGGATTTTAATGAGCATTACTTTATTTTCTTTGTAACAGTTTAAGCTTCACGTCAAATCTTTAAGAAAAATTTTATCTTTGTGATTTCTATTTTTTCCAGGACGATATGTTAGCTTTCGAGCTCAAAAAATCGCAAAAAACGCCCATTTTCGAACTTATTAAAATGGCTAGCACCTGAACTGCTGAACCGATCTTAATACTTTATGCAAGAAAGTTGAAGAGAATTAAATTACCTTTGATTTAAGTCCTTGTTCTGTTAAATCCAATCTGTAGAAATGGAAATATACTTAAAAGTGTTGGAGTAACCTCGAAAATTCGAAAAAAATCGAATATTTCGAGAACGCTTCCATGAAAAAAATTTTAAGTGCCGTTTTCGTATTTAGCGGGTCAATGTCCATAAGAAAAAAATACTTTGGTTCACTTTGCATTTTGGCTGTAAACTAGTGTTATTAATTCTCTTCTCTTTTTTTACTTATTGAATTTTGGTTTTGTGTTTAACTCAACTTGGAGCGCAATTAAGAGTTTAGTGTCGTGTAAACGTTGAATCTTGTTGAATATGTTAAACGATAGTTCGATCTTCCGACTATCGATTATTGTGGTTTGTTTACCTTTTTTCCACAGCGGCAATTATTTATGGTAAACTTCTACAAATATATTAAATATTAAATTGAGTGCTGTTTTTTTTATTGTGTATTGATTATTTATTGTGTGTATATTATTTATTGTGTGTTTGCCGACCAACAGAACATATAAATATAAATATACATATAAATATACATATAAATATGTATGTAGAAGTGCATAATGCGGTGTATGTACATATGTGTGTTCCACCTGTTGCGGCTTTGAGTTTATGTTTGTGTTATGTGCAGTTAATGTGTAAATTTAAATGTGTTTAATTCAATTAAATTGAATTTGTTGAAAATGAGTGCAAATATTTTTGGACGTGTTATGGATAATGTTAACACGTACAATATTAGAGTGTATGTACGTGTAGTTGAGTGGATTTCTACGTATGTTTGTATGTACGTAGGTTGGTACCCTGCAGTCATGAAATTCCTTTCCCTTGATGTTGTTGTTATTTTTTGACATTTTGTTGTTATTTTTCTAATAATTCTGCCAGCGTCGACCGGCCGCTGCTCGAGCGACGCAGGCAGAGTTACTTTTCGTCTGTTTCTATTCGTTTTTCTTGTTCCCCTGCTTGCCGACGTCTAAAAAAATTGCACATCGTGCGTGCGCTGCTAAAGCGACGCAGGCAGAGGCTGTTTCTGTTCGTTTTTTCTTTGTTTCTTTCCCTCTCTAGCGTACAAGTTTTCAGACGACGTTGACGTCGACAAAAATTTTACGACGGAGACAGAGGCTGTTTCTGTTCGTCTTTTGTTATTTCCGTCTCTGTCGAACGAACGTCGAACGCTGCTGCCGGCAGCGTGACGAAATTTGTGCAACAAAACGCAGCAAGCGCACGTGTCAAAGGAAAACAAAACAGAAAAAAATTTGACAATGTCGCTGCCGGCTGCTGCTGCTACTGCTAAGACAAATCGTAAGTGTTTTATAATATAATGTATTAATTTTTAAAATAATAAAACTAATGCACTTATTTTTTTTTATAGAATATGAATTGAACTTGGAAGCATGCAAGGAGTTTCGTCTGGAATTTCTCTGAAGGCAGTGGTCGACGGCATATAGTGGGAGCTGCATCTACATATATGTACTTGGCAAGACAAGCTGCGCACGGTATTACAAAACATACTGAGAAATTTACTCAAAAATGTAAAAAAAAGTCTAATAAAAATAAAACTAAAAATACATAATTAAAAAGATATTTTTTTTTAATTTTTCTTAATTTTTTTAATTTTTACAAAAAAAATCGTTAGGGAATCATTGAGGAATTTTCCGCAAAATTCATGGAAGATTCCCTAGCGAAAATGGCTTAAGAATCGTTAGGGAATCATCGGGGAATTCTCGGCAGAGTTCCCCAAGGTTTCCCTAACGAGAAACGTAAGGGAATCGCTATGGAGTGTTCCCTTTTCCTCGATTGTAGGACATCACAATGTTAAAGTCCCTAAGGAATTTCATACAAAATCCCTAAGGATTCCTTAAGCATAGGGAAACATTCCCTACGGATTCCCGTGACATTCCTTTGTGAATGTGACTAAAGGGTACCGATGCACATACATATGCGTACACAAAGGTAAGTACATGAATTATGTTGGGTGAAATCTATTGTTCACAATGTTTTTCTTTATGCAGATTTGTGTGAATAATACTTAGGATAAAATATTATTCAATGTTGGTAGAATGTACGTATGTATGTACATATGTGCTTACATATGTGCTGCAATGCAAAGCGGAACAATGGAATTGGATCTTGTAAGTACATACAAATATGTTTAATTTAATTTAATTTTCAAAATATGTTAGTTTATGTATGATTTATTGTGTGGACTTGGACGCTGGGTTACAAATTTTGGACGAATTGGAATCAACATACGTGCAACATATATATGGAGATATATGTTGCTATATGGCGGATTATGGATGCCGGTATGTAGAACTTATTCACTTTCAAAGTATGTAGAAATATAAAGTGCATTACTTATCTTTTTTCACCAAGGAACTAGCTGGATCGAGTGCAGAAGGATATCCGGCTCGAAGGACCAATGTTTGTGGTGGAGGCGTCGAAGGAAAGCAAAGGCACTTTTTAACTTTAAGTATTTTACATTTATTCAACTTAATGTCACTTCGTGTGCTGTGGCGGTAAATATGTATGTAATTGGCAAAATCAGTAAAAAACACTTCTGGAGCATAGCATGTATGTAACGAGAGTGAGTTAAAAACTCGTACATATGTATCTATGTTAATTTGCATGGGAAGAGAGAGAGAGTCACAACTCTCACAGCATAGTTGCACAATTGTAAATGGAAACAAATGAAACAGAATTCATGGTTCTGCGCAAAATGTTGGTCGTGAGTGACCATGAATTCTGGCATCAACACACCTGATGAAATTCTTCGACCGTTTGGTTACCCTGAGACAACATTGTCATCTGATACTCTAAGGTACCAAGATCGCGTTTGTCTCCATAATGCATCGTCAGGCACTTAGCCATTGCTCCCCAATCTAAAGGAACGCTATAGGCTTCTAGTGCAGTGAAGAATATCTTATAAAAAAACCTCTTTACGAGGTAAAAGTCTAGTGACGAAAACATTTTCATGCCCCAAAATTTCTGATATCCAATTTTGTGACGAAAAATATTACATTTTACACATGAATTATTAAAAAAAAAATTTTGTCACTGGACACATTGCGCTAAATTTTTCATAACTAATAAATACCAGTATATACTAGTAGTACTTTTTTGCGCAGAGCCAGTGACAAAATTTTTTTTTTAATAATTCATGTGTAAAATGTAATATTTTTCGTCACAAAATTGGATATCAGAAATTTTGGGGCATGAAAATGTTTTCATCACTAGACTTTTACCTCGTAAAGAGGTTTTTTTATAAGATATCAGAAATTTTTTAATAAGACATAGGAAGTTTTGACAATTGAAATATTTTTTTACAGTGTAACTTTGTCAATCGGTGTTTATTGTTTGTACAAGCAAAAAGAAACTGTCTGGCAACACTGTTTCTCTTTACTAACACACATGCCAACATGCCAAGCGCAAAATTTATCAGCACTCTCAAACTCTGGCTGCTATGACACTTTGTTGCCGCTGTCCTTTTCCAATTCAAAGTAAAACGTATATATTCAGTTAATAGGTTATATCTTCCAAACCAATCAACAAAAATTTATGCATGATGTATCAAAAAACGCGAAATATTAAAAGCTCAAACATATTCAAAATTAAAAAAAATCGCTAGCGGCGTTTTCTCGAAAACCGCCAAAATGTGGAAAAAATTACCTTTTTTCACCTGTAGCTTTTTACCTGTGTACTTTAGAAAAAAAGTTTGAACATATGCTTAAGAGCCCTTCAAAGTACCTTTCCAACGACATATAGATCATATCTGTAGCTTTCATAGTTTGGACACTATGGGGGTTTTTAGTTTTAGCGGTTTTTAGCGATTTCCCGCTAAACTAGCGATTTTTCGAAAAAGTCGTAGAACAAACGTTTCTAGATTTTTGAGCGGGAACAAGTCCTCATTCAAACTTTTAAGCTAAATCATCGCTTTGATACAAACAAACAAACAAACAAACAAACAAACAAACATACTGACTTTTCATCTCATTTTCGGAAGGCGACTCAAAATTTCAAAATTAATTTTTTTTCTAACCAGTTGTCGGATTTTGATGATCAAGGTGTCATTCGACGCGTATTTTTGATAAGAATTGTAAAAAATTCAACGAAAATTCAAAAAGGCTCCAACGGCCCCATTTGCTCCAATAATTTAAATTTTTCCCCTCCCATTTACACCTGTTTATCTCACGAACCAGGTGAGTTTTCAAAAATCTTAGTATGCACATTTGTAAGTTAAGTTGATACCTTTCGATCGGTATATAACTCGACCTGATCGGACCGTCATAGCAAATCTTCCATTCTTCCTGTGTATATATGCTAGTCGCCTTCGCACCCTTCGTGCTGCTTTCGTCACTAGCGCGGACTGCCGTCCGCAGTGACAAAATATCTTGAGGTACAAACTTCCCCTGCGTAGGCTTCCATTAGGCGGTCAACACTCTTTTTCCAAGAGCTGAACTCCGCTGGATGCCCAGAGAATTCTCTTAGGCATTTTATTACGTCTGGGACTTTGTCGAGTCCCCCTAAGTTTGCGCGATGTTCTGCATTTATAACCTGATCTATTGCATTGGTAAAGTCGTGATCTGGGTTGTTCAAAGCTTGAATTATTCTCGGGACTTGTTGTGATATTAGTTTTCCCACTAACTCAGTAACCTGCTGCAAGGTCGCCATATTTCTGTTTTGTGGAGGTTCTATTTGTCTTTGTTGTGGTCGTTCGTCTAGGTTCAAAATGGGGGGTCGTATCAAGTTATAAGGATTGGCCATAAATTTTCGATGTATATAAAATGTTTTATATTGTTAAAACAATATTAAAATGTTTATTTCAAGTGTTTGTAAAGAATGATTAAAATATTTGTTAAAAATTTTGTTTAAAACATTACAGATATTACTAATTATTTAATAAGAAAATTATTAAAGAAATTAAAATTAATATATTGTGAAAACCAGTAGCTGGTTTCTTCCTTCTACCTTGGAGGGTCCCTTATATTGGGAAGCGCAAGATTGGATATTTTTATACTACTCTTGGAGTAGTTATACACTGACGAGCAAAACTGTAACACGTTTTCAATGTCTTCACTTCAACGGTCTGTATCTTCTCTTCTATTTTATGTATTCCAAAGATCTTAGTCTTGTTTTGTTGGGCATTCAATTTACTATACTTTCTGAAAATTTGAAGCCATTTGATGAGCTGGAAGAAATATGACAAAGCAAAATGCAGAAAAAGTCAAATGTTACAGTTTTGCACTCTGTATGCCAAAGCTTTTAATTTTAGTTCAAGAGCTTTTTTTACCGTTAAAGCTTCTTTGTTTACATTTAAATCGCTGAGCTTTCATAATTTGAAGTCACGTTTTGAATGCAACAAATATGGTTTTCGGGAATAAACAGGAAATAATTGATTTATTGAAATCAGGTGAATCCGTTAGAAAAGTGGCTAACAAATTCGGCGTAAGCCATATGACTGTGCAGCGACTTAAGAAACACATTCAAGGAAGCATTCCAGCTAATCAGGAGGGCGACCAAGAATTTTGAGCGACCGCGACACACGTCACGTGGCCAACTTGGTGACGAGTAATCCCGACATCACGCCAATACAAGCGGCGACAATCCTTAATTTGGATGCCAGTGCGTGGACAGTCCGACGAAGTCTCGGCAGACTAGGGCTGAAAGCCAAAGAATTTAAAAAAAAGCCGTTCCTAACCAAAAAACACATCGATTTGCGTAGAAACTTTGCCGCAGCTCATGAAAACTGGACTATATCTGATTGGGATGCTGTAAGTCATTAAAAAAAAGTTTAAACAACAACAAAATAATTTTGTTTTTTAGGTAATATGGTCAGATGAAACAAAAATCAATCGCTTCGAGTCAGACGGACGCTCCTGGTATTGGACTAGAGATCCCACAGTCAAGACACAAAGTAATGTGCGGCAAACCGTCAAGCACGGTGGCGGATCAATCATGGTTTGGGGCTGCATCTATAAAAATGGAGTTGGTCCTTTAGTTCTAATCGATGGAATCATGCGAAAAGAACAGTACTTGAGCATCCTACAGCAGAACCTTCCGGAGGTCTTTGGAAATATGGGTCTTGCTGCTGAAAAATTCATTTTTCAGCAAGACAATGACCCAAAGCACACGTCCCATTTGGTCCAAAACTGGATTTCTGGCCAAAAATTTCAGACAATGAAGTGGCCACCACAATCTCCAGACATGAATCCAATTGAAAATTTATGGAGCTATGTGAAATCGCAGCTGGCGAAATATGCTGTACCTCCAAAAGGTGGGAGAGGACTAAGGATGTGTGGTACGCTATTCCCCCTGAATTTGTGCAACGCTACACCCACAGTATGCCAAAACGCATAGGAGAGCTGAAAAAATCGAAAGGGCTATGGACTCACTATTAAAAAATTATTAAAAAAAATGTTTAATTAAAATATAACCGGAGTGCAAAACTGTAGCATTTGACTTTTTCTACATTTTGCTTTGTCATATTTCTTCCAGCCCATCAAATGGCTTCAAATTTCAGAAAGTATAGTTAATTGAATGCCCAACAAAACAAGACTAAGATCTTTGGAATACATAAAATAGAGGAGAAGATACAGACTGTTGAAGTGAGGACATTGAAAACGTGTTACAGTTTTGCTCGTCAGTGTATTTACTTTGTTATCGTTTTACAGTGTTTGATTATTAAATCTTTGTTTTTGACAAAAAATTTTTTTGCTCTTGGCAAGTTTTTAGTTTGGTATTTTCTTCTTTGTATTTTTTGATTTGTCTGTTTTTAACAGGTTGTGATTTTGATTCGATATTGGTTTTTGATCTTGGTATTTGATCTTGGTATTTTAATCTTGGTATTTGATCTTGGTATTTGATCTTTGTATTTGATCTTGGTTTTCGATCTTTTCTTTAATAACTTAAACACTTGCTTACATTACGAAAATTGCTGCGGCTACTCTTCCCGACTGTCCGGATGTCATCCTTTTTGATTGCTCTACTGGGGATCCTGCGACCTTGGCCAGCGGCGGTTGGCAACTGTCGGACTTAACCCGTCACGAACCGAAAACTTAGATACGGTTTTGCACTATCGTTTTATTTCCGCTGGTCCCTGCTCGGGCGCCAGTTAAATTCTTATAAGTTTTTAGTTTATAAAAAATTAATCTTTATTAAGTCCAATAGGACTGTTCTTGTTGGTTACAAATTTTAGACTAATTAAACTAAGCTAATAAGAACCCTAAGAGAGCTTGGTGAATTGGCAGCGACGTTGGCAGAGGCAGCAGCGGCGTTGCGACATTTCTGGAGCACCTGACTTGTTGCCCAATGTTCCACGAATTTTGGCAATTGGGTTGCGCGTGCAGGAAGTTGGTTGCTCGTGCGGGAAGTTGTGAAGACGCTGGGCTCAGCAATATTGGGGCTACTGCACCTGAAGGCCGGATGTTGTTGCAGTTGCAGTTTTGAAGCTTTGAATATTTTTGTTCTTAACTTGCACACAGCATAAGGCAGCGCAAATGTATATGTACATATACCCAGAGTCAAATAATCACGCTTCGGCTCAAAGTCTAGAGAGTAATGCCTCGCAACAAATGTTCCCTCTCCTAATTCAACTCAACTGCACAGCATAAATAGCACAAAATATGCAAATGAAATATGCAAATATGCCAAGTTGCGGTAAAACACACCGACGACTTACACTTAGCTTGGTACAGTCACGCATCTGTAACTAGAACATTCGGCAATGCAATTCCAATTGTACGCCCAAATTGGAAAAACATAAATATGTATGCTGGATTCTAATTAGAAAACAAGCATAGTAACGGAACTGGGCGAAGGGCAGCCGAAAACAGAGAGCGTGGCTTTGGCCTATATAAAGGGCAGCCGGCCGCATACAAATTACCATAAGTAATTAATTCGGCAAGAGGATGAGCAGCAACAGCAACAAGAGCAACAGCATCAGGAGGAACAGCAGCAAGCGGGCTCCAACGAGGTTGCCTTTCCATCCGCGGCGAAGCGCTAGGTAGCCGGCGCCACTGGAACTGGCAGCGGAGCGCTTCTCCACCCTGCCGGCGGACACTGACGTGTTGGAGCTGGCGACGTCTCCAATCTTGGAGTATGACGGGCTGACGCCGCCACCAACATCGTCACCAAGGCCGGCAGGAGCGGTGTTCCGTTGGCCAGCAGCTGGGGAGGATGACGTGCCGCCGCCACCAGCAAAGCCGCTGGCCCAGAAACCGGCAAAGCCGCAGGCCCAGTCGCCGGTACAGCCGCCGGTGCAGCCGCCGGTGCAGCCGCCGGTGCAGCCGCCGGTGCTGCCGCCGGTGCAGCCGCCGGTGCAGCCGCCAGCAGCAGCGAGAGCAGCGCAGCCGCCAGCAAAGGCAACAAAGCGGCCGGCGAAACCGCCGGTGCGGCCACTGACGCCCACCATTATCGTGGTGTTGGACAGCGACGAGGAGGGGCCCAAGAGAAGGGTCCGGTTCGACGAGGAGATACAGCAGCAGGTGCCGATGACGCCTGGGCGTCAACTCGACGTGGAGGCATACGCTCCACCACCGCCGCCGCCGCCATCACCGGCATCGCCGCCACCGCCGGCACCACAATCTAAGTGGCAGGAGATGGTGGGAGTCGCCTGGCCGGACGAGGTGGCCCAGGAGGCCCGACGCTTTAAAAGGGGCGCACGACGCAGGACGCACCTGGTCTGGTGCCAAGGCTTGCGCTACCAGGTCAAATACAGCCAGGGACGCGTTTGCGTATTTAGAGAGCGGCAGCAGCAGCAGTAGCAGCTTTGAGAAAAAAATAATAATAAAAATTATTAAATGAAATAATACAGGCTCTTTTCGTTTACCAAAGTGGGAGGGGAGTGTGAGAAACATAATTGTTCCCCACAAAACATGATTTCGACGACGGCCATGGAATGCGCCGTTACTTGCAAGAATCTGCATAGCAACAGTCCCTCGCAAACACGATTTACACGACGCCCATGGACTGCGCCGTTAAATACACACAACGGAAAGAACGGCAAACAGAAGAGAGCGTGAGCGCAGGTGCCGTTGACTGAACGAAGTTGAGCGAGCGTTGCGATCGAGAGAGCATCGATAAGTTGGCAAGGCAGCGGCGTCGGCAGCACAGTCGGCAAGTTGGCCGCTATAAAAGCGCAGTCAATTGCTGACTCGGGACAGTACGAGCGAGCTCTTCTTGCAATAACAAGAAGCAATCAACAACTCTTTGTGTCCCAAGGGTCAAGTCAACAATCCTTACAGGAGCAAGGATCAAGTCATCAGTCCTTGCCGTAGCAAGGATCAACAATCCTTACAGTAGCAAGGATCAGTAGTCCTTACAGTAGCAAGGACTCACCAGCAATCCTTACAGCAGCAAGGATCAAATCATCAGTCCTTACCGTAGCAAGGATCAACAATCCTTACAGTAGCAAGGATCAGTAGTCCTTAAAGTAGTAAGGACTCCCCAGCAATCCTCACAGTAGCCAGGATTCTCCAGCAATCCTTACAGTAGCAAGAATCAAGTCATCAGTCTTTGCTGTAACAAGGATCAACAATCCTTACAGTAGAAAGGATCAGTAGTCCTTCCAGTAGCAAGGACTCACCAGCAATCCTTACAGTAGCAAGGATCAAGTCATCCGTTCTTGCCGTAGCAAGAATCTATTCCTCAGCCTTGCCGTAGCAAGGACCAACAGTTTCTTGCCGTAGCAAGGATCACTAGTCCTTGCAATAACAAGGCCACTCAACAATCCTTGCAGGATCAAGGATCTCATCACGTCTTAGCAGTAGCAAGGACCTTACATCGATCCTTGTTGTAACAAGGATCCCCACAACGATCTTTGCAGTAACAAGGGTTCTGAGGGTCAACGGCCATACGAAGACGAAAGGCCGCATCACAGCAGCGACCACATCACCAGAGAGGACACCCTCAGGACGAGTGGCGCAGTAACCAGCATTGCAATTACATTGATACTAGATAATTGAAATTTAAAAGAGTCGGCCAGGAGCCGCTAATAAATCCATTTAAATTGAATCGTTCTGGGTTTCTTATTTATTCGCAAAACAGGCAACTTATAAATTTGTTGCACGAACCTTACCGAATCGACCGAGTTAGCCCGGCCTAAAGGATCGTTACAGTACGTGGAGACGCTAATAGCTCAGCTGAGGCAATTGCAGACACCATTACCGAAGCATGCAACGTTTCTATGACTACGGTACGCAGAGAAGGAAATCACCATCGCCCAGTTGTATGGTGGAACGCGGATATAGCCAAGGCCAGAAGGGAATGCCACGCGGCAAGGCGCAAGTGCCAAAGAGCGAGATCGTCACCGATGTACGACCTATACGCCAGCCACTTTAAAAGGAAAAGGAAAGAGCTCAAAGAAGCAATCAAGGCGAGCAAGGCCAGGCATTTCCAGGAACTGTGTGATGCTGCTGATCTGGAACCCTTTGGTGCCGCATACAAGCTTGTAATGAAGAAGCTGTGTGTCCACGACAGCTCGGGCAAATAGTCCACGCTCTCTTTCCTTGCCAGCCCCATGTAGAGCACCCCGTATCCCTGCACCTACAAAACAATACTTCTGTCCTAACAGACATCGATGAGGTACTGAGCATAACTGCAAAGGTGAAAGCGGGAAAGGCCCCTGGACCTGATGGCATCCCAAACGGCGTCATAAGGACCATCGTCGCGGCGCATCCCGAAGTGTTCGCTAGCCTGTACAAACAGTGCTTAAAAGAAGGCGCGGTGCCCCGAAGGTGGAAAGTTCAGAGGCCAGGAAAGTTCCCGAAGCCAGGAAAAGAACTCGACGATCCATCCTCTTACCGTCCACTGTGCATGTTGGACACAATTGGCAAGATCTTCGAGAGGATCCTGTGCAATAGGCTGGAGAACGAGCTTGCCGAGGTGAATGGCCTTTCGGACCAGCAATTTGGTTTCCGCAAACATCGCAGTACGACGGATGCCATCAGTGCAGTGATCGGTATAGCCCGAGGCGCAATTCAGGGCAGGAGGTGGGCCGGAGGCACCAAGCATTACTGCCTCGTTTGCACACTCGATGTTAAAAATGCGTTTAACTCTGCAAACTGGACTCACATCCTTGAGGCACTAACCAGCAAAGGAATTTCGGCGTACCTAGTCAAGCTGATTGCTGACTATTTCCGGGATAGGATCCTTCTTTACGAGACCGAGGAAGGCCAGCGGCAGTACACCGTCACCGGAGGAGTACCACAGGGCTCAGTGCTCGGGCCACTCCTCCGGAACGTCATGTATGACGGAGTATTGCGACTGAATCTCCCAGAAGGCAGCGAAATCATCGGCTTCGCAGATGACATCGCTCTCGTAACGGTGGGCAAGAAGTTGGAGGAGACCTCAGCAAAGTGTAGCTCAGCAGCCGACATGGTTATCGAGTGGCTGACGCGAAACTGACTACAGTTGGCTGAGCAAAAGTCAGAAGCCGTGCTGATCAGCAGCCGGAAGAAAGTGGAGATGGCAACACTACGTAATATCGTCCAAGCCTGCCATCAAGTATCTAGGCGTGATGATAGATCACAGGTTGACATTCAAGGAGCACCTCTCATACATCAGCTGCAAGGCAGCCAAGACCACATCAGCCATTAGCCGTATAATGGCTAATTGCAGAGGCCCAAGGCAACGGAGAAGGAGACTCATTGTCGGCGTGGTAACCTCAACCATACTGTACGGCTGCGCAGTCTGGGCTGCGGCAATGGATACACCCTCGTATAGCCGAGGTTGCAACTCGAGCTATAGGCGGTGCGCTCTACGCGTCGCTTCTAGTTTTCGCACGGTGTCAGAAGATGCCGTTCTGGTCGTCGCAGGCATGATCCCTCTCGGCCTACTTGCAACTGAGAGACAGAGCGGCGCGCTCGTAAATCGAAGTCTGCGTGAAGAGACCATCTAAAAATGGCAACGCAAGTGGGACCAGTCAAACTACGGCCGATGGACGCACCGCCTGATACCCCGGCTAAAACCATGGCTAGAGCGTCGACATGGGCAGGTAGATTTCTACCTGACGCAATTATTGACCGGGCATGGGTGCTTCAAGGCCTACCTGTTTCGCTTCAAGCACTCACTCGACCCATACTGCGAGCTTTGCGGAGAGGGTGTCCTGGAGGACGCGGAACACGCAGTCTTCCATTGCCCGCTGTTTGAGCGGGAGCGAGAGCTTGCGGCAGGAGAAAATGCTTGACTAACACCAGACAACATTGTTGCCACGATGTTATCGTCAGCATCTGGATGGGCGGCCATATCGAACATGGCATCAATAATTATGAAGGAGCTGCGTCGACGAGAAAGGAGCCGACGAGAAGCAAATCAACCGAGCGACTAGCATGCTAGCCAACATACGTCCCCGCGAAGTGGTGCTGACCGGTAGTCCCGCGGTACGGATCAACCCCCCCCCCCCCATCCTTTTTGTTACATCATTTAACATCTATTACTTAGGTATTAATGCTTTAATATTGTTATATTCCCAATAAAAAAAAAAAAAAAAAAACCCACGCAGATCAAGTTTGTTTCAAAATTTTGACACGCCCCTTTCCGCCTCCGTAAATCGCGAAAATCCACCACACGCCCAGTTTTCAAGATATTTGGATTTTTTAAACGGTTAACCTTAGCTACTGCTATTACCTATCATCCTACTAAATCTCAATAAGATCGGACAAATAGAAAGGTGGTACTGGCTGAATAAAGCTTTTAATCAATTAAAGTGCCTAAAAGCAAGCAATAAAAAAAGTTTTAATTTACTTATGTAAGTAACGGGTATCCTATAGTCGGGAGCTCGACTATAGCCTTTCCCTCTTACTTTGATTATAAAATGATTTATTTCTGCACTACACTGCAAGCAGTGTACATTAGGGTGTCACTTATTTTTTCAAAGTCATTATTTTTAAACGCTTACGGGCTATATCTGTTCATTAGGTCCTAAAGCACTTGGAAAAAAAGTTTTACCTCAATCGGAGTATGATAACAAGTGCCGACTTGGATCGGAAAATTTAAAAATTATATGGGGCAAAAAAAATCAAAATTTTTTTTTTTAATTTTTTGTTTTGTTTATTTGGTCCTAAAGTACCTGAAAATAAAATTTCACCTTCATCGGAGTACGATAACACATTCAAAATCGCTTCGAAACGTGAAAAAACAGTGTTTTAGCACTGATTATACATTTTTCGATGTCGTAGAACAAACGTTTCTAGATTTTTGAGTGGGAACAAGTCCTCATTCAAACTTTTAAGCTAAATCAACGATTTGATCCAAACAAACAAAGAGACAAACAGACAAACGGACAAACAGACAAACTGACTTTTCATTTCATTTTCGGAAGGCCATTAAAAATTTCAAAATTAATTCTCTTTTGAACCAGTGGTTGGATTTGATGATCGAGGTGTCATTCGACGCGTATTTTTTATAAGAATTGTAAAAAATTACAAAAAAATTCCGAAAGGCTCACACGGTCCTATTTGCTCCAATCATTTAAATTTTTCCCCTCCCACTTAAACCTGTTTATTTCACGAGCCAGGTGAGTTTTCAAAAGTTTTAGTATGCACATTTGTAAGTTAAATTGATACCTTTCGATCGGTATATAACTCGACCCGATCGGACTGTCATAGCATAGTCCTCTTTCGCACCCTTCGTGCTGCTTTCGTCCCTAGCGCGGGCTGCCGTCCGCAGTGTTATCGCAAAAAATAAAATTGATCTTCATACTTGTGCATTACTTGAGCACCCAGTGTTACCAGACAGTTTGTTATTATAGACGTTACTTATTAAAAATACCTAAAAGGGGATATTGTATTCGTTGCAATGTATGTAACAGGGAGAAGGAAGCATCTCTGACCCTATCTATCTATATATATAAAACTCTTTGTCCTGACTGACTGACTCACTGACTGACTGAGAATCAACGTGCAGCCCAAACGGTAAGAGATACAAAGCTGAAATTTGCACACAACATAGATGAGATAATTTCATCGTGCAATAAGACGGGGTTTTGCGAAATTCGATCTCTAAGTGGGTCAAATCGGGGTCAAAGGTCACGGAATTGCTTAGTATGAAAAACTTTTTTGTTTCTTAAGATATCTCAACCAACCTTACAGATTATATGCTTGGTACTGTCTCTTACATTCTGACCAAATTTGGTCAAAGTGGAATGACTATATCTTATAGCTGCCATAGGAACAATCCGATGAAAAACACCTTTAGTATGAAAAACTTTTTTGTTTCTTAAGATATCTCAACCAAACTCACAGATGACTATATCATATAGCTGTCATAGGAACAATCGGATGCAATCGTAGATATCCTAACAAAACTCTCAGATTAATTTTTCTTGCCAAATTTGGACTAATTCGCTTAATTGAGCTTTTTCCCGCCAAATTTAGCTTTATCCCGCCAAATTTAGCTTTTTCCCGCCAAATCACCAAATCCGACTTTTTAGCCAAAGTTCAATTGCAAGGAAAAAAAATAAACGCAGCGGACAGCGAAAGCTAAATATTTCCGGTTTTTTTTAAGAAAAAATGCTATATTATATAAATTTGTTAAAACGGGCAACTAAATTCAATGTTGCGAGCGAAGCGAGCTGGGGGTTGGCGAGCGAAGCGAGCAGGGGGCGTAGCCCCCTAGTAAAGTATATATATTCTTGATCAGCATCAACAGCCGTCTGTCCGTCTGTGTGAGCGCCTTGATCTCAGAGACTATAAGAGCTAGAGCAACCAAATTTGGCACACAGATTTCTATAAACCCCACGCAGATCAAGTTTGTTTCGGGTATCACTGCGGACGGCAGTCCGCGCTAGTGACGAAAGCAGCACGAAGGGTGCGAAAGGCGACTAGCATATATACACAGGAAGAATGGAAAATTTGCTATGACTGTCCGATCGGGTCGAATTATATACCGATCGAAAGGTATCAATCTAACTTAAAAATGTGCATACTAAGACTTTTGAAAACTTGCATGGTTCGTGAGATAAACAGGTGTAAGTGGGAGGGACAAAATTTAAATGATTGGAGCAAATGGGGCCGTTGGAGCCTTTTAGATTTTTTTTATAATTTTTCACTATACTTATCAAAAATACGCGTCGAATGACACCTTGATCATCAAAATCCGACCACTGGTTCAGAAGATAATTAATTTCGAAATTTTTGGTGCCCTTTTCAAAACGAGATGAAAAGTCAATCTGTTTGTTTGTCTGTTTGTCTGTTTGTTTGTTTGTATAGATCAAAGCGTTGATTTAGCTTAAAAGTTGGAATGAGGACTTGTTCCTGATAAAAAATCTAGAAACGTTTGTTCTACGACTTTTTCGAAAAATCGCTAGTTTAGCGGGAAATCGCTAAAAACCGCTAAAATTGGAACCCCCATATCATCCAAACGATAAAAGCTACAGATGTGATATATATATCGTTGAAAAGGTATTTTAAAGGGCTCTTAGGAATACCTTTAGTGTTTTTTTAAGATAAAAGGTAAACAGCAACAGGTGAAATAAGGTATTTTTTCCCGCATTAAGGCGATTTTTGTGAAAACGCAAGTAATGATTTTTTCTAATTTTCAATATATTGTAGTTTGTAAAATTTCGATGTGTTTGGAAGATATTACCTGTTAACAGAATATATACGTTTTGCTTAGAATTGGAATAGGACAGCAGCAACAACGTGTCGTAGCAGCCAGAGCTTGAGAGTTCTGTTAGATTTTGACAAAATTGTACCGTCAAAATATATTGCAATTTTCAAAACTTTTGATATCTTACTCCAAAATTTCTGATACCTTATAAAAAAAACCTCTTTACGAGGTAAAAGTCTAGTGACGAAAACATTTTAATGCACCAAAATTTCTGATATCCAATTTTGTGACGAATAATATTAAGTTTAAAGCATAGTATCCAGTTGTTGAAAATTCAGTTTGATAGGTGTCAACTCCATATAAAACTAGTGGACGGTGCTACAGTCGAGCATACTCGACTGTCGGAGACCCCGTACTTACTATGGAAAAAAAGTTTTTCATACTAAGACTTGATTTTTGACTGATCGTTCCTATGGTAGCTATATGATATAGTGGTCAGGATGTATGGGACCACTATACATGCATATTCTGTCAGTTTGGTTGAAATATCTCAAACAGCAAAAAAGTTTTCCATACTAAGACTTGATTTTCAACTGATTGTTCCTATGGGAGCTATATGATATAGTGGTCCGATCCAAAATCTAAAACAAACTCGATCTGCTTGCAATATAGACGAACCTACATAGGTCTAGGCGCTCTTACAGACGGACAGACAGACAGACGGACAGACGGACATGGCTATATCGACTCGGCTGTTGATGCTGGTCAAGAATATATATACTTTATAGGGTCGGAGATGCTTCCTTCTCCCTGTTACATACATTGCAACGAATACAATAACCCCTTTTACTTATTTTTAATAAGTAACGGGTATAACAAGTGGGAAAGGCTATAGTTGAGCTCCCGACAATAGGATACCCGTTACTTACATAAACAAATTAAATTTTTTTTATTGCATGCTTTTAGGCACTTTTATTGCTTAAAAGCTTTAATCAGCCAATACCACCTTTGTATTTGTCCGATCTTGTTGGGATTTAGTAGGATGATAGTTAATAGCAGAAGCTAAAGCTAACCCTTAAAAAATTCAAATATCTTAAAAACTATGCGTGTGGTGGATTTTCGCGATTTGCGGAGGCGCAAAGGGGCGTGGCATTTTTGAAACAAACTTGATCTGCGTGGGGTTTATAGAAATCTGTGTGCCAAATTTGGTTGCTCTAGCTCTTATAGTCTCTGAGATCTAGGCGCTCACACAGACGGTCAGAAAGACGGACATGGCTATATCGACACGGCTGTTGATGCTGATCAAGAATATAAATACTTAATAGGGTCAGAGATGCTTCCTTCTCCCTGTTACATACATTGCAACGAATACAATATCCCCTTTTACTTATTTTTGATAAGTAACGGGTCGTATAAAACGGCTGTTAGGCAAACATCAACAGTGAAGTTTGTTAGCCACCGGCTGCCGTTTAACGAAAATAAATCTTTAATAGTGATGTGAAACATGAAGCCTCGTGAATTGGTGGCGGCATGCACACATGAATACAATGTTTCACAACTTACAATATAAAGTTGTGAAATATTGTGAAATAAAGTGGACAAATATTTCTTATATTTGAACTCCATATTAAAAGCATTCTTACGCTCGGTTGATGTGTAGGAATGGTCATGGCATATTGAAGCCTCATGATTTTCTTGGATTTTTAATAAATCAGAAAAATCACTTTCGAACATTCCTACTTTTAATCTTTTATTAAGCGATTTCTTCCAACTTTCCTTATGCCTGGAAAGCTTTCGCTTGCACGACATTTCATCTAAACCTTTAGTAGATTTTGATACGTAATGTTTTTTTCGTGGTCTTACAACCATTTCATTTAATGGTTGCAGAACTTCCGGTCTTGCAAGCTGGACTTGTCTGCAAATGGACTTTGAAAGTTCACCTAACTTGGTTGAAAATGGCGCGTACAAAATATACTTATTTAGATTTATGTCCAGCATTTTTGGACACAAATAAGTGTTTAATTTACAGGAGATTCTCTTATTTTGTGATGCAATTTGCTGTACTTCTTCAAGTATTTTTTGAAATTGAACTCTAAACAGACTTCTTTCAGCAATAGATTTCAATGTTCGATCTTTAATAACATTGCTAGTCTCTGCCAATATTATATTATCTGTTGAAATTATGCAAGTTAAATTGCGATAATTTATGTTATTAGTTTTACATCACTAAGTTTGAAGAGTTCCATCTCTAATTGCATTGTTTCTTTCACTTATATACTTTACTCTGAATAAAACGTTCGTCGTGAATACATCGTTTTATTATTATTATTATTATAAAGAAATTACCGGCAATTACAAAGTGCGGGCAATTTTTGGTTTGTGTTAAGCAATAGCTGCAATGGCCTTCTGCTTAAATCTTATGTTGTGATAAGTAACAATATTGGTTTAACAATAGAGTTTATAGTACAAATAGTTAATAAGTATGATAACAAGTCTATATATATATGAATGTTTCTATTAATTCTAGTTACTTAAAGTAAGATTAAATTTATATGCTATTGTAAAGTTTTATGGATTTCAGAAATTGAATTGTTGTAACTATATTTTTGGGATCTACTACTTCTTCTAGGGTTTTTTGGAGGAGCTTTTGTCTATGTTCTGTGTAAAGGGGGCATTCTAGGAATATGTGGTGTAGGGATAGGTTGTGATTGCATGGTTGGCATGTGGGATGAGGTGTTTTGTCAAATAGGTGGCTGTGTGTCAGTTTAGTGTGTCCGATTCGAAGTCTCATAAATTTTATGATGTCTATTCGGGAGATTGTTGGGTTTAAAGTTTCGATATTGTTTTGCTTTTTTGGGTTGATGAGCTTGTAGTGTGGAGATGTGTTGTTCCAAACTAGCTCGTATTGGGTTTTCATGTATTTACTAATGTATTTAAGCGTATCTGGTATGTTGTGGTTTTTTTCTAATATTAATGGCAATGTAAGTGCTTGCTTTGCAGCTTGGTCTGCAAGCTCGTTTCCAATAATGCCGCAGTGTCCAGGGACCCATATCAGAGTAAATTTGTGTTTGTATTTTGATATAATTTTTCTAATTTCTAATGTGTAGTAACTATGGTTGTTAGGGTTTTCTAGTGCTGTAAGAGCTGCTAGTGAGTCGGAGCATATGGCAAATTTTCCTTTTTGTTTTTCCGCATATCTACATGCGTAGAGAATTGCTGATATTTCAGCAGTGAAAATAGAGGAATAAGGTGGCAGCATTTGCTGGGTTATGATGTCTTGTGTGGAAGTTACACTGAAGGCTACTCCGCTATCGGATTTAGAGCCGTCTGTGTATAGGAAAGTATGTTGTTTGAGAGAATCTTTCATTTCTAGGAATTTTTGATAGTATACTATCGGAGATGTGTTGGGCTTTAATGAGATGTGAAGGGATTTATTTATGTTAGAGAAGTTAAAAGCCCACGTTGGAGTGGTTTCTTTTTTATTTATTATGGGGACGGGATAAAGTGATATCGCATTGCACTGGTCAATAGTATTCTTAATTGTTGATAACAGTTTTGGTATTCTTTTCGCTTTTGAAATTTTTTTAATGACTTGTTCTAATGGAGTTTTTTTTGCGGTGGATATGATTTTAAAGTTTTTTAATATGGCGTGTTTGGTTCTGTGTTCTATTGGCTTTATGTTGGATTCGTATAGTAAATTGTTGATTGGAGAGGAGCGAAAGGCTCCGAGTGCCATTCTAACAGCTGAGTGGTATATGGTTTTAATTTTGTTAATTTTTGATTTGGGTGCTCTACCGTATAGGAATAACCCAAAGTCAATTTTTGACATGATAATTGAGTTAATTACATCTAAGATGGTTTTAATGTGACAGTTAAAACTAGTGCTGCAGAGACATTTTATAATATTTAGCCTTTTAGCTAATTGTATTACTAGTTTTTCTATGTGTGCGTCCCATTTATATTTATTCGTTATAGTAATACCTAATATTTTTAAAGTTGTTTCATTTTTTAGGTTCAAACTGCTAAGTATACTAAAGTTGCATTTTTTCTTTCGACAAATATGTAAATGTCTTGATTTTGGTATAGAGAGGCTGGCTCCAGAGTAATTACACCATTCTTGTATGTCTGTGAGTAGTGGATTTATGTCTAAAGTTGTTTCTTTCTTTTTTTGTCTCCTTATTATTGTATAATCGTCGGCGTATGCAGTAAATTCGAATGATTTGTGTAGACCTATAATTCTATTAAGTTTATTATAGGCAATTGCAAAAAGGATTACAGATAGTGGTGATCCTTGAGGGATTCCATTCTCTAACGGTAAAGGTTGGGATTGTACGTTTTGGGTCTGAACACAAATTTTTCTATTAGTTAAGAAGTTTATTATGTATTTAATCATTTTTGGCCCTAGTTTCCAGTCAACGAGCTCGTCAATTATAGTATGCATTCCTATTTTATCAAATGCTTTTGAGAAATCTAGTGAGATTATAGAGAGGTGGCCCTTTCTGGATAGGGTGGTGGTAGTCAGGTAGTCTAGCATTGCTAGAGAATCTGATACCGATTTTCCCTTTCTGAAACCCATCTGACGACTATCGAGTAGCTGGCTGTTGTTAACTAGCCACCATAGTCTTTTAGATATTATTTTATCCATGACTTTGGATAGGCAGCTATTTAATGATATGGGTCGGTAAGAGGTTATTTCGGTTTTGTTTGAGTCTGGTTTTAATATTGGTATTATGTTACTTATTTTAAACTGTTGTGGAATATGTGCGTTAAGTATATTGTTGTAAAGGTTGAGCAGCCTTTGCATTACAGAATCTGGGAGGTTTTTAATCATTGGGTAGCTGATGCGGTCCCTGCCTGGTGTTTTGCCTTTAAGTTGGTTTATGGCGCTTTTAAGTTCGATAATCGAAATATCGCATTCTAAGGGCTGGGTGAGAGGGGATGTGTTGTGAGTGAAATTGTAGTTTAAGTTTTCTTTGTGTGCCCTAAATGTGGAATGAAAGTTATTGTTGAGTGAGGCTTTTGACCAGAATTCGCACAGGGTTTTTGAGATATCATATTTGTTTGTATAAGTGTCTGCTGCGTTATTCGGGTTAACAAGGCAATGAATTGGGATATGGGTTTTGAGGCCACAGAATCTATTGATTTTTTTTCCAAATTTTTGGGATTGGGGTTTGTGGGTTGATGTCTGAAGTGAATTCGTATAGAGCTTTGCGTTTTTTTATTTTTATTTCCCGTTTTAGTGTTGCATTAGCTTTTTTATACGCGATTATGTTGGTTGTGTTTATGTTTTGGCACATGTTCCGCCAGGCTAATATTTTATTGGTTTTTAGTTTTTGCAGATCTTTGTTCCACCAGGGGACTTGTTTGGATGAATTTGGGTGGTATTGTGGTATGGATAAATGTGCGCTGTGTCTTATTATAGAGCAAAGATGAGCTGTTTCTTGGTTTATTTGATGGCTGGGTGGTCTGTCGTCGGAAGATTGCTTACTTAAAATTTGGTAAAGGGGCCAGTTGGCTTTATCAATTTAAAAAATGTTTCGGTTAATACAAACTGCAATGCGTGTAATAAATCTAAGATTTGCTCACAGGCATTTCCTAAAAACAGTTCGAGTAGTGCATCGCAGTTGTTAGAGTTGATTCATGCAGACGTTTGCGGTCCCATAAATGTACAATCCGTCGGTGGCGCTAAATATTTCATAACCTTTATAGACACTAGGGGGCTATGCCCCCTGCTCGCTTCGCTCGCCAACCCCCAGCTCGCTTCGCTCGCAACATTGTCTTTAGTTGTCCGGTTTAACAAATTTACATAACATTCGCCCCCTGCTCGCTTCGCTCGCAACATTGTATTTAGTTGCCCGTTTTAACAAATTCATATAATATAGCATTTTTTCTAAAAAAAACCGGAAATATTTAGCTTCCGCTGTCCGCTGCGGTAATTTTTATACCCTGTGCCCATTGAAAATGGTCAAAAAGGGTATATCAGATTTGTGTGATGTATGTAACAGGCAGAAGGAAGCATCTCCGACCATATAAAGTATATATATTCTTGATCAGCATCAACAGCCGAGTCGATTGAGCCATGTCCGTCTGTCTGTCCGTCTGTTTGAACGCGTCGATCTCAGAAACTATAATAGCTAGAGACTTCAAATTTGGTATGTAGGTTGCTGGATATCGGACGCAGATCAAGTTTGTTTTTAAATTTGGATCGGACCACTATATTATATAGCTGCCAGAGGAACGATCAGTCGAAAATCAAGTCTCGGTATGAAAAACTTGTTTGTTGTTTGAGATATGTAAACCAAACTCACAGAATATGCATACGCGATGATCCCTTATAACCTAAACAAAATTGGTTGAAATCGGATCACTATATCATATAGCTGCCATAGGAACGATCAGTCGAAAATCAAGTCTTAGTATGAACAACTTTTCTGTTGTTTGAGATTACTGAACCAAACTGACAGAATATGCATATGAGATGGTCTCAACCAATATTCTATATTATGGATACTGGCACAGGGTATCCTCCAGTCGAGCAAACTCGACTGTAGCCGCGCCCACTTGTTTTTCCTTGCAATTGAGCTTTGGCTAAAAAGTCTGATTTTGTGATTTGGCGGTAAAAAGCTAAATTTGGCGGGAAAAAGCGGGACTTTGACCAAATTTGGTTAGTATGTTAGAGACAGTATCAAACAAACAATCTGCAAGTTTGGTTGAGATATCTTAAGAAACAGAAAAGTTTTTCATACTAAAGGTTTTTTCATCGGATTGTTCCTATGGCAGCTATAAGATATAGTCATTTCACTTTGCCCAAATTTGGTCAGAATGTAAGAGACAGTACCAAACATGTAATCTGTGAGTTTGGTTGAGATATCTTAAGAAACAAAAAAGTTTTTCATACTAAAGTTGTTTTTCATCGGATTGTTCCTATGGCAGCTTTAAGATATAGTCATTCCACTTTGACCAAATTTGGTCAGAATGTAAGAGACAGTACCAAACATGTAATCTGTGAGTTTGGTTGAGATATCTGAAGAAACAAAAAAGTTTTTCATACTAAATGTGTTTTTCATCGGATTGTTCCTATGGCAGCTTTAAGATATAGTCATTCCACTTTGACCAACTTTGGTCAGAATGTAAGAGACAGTACCAAACATGTAATCTGTGAGTTTGGTTGAGATATCTTAAGAAACAAAAAAGTGTTTCATACTAAGCAATTCCGTGACCTTTGACCTTGATTTTGTCCCTCTTACAGGTGGAATTTCGCAAAACGCCGTCTTATTGCACGATGAAATTATCTCATCTATGCTGTGTGAAAATTTCTGCTCTCTATCTTTCACCGTTTGGGCTACACGTTGATTCTCAGTCAGTCAGTCAGTCAGTGAGTCAGTCAGTCAGTCAGGACAAAGAGTTTTATATATATAGATATGTCTAAGCGAGTTTTTGTCTATTTTATGAAATCAAAGGACCAAACATTTGAAAAGTTTCAAATATTCAAGAATTTAGTCGAGTGTCAAACGGAAAAGAAGATTAAAGCAATCCGAAGTGACAATGGGAAAGAGTACATTAATAATCGGTTTGATACTTTCCTTAAAGAAAACGGCATAAAAAGATAGCTAGCACAACAAAACGGTGTGGCCGAAAGAGCAAATCGCACTCTTGTGGAAATGGCGCGATCAATGATAGTTCATGCTTATGTTGAGGAACCTTTGTGGGCGGAGGCTATTGCAACGGCTGCATACACAACAAAACGGTGTGGCCGAAAGAGCAAATCGCACTCTTGTGGAAATGGCGCGATCAATGATAGTTCATGCTTATGTTGAGGAACCTTTGTGGGCGGAGGCTATTGCAACGGCTGCATACTTACGGAACAGGTCTCCATCGCAAGAGCTAAATGGAACTACTCCCCTTGAGGTCTGGAGTGGACGTAAGCCTTCTGTCACACACCTACGTATATTTGGGTCCCCTGTCTATGCGCTAGACAAATTGCACCATCACAAATTTCGTGCTAAGGGAAAGGAATATGTCGTCGTTGGATATTCGCTAACTGCGAAGGCCTACCGACTTTACGACAGAGAGGCAAGGCAAATCATCGAGCGGCGTGACGTTAAATTTGTTGAAAAAGAAATTCCCAAAAGTGTACGTAGTTCTTCAAATATTAAAGATTTTGATTCAATTTTCGTAGACGATCATAATCAAAATATGATGTCAGATGAAGAAGAAGCAGCACCAGATTTGTCTCAAGAAGAAGATCACCGAAATGAAGAGGAAGACACAAATAACCGAAACGAAGAGGTAACAGATGTTGCTGAGGCTGAGGCAGTCGCTGGTGAAGACGACGAATTCGAGAGCTTTGACGAGAATACAACTTCCAGCGGATCTGAGGGAGAGATTAATGATCGACGTGGTCCTGGCAGACCAAAAATTGTCCGCACTGGGCAACCAGGTAGACCGAGAAAGCAATAAAATATGCTACACAATATGGTCGCCTATCATGATGTCGAAACTCCAAATATTGTCAAGCATGCTTTAAGTAGCAAACATTCGTTTGACTGGGAGATGTCAATGAAACGAGAATACGATGCCCTCATTGCTAACAAAACCTGGCCTTTGGTTGGCCTTCCACCTGGAGAGAAGGCAATCGGGTCAATGTGGGTGTTTCGAGTTAAAAGGGACAATGATGGCAACATAAAAAAGTTTAAGTCGAGATTAGTTGCTAAAGGTTGTATCCAGCAATATGGCATAAATTACATTGAGACTTTCTCGCCAGTCATACGTTATGAGAATATTAGACTTTTGTTAGCTGTTGCTGCCGAAAAAGAGTTGTATATTCATCAGGTAGATGTTTCAAATGCATATTTGAATAGTAAGTTAAATGAAATAGTATACATGAGGCAGCCAGAACATTTTGTTAGTAAAAATCATCCCGAACGTGTCTTAAAATTACAAAAAGCTCTATATGGGCTCAAGCAATCTGGTAGGGCTTGGAATAGAACTAGATGAGGAATTACAAAAGATCGGATTTAAAGCCACTGAAAATGAGCCATGTTTGTATAAAAGAATCGATCAGAATTCATATAGTCTAATAGCTGTATATGTAGATGATCTAATAATAGCCTGTTCAAAGAAAAACGACATTGGCAATATAAGAGCGAAACTGAAGGAATCTTTCAACATAAATGATTGTTCTGAATTAAATAATTTCTAGGGATAGAAATACATCGCCAAGGAGAAGTTGGTCCAATTTCAATAAATCAGAAACAATACATAAAATCTTTGTTAGAAAAGTATAAAATGAATTCATGTCGATCATTTGCTATGCCATTGGATCCTGGTTTTCAGATTAGCTGCAACGATGACAAATGCTCCAAGGTGAATGTGACTGATTACCAATCGATAATCGGATCGTTAATGTACTTAGCTATTTCAACACGTCCTGACATAGCCCACTCAGTCAGCAAACTTGCGCAACGAAACAACGATCCACATGTCGAGCATGAGTCTGCTGCAAAACATATCCTGCGGGACCTAGCCAAGACGATTGATTTAAAGATACACTACCGCAAGACTGGAGAACTACTGTATGGATTTGTTGATGCAGACTGGGCAAACGATAGCCTGGATAGAAAGTCGTACACTGGATATAGTTTCTATTTTGGAGGCGCAGCATTTTCATGGGAATCAAAGAAGCAGGGTTTGGTCGCACTCAGCAGTACGGAGGCTGAATACGTCGCCCTTTCAACAGCAGCAAAGGAAGCTACCTATCTACGTCGACTGCTGGAGGAGATTCGCTGTCATCCTGTAACAGACCCAATCAAAATGAATGGCGATAACTTAAGTGCACAGCAGATAGCAGCAAATCCAGTGCACCATAAAAGAACCAAACATATAGACATAAAGCATCATCATATCAGAGAAGTTGTAGCAAAAAATGTAATCTCAATTAACTATGTGCCAACTAATGAAAATAAATCTGACATATTTACAAAAAACTTGCAAAAGGAATGTATCATTAGCAAAGCACACTAAATTTTGAAAATGCCTTGGAATCTTGAATTAACATGAAATGTAACTTTATTATTTGGAAATTTAACTTGGGAAGAAGTGTTGAAATTATGCAAGTTAAATTGCGATATATTATGTTATTAGTTTTACATCACTAAGTTTGAAGAGTTCCATCTCTAATTGCATTGTTTCTTTCACTTATATACTTTACTCTGAATAAAACGTTCGTCGTGGATACATCGTTTATCGTGTGTTCTTATTTTACAATTACGCTGTGCAGACATTTTAACTAACATTATCCATTAAGTTAGGTGTGGATAGATGCTCAGAAAAATTTGAGAAATAATAAATAGCATCGTCCACATTTTTTTTCAATATTTGGGGAAAGAAGAATGATTGCAATATATTTGAACCATTCTTCCAAATCTCCAGCATTGTTTATTGAGTAAGCACAACCCAATGCGTTTCTTAAAAACGTCCTGAGTTGAATACTGTTCAAGCCAAAAACTTCGCCTATGTTACGACACATAATTTTGCAGTAATGGCTTGAACAAAATTGAACACAGATTTTGGGCAAAGTGCCACTAATATTATAAGCGAAAGTATAACAAATTTCATTTTGTGTCGCAAGATCCATGTTGTCATACTCTTTAAAAATGGCCCCAATTATTGCAAAACTAACATCAGTTGTAATTCTTTTGCAAAGAGGCCATTTTAGTTTTGTTTTTTGACAAAAGTCCCGCAATTCATACCAAAATCTGCCTATATCATATGATGAATGATTAGAGAGAATTTCATGAGTGACAGGGAATATAATTTTACTATCTGGAATGTGAGCAACCAATGAATATAAAACATACGTTTTTTTACAAACTCAATCGGTTTCACTATATTTCCAGTAGCATCAATAAATAGAGAGTGCGGTTTTATATGGGTCAAAAGCATTTTTATGTGTTCTTCGTCTCATAATAAAACTTCTAGTTTCGTTGAAAGACACTAAATAAAATGAGAATACCCATTTAATTTCATATCGAAAGCATCTATGAACGGATTCTTATTGAAATTCAATTTTCCATTTTCCTCCGATATCAAATTTCTGTAAAAGGATAATTTCTCATTGGTTATCTGGTCATTACCAACTCTAGCTCTAGACATATTGAGATTATTTATTTTTTTGGGATCTATATTCAAACGCAGTTTTGTTTCTAATAGCAGCCTTTTCCATAAACCTGTTAATAGATCTGCACTGCGTTGACTTTTTAAACCCAATTTTATGGAAGTATGAGGACTGCTTGTGTACACATTCACAAGCCCATCATAAGACCCACGAAACAAAAATCGGTTGCATGATGGATGCTTACAGTATCCATGTGCAACAAACGACTTTTTGTTTAATCTCACATTTTTAAAATATAAAACACATGAATTATTAAAAGAAGTGTATGCTTCTCTAAGAATGTATTCACTACTTGCTTTTTTGGAAAAATAATTCATTTAAAATTCATTTAAAATTACTTTAATTTGTTTTAATACATGATGTATGCATATAATATAAACATATAAGGGGGATATGTATATTTATTTAAACTCTTTTCCGCACCACCTTTGAGGTAGAGTTAACAGCGCGTTTTTTTAATGTGGTATCCCCAGTAGGCCTAATCCACAACATCAAAGTAAAATCATTTAATATATTAAATATATTTAAAATGTATAAAATAATCAGGCCTGTTCCGGTTTTCACTTGTTTTTTGCGAATTTCAATCCGCAAGATTTGACCGAATTTCCCTTAAAATGCCTTCACATTTCCTACAAATTACCCTCCGAATTTCCCTCCCACATTGTGTTGCAGAACAGTGTTAAAAAATGTTGGAAGCAAATTAGACGTTTGCATCAAAACAATCCATTCGGCTTGAACTTTTTTATTGCCAATTTCAAAAATGTTTTTACAAGCATTAGCGGTTGCCGAACTTAAAAGAAGGCAAAAAGTATATAATTTACGCAACAATCGACGTCTAAGAAAGGAGGCAGGCATTTTGAACTTGGCAGATAGACAGTAAGTACCGCTTTTTAAAATAAGTTGTATGGATTCTAAATTTAAATATTTTAGATTCATACAATCGTACAGGATAGACAAAGACCTATTCTCCTTTCTTGTTGAAAAAATTGGATCCGAGCTTGATCACCCTACGATTCCCCATGAAACTCAGGTTGCTGCAGCTCTACGCTTTTTGGCAACTGGGTCCTACCAATTGGGTGTAGCAAAGAACCACGACGTAAACATAGGAAGGAGCACCTTTTCCAAAGTGCTTCACAACGTTTTAAGAGAGCTAGAGAAGTTGTGCACCGAAAATGTTTTTGTAAAACAAACTGAAGCTCAAATTAGGCAGTCAATGGACCATTTTTATGAAAAGTTTAAATTACCAAATGTAATTGGCTGCGTTGATGGTACGCACGTTAAAATTGTGAAGCCCAATGTAGATTCGTCGTTATATTTAAACCGAAAAGGTTACTTTAGCCTGAATGCAATGGTGGTCAATATGCTCACATACATAAACCTTACATATTTTATCTTAAACATACAACCATTCACTCCATAGGTCTGCAACTATAATATGGAGATATTAGCAATCGACGGTACACATCCTGGTGCATGTCACGACTCACTCATTTGGAACAGCAGCGCTGTGAGAGCATACTTTTCTAGAAACCCTAATGAAATTATCCTGGCAGATTCTGGATACGCTTTAGAGTCGTTTGTTTTAACACCGTATCGAAGTGCTCAAAGTGGTACTATGCAGCACATCTATAACATAAGACATGCTTCAGCCAGGAACATCGTAGAGAGGACGATTGGTTTGCTTAAGAGTAGATTTAGGTGTCTGCTAGGGACACTATTTTATGACCCACAGTTTGCAACTATGATCATTGATCATCAATGTTTGTTGTCTGCTGCACAACTTCTGTCGGAGAAGAAATACACCACTGCCAAATGAAAATCTTGAGAATTGCGTCCCCAGTCTTCAAGAAGCAACTGAGCAGGTAACTGAACAGCAAGACGATTCACAAGATGCTGTTGCTATCCGTGACCAGGTTGCTCGTACATTATTCTTATTTCCATAAAATAAAAAAAAAATCATATGCCAACTAAAAGTATTTCATTCAAAAAAACTTAAACTATCTTAGTTTAACAAATTATTAAATCTACGTTTCACTTAAAATTATTTTGGAGGGCCTCAAGTTTCTTCCTTTCAATTTCCTCCATAGTTTTGAAATGCTGCTCCATCAAAGATGTTTGCACGGCCATGTTGGAGCGAATGGCATCCAAACTTTCCACCACGCGCTCCATCAATCGGTTTGAGGCACCGCAAATCTCCTCTAGATTCTCAGCAGGAGCGCGTCGCACTCGTTTTGGTGTCCTCTCCGTAGAAGGCGACGGAGCAAGTGCTTTCGGTGCGCTTTCTGATGGACGCTTGTAACTACTGCCACTGCAACTGGCAAGTGGAGACTTAGTGTCATCAGTATCAGGCACACCGAAAGCACTTGCTCCGTCGCCTTCAACCATTTTGTATAGGCCGCACTGCGAGGCCACGGTTTCGGATAGGGCTAATTGGGCGTACGGTCCGCCACCGGTAGCCATTGCCTCCCTCTTGTTATGGGCCAGTTTTTTTCTGATTGCGCCTTTCCAATCGCTCCACACCTTGAAGAATGTAAAAATGTTAAAAATTGTAAGCACCTTTTTATGTTTATTCTTATATAAATTAATCTCACCTTTTTCCACCCGACCACATTTTTTGTTGGTGGACCTGCAGCATTCAATTCCGCAGCAAGTGCAGCCCATTTAAAATCTACTGCCACACGGTCGCCTTTGGTATATCCACGCGCAATGTCGGGTTTCTTTTCCATAAATTTAAGGAATATTTCATCCTGCTCGACGTTATTGTGTTTGCGCCTGTTAAAATGTGTAATTTTTGAATTAAATATCAGAAAAATGATTTGTGTTCGTACTTACATTTTCCGTTTTTTTTTGACAGTGCGGCATATTTTCAGTGTTAACACTGCGGTATATTTTCAATGTTGACAGTGCGGTATATTTTCAGTGCTGAGAAATGTCTTTTTGCAGAGTTGCCAATTGTTGCACAGTGTTTGTTTACAAAATTAATCCGTTCTTTTTTGAATTGAATTACAAACAGTTTTGTCCAAACTTGCATTTAAAAATCAAGAAATTTAATTCTTTATTTTACGCAATACATAAAAACACTTAAATTGTGGTTTAAAATATGTACCAAAGTATTTACTACTTTCTTCACATACAAGGGCAGCCCTAATAAATTTCCCATTCATTTTCACAAATATTTGCGGAAACCAGAACAGGTCGAGCAAATCCGACAAAAATGTTAGGTTAGAGTCTTATCGATTTTGAGGTATGATGAAATAAAAATTATTTAAAAATCAAATGAAATATGTTTTATTTATCTGATAATGTAGTAATATTCCCAAAACATTGAAGTATTTTATAAATATTTTATTTTCACTTTAATGTTATGCTAAGCATGCCAAAATCATCGATTTCATCCTTCCGAATTCAAACTCACTTGCTCAATGGCACGTCAATTCAATCCGCAAAGTCTTGCCGAAAGTGAAAACCGGAACAAGTGAGGGAAATTCATTTTCGCAAAATCTTACCGAAAGTGAAAACCGGAACAGGCCTGAATATTTTTAATATTTGTTTTATATGTTTTATTGCTACAATAGTTACATATAAAACGATCACACATAGAGCGTCTCGATTCTGAGAATGATGTAGTCTTAAGGGAGCAGTGAAGACATAAAACATTTAAAGAATCTCCATATTTGAGAATTCTGTCAAACATTTCGCTTCTGTATAAGTCAGTAGACATTAAATTTGTAAGCGAAACGTTAGACACATATGATTCTGCAAATTTTAAAATCAAAAGTCCGCAGTTGAAAAGGTCCAATTGCTTATCATGTTAAATTGAAGCCACTGAATAATTATACCCGTTACTTATTAAAAATAAGTAAAAGGGGATATTGTATTCGTTGCAATGTATGTAACAGGGAGAAGGAAGCATCTCCGACCCTATAAAGTGTATATATTCTTGATCAGCATCAACAGCCGAGTCGAATTAGCCATGTCCGTCTGTCCGTCCGTCCGTCTGTCCGTCTGTGTGAGTTCATAGATCTCAGAGACTATAAGAGCTAGAGCAACCAAATTTGGCACACAGATTTCTATAAACCCCACGCAGGTCAAGTTTGTTTCAAAATTTTGCCACGCCCCTTTCCGCCTCCGTAAATCGCGAAAATCCACCACACGCACAGTTTTCAAGATATTATGTTTTTTTAAACGGTGAACGTTAGCTACTGTTATTACCTATCATCCTATTAAATCCCAAAAAGATCGGACAAACAGAAAGGTGGTACTGGCTGATTAAAGCTTTTAAGCAATTAAAATGCCTAAAAGCATGCAATAAAAAAATTTTAATTTGTTTATGTAAGTAACGGGTATCCTATAGTCGGGAGCTCGACTATAGCCTTTCCCACTTGTTTTATATGTGAATACTTCTCAGCTAAGCTATGTCAAAAAGTGTAAGACAGCCAAGGAAGCCTGGGATATATTATGCGAAGTTCACGTACCGACTGGACCTATTCAAAAGGTGTCGTTGTACAAGAAATTATAAAGCATGAAACTGGAATCAAACGGTACAATGTCGCAGTACATAAAGACATTTATGGAAATCGTGAATAAGCTGGCTGAAGTTAGCATTGATTTAAGTGACGAATTGAAAGTTATAATTCTATTGTCCAGCTTAAGTTCTGAGCATGAACATTTCGTAGTTGCAATGGAGACACGAGATTCGCTGCCGTCATTGGAATTGCTCAAGGTCAAGCTGCTAGCAGAAGCAAATAGAATGGAAGAAAATAGCGACAAAGCAGACAAGCAGCAAGCCTTTTATGCAGGCACGAACAAGCGACAAAGCGACAAGCGCGAAAAGAACGGCGAGCAGCAAGGAGAATCAAGCGTAAAGAAGAGCATCAAATTCACTGGAAATTGCTTCAACTGTGGAAAGCGTGGACACCGATCATCGCAGTGCAAATCAAAACGGCAAGAACATAAGGACGAGAAGGAAAAGAAGAACGAAAATCAGCAAGTTTCCTACGCGGTTTATTCGGCAATACACAAAGAAGAATTAGCAAAAGGCAGTTGGTGTATTGACAGTGGTGCCACTTCGCACATGTGTTACCAGAAAGATTTATTTGTAACTTGCACGGAGAAAAATGATAAAATTTTATTGGCTGCTGATTAACAAATTGAAAGCCCTGGAAGAGGTACAGTGAAAATAAAAACAAATGAATGTGAAATATTATTAAAAGATGTTTTATATATGCCAGACCTTCAATTAAATTTCTATTCAGTGAGCAAAGCACTAAAATTTGGACATTCGGTTATATTTAGAGAAAATTGTGCTATGGTGAAATCGAATAACGGATTAATCTTGATTACGGCTATGTTAAAAGACAATTTATTTCTATTTAATAACATCAGCAAAAATAAATTATTTTGAGTGCAAGAGAAAGAAATTATGTGGCACTACAGATATGGGCACCTTAACTTTCGCAGTCTGAATGACTTAATATGTAACCAGCTCGTGAACGGTATCAACTTAAAAAATGTTTCGGTTAATACAAACTGCAATGCGTGTAATAAATCTAAGATTTGCTCACAGGCATTTCCTAAAAACAGTTCGAGTAGTGCATCGCAGTTGTTAGAGTTGATTCATGCAGACGTTTGCGGTCCCATAAATGTACAATCCGTCGGTGGCGCTAAATATTTCATAACCTTTATAGACACTAGGGGGCTATGCCCCCTGCTCGCTTCGCTCGCCAACCCCCAGCTCGCTTCGCTCGCAACATTGTCTTTAGTTGTCCGGTTTAACAAATTTACATAACATTCGCCCCCTGCTCGCTTCGCTCGCCAACCCGCAGCTCGCTTCGCTCGCAACATTGTATTTAGTTGCCCGTTTTAACAAATTCATATAATATAGCATTTTTTCTAAAAAAAACCGGAAATATTTAGCTTCCGCTGTCCGCTGCGGTAATTTTTATACCCTGTGCCCATTGAAAATGGTCAAAAAGGGTATATCAGATTTGTGTGATGTATGTAACAGGCAGAAGGAAGCATCTCCGACCATATAAAGTATATATATTCTTGATCAGCATCAACAGCCGAGTCGATTGAGCCATGTCCGTCTGTCTGTCCGTCTGTTTGAACGCGTCGATCTCAGAAACTATAATAGCTAGAGACTTCAAATTTGGTATGTAGGTTGCTGGATATCGGACGCAGATCAAGTTTGTTTTTAAATTTGGATCGGACCACTATATTATATAGCTGCCAGAGGAACGATCAGTCGAAAATCAAGTCTCGGTATGAAAAACTTGTTTGTTGTTTGAGATATGTAAACCAAACTCACAGAATATGCATACGCGATGATCCCTTATAACCTAAACAAAATTGGTTGAAATCGGATCACTATATCATATAGCTGCCATAGGAACGATCAGTCGAAAATCAAGTCTTAGTATGAACAACTTTTCTGTTGTTTGAGATTACTGAACCAAACTGACAGAATATGCATATGAGATGGTCTCAACCAATATTCTATATTATGGATACTGGCACAGGGTATCCTCCAGTCGAGCAAACTCGACTGTAGCCGCGCCCACTTGTTTTTCCTTGCAATTGAGCTTTGGCTAAAAAGTCTGATTTTGTGATTTGGCGGTAAAAAGCTAAATTTGGCGGGAAAAAGCGGGACTTTGACCAAATTTGGTTAGTATGTTAGAGACAGTATCAAACAAACAATCTGCAAGTTTGGTTGAGATATCTTAAGAAACAGAAAAGTTTTTCATACTAAAGGTTTTTTCATCGGATTGTTCCTATGGCAGCTATAAGATATAGTCATTTCACTTTGCCCAAATTTGGTCAGAATGTAAGAGACAGTACCAAACATGTAATCTGTGAGTTTGGTTGAGATATCTTAAGAAACAAAAAAGTTTTTCATACTAAAGTTGTTTTTCATCGGATTGTTCCTATGGCAGCTTTAAGATATAGTCATTCCACTTTGACCAAATTTGGTCAGAATGTAAGAGACAGTACCAAACATGTAATCTGTGAGTTTGGTTGAGATATCTGAAGAAACAAAAAAGTTTTTCATACTAAATGTGTTTTTCATCGGATTGTTCCTATGGCAGCTTTAAGATATAGTCATTCCACTTTGACCAACTTTGGTCAGAATGTAAGAGACAGTACCAAACATGTAATCTGTGAGTTTGGTTGAGATATCTTAAGAAACAAAAAAGTGTTTCATACTAAGCAATTCCGTGACCTTTGACCTTGATTTTGACCCTCTTACAGGTGGAATTTCGCAAAACGCCGTCTTATTGCACGATGAAATTATCTCATCTATGTTGTGTGAAAATTTCTGCTCTCTATCTTTCACCGTTTGGGCTACACGTTGATTCTCAGTCAGTCAGTCAGTCAGTGAGTCAGTCAGTCAGTCAGGACAAAGAGTTTTATATATATAGATATGTCTAAGCGAGTTTTTGTCTATTTTATGAAATCAAAGGACCAAACATTTGAAAAGTTTCAAATATTCAAGAATTTAGTCGAGTGTCAAACGGAAAAGAAGATTAAAGCAATCCGAAGTGACAATGGGAAAGAGTACATTAATAATCGGTTTGATACTTTCCTTAAAGAAAACGGCATAAAAAGATAGCTAACCGTTCCGTACACGCCACAACAAAACGGTGTGGCCGAAAGAGCAAATCGCACTCTTGTGGAAATGGCGCGATCAATGATAGTTCATGCTAATGTTGAGGAACCTTTGTGGGCGGAGGCTATTGCAACGGCTGCATACTTACGGAACAGGTCTCCATCGCAAGAGCTAAATGGAACTACTCCCCTTGAGGTCTGGAGTGGACGTAAGCCTTCTGTCACACACCTACGTATATTTGGGTCACCTGTCTATGCGCTAGACAAATTGCACCATCACAAATTTCGTGCTAAGGGAAAGGAATATGTCGTCGTTGGATATTCGCTAACTGCGAAGGCCTACCGACTTTACGACAGAGAGGCAAGGCAAATCATCGAGCGGCGTGACGTTAAATTTGTTGAAAAAGAAATTCCCAAAAGTGTACGTAGTTCTTCAAATATTAAAGATTTTGATTCAATTTTCGTAGACGATCATAATCAAAATATGATGTCAGATGAAGAAGAAGCAGCACCAGATTTGTCTCAAGAAGAAGATCACCGAAATGAAGAGGAAGACACAAATAACCGAAACGAAGAGGTAACAGATGTTGCTGAGGCTGAGGCAGTCGCTGGTGAAGACGACGAATTCGAGAGCTTTGACGAGAATACAACTTCCAGCGGATCTGAGGGAGAGATTAATGATCGACGTGGTCCTGGCAGACCAAAAATTGTCCGCACTGGGCAACCAGGTAGACCGAGAAAGCAATAAAATATGCTACACAATATGGTCGCCTATCATGATGTCGAAACTCCAAATATTGTCAAGCATGCTTTAAGTAGCAAACATTCGTTTGACTGGGAGATGTCAATGAAACGAGAATACGATGCCCTCATTGCTAACAAAACCTGGCCTTTGGTTGGCCTTCCACCTGGAGAGAAGGCAATCGGGTCAATGTGGGTGTTTCGAGTTAAAAGGGACAATGATGGCAACATAAAAAAGTTTAAGTCGAGATTAGTTGCTAAAGGTTGTATCCAGCAATATGGCATAAATTACATTGAGACTTTCTCGCCAGTCATACGTTATGAGAATATTAGACTTTTGTTAGCTGTTGCTGCCGAAAAAGAGTTGTATATTCATCAGGTAGATGTTTCAAATGCATATTTGAATAGTAAGTTAAATGAAATAGTATACATGAGGCAGCCAGAACATTTTGTTAGTAAAAATCATCCCGAACGTGTCTTAAAATTACAAAAAGCTCTATATGGGCTCAAGCAATCTGGTAGGGCTTGGAATAGAACTAGATGAGGAATTACAAAAGATCGGATTTAAAGCCACTGAAAATGAGCCATGTTTGTATAAAAGAATCGATCAGAATTCATATAGTCTAATAGCTGTATATGTAGATGATCTAATAATAGCCTGTTCAAAGAAAAACGACATTGGCAATATAAGAGCGAAACTGAAGGAATCTTTCAACATAAATGATTGTTCTGAATTAAATAATTTCCTAGGGATAGAAATACATCGCCAAGGAGAAGTTGGTCCAATTTCAATAAATCAGAAACAATACATAAAATCTTTGTTAGAAAAGTATAAAATGAATTCATGTCGATCATTTGCTATGCCATTGGATCCTGGTTTTCAGATTAGCTGCAACGATGACAAATGCTCCAAGGTGAATGTGACTGATTACCAATCGATAATCGGATCGTTAATGTACTTAGCTATTTCAACACGTCCTGACATAGCCCACTCAGTCAGCAAACTTGCGCAACGAAACAACGATCCACATGTCGAGCATGAGTCTGCTGCAAAACATATCCTGCGGGACCTAGCCAAGACGATTGATTTAAAGATACACTACCGCAAGACTGGAGAACTACTGTATGGATTTGTTGATGCAGACTGGGCAAACGATAGCCTGGATAGAAAGTCGTACACTGGATATAGTTTCTATTTTGGAGGCGCAGCATTTTCATGGGAATCAAAGAAGCAGGGTTTGGTCGCACTCAGCAGTACGGAGGCTGAATACGTCGCCCTTTCAACAGCAGCAAAGGAAGCTACCTATCTACGTCGACTGCTGGAGGAGATTCGCTGTCATCCTGTAACAGACCCAATCAAAATGAATGGCGATAACTTAAGTGCACAGCAGATAGCAGCAAATCCAGTGCACCATAAAAGAACCAAACATATAGACATAAAGCATCATCATATCAGAGAAGTTGTAGCAAAAAATGTAATCTCAATTAACTATGTGCCAACTAATGAAAATAAATCTGACATATTTACAAAAAACTTGCAAAAGGAATGTATCATTAGCAAAGCACACTAAATTTTGAAAATGCCTTGGAATCTTGAATTAACATGAAATGTAACTTTATTATTTGGAAATTTAACTTGGGAAGAAGTGTTGAAATTATGCAAGTTAAATTGCGATATATTATGTTATTAGTTTTACATCACTAAGTTTGAAGAGTTCCATCTCTAATTGCATTGTTTCTTTCACTTATATACTTTACTCTGAATAAAACGTTCGTCGTGGATACATCGTTTATCGTGTGTTCTTATTTTACAATTACGCTGTGCAGACATTTTAACTAACATTATCCATTAAGTTAGGTGTGGATAGATGCTCAGAAAAATTTGAGAAATAATAAATAGCATCGTCCACATTTTTTTTCAATATTTGGGGAAAGAAGAATGATTGCAATATATTTGAACCATTCTTCCAAATCTCCAGCATTGTTTATTGAGTAAGCACAACCCAATGCGTTTCTTAAAAACGTCCTGAGTTGAATACTGTTCAAGCCAAAAACTTCGCCTATGTTACGACACATAATTTTGCAGTAATGGCTTGAACAAAATTGAACACAGATTTTGGGCAAAGTGCCACTAATATTATAAGCGAAAGTATAACAAATTTCATTTTGTGTCGCAAGATCCATGTTGTCATACTCTTTAAAAATGGCCCCAATTATTGCAAAACTAACATCAGTTGTAATTCTTTTGCAAAGAGGCCATTTTAGTTTTGTTTTTTGACAAAAGTCCCGCAATTCATACCAAAATCTGCCTATATCATATGATGAATGATTAGAGAGAATTTCATGAGTGACAGGGAATATAATTTTACTATCTGGAATGTGAGCAACCAATGAATATAAAACATACGTTTTTTTACAAACTCAATCGGTTTCACTATATTTCCAGTAGCATCAATAAATAGAGAGTGCGGTTTTATATGGGTCAAAAGCATTTTTATGTGTTCTTCGTCTCATAATAAAACTTCTAGTTTCGTTGAAAGACACTAAATAAAATGAGAATACCCATTTAATTTCATATCGAAAGCATCTATGAACGGATTCTTATTGAAATTCAATTTTCCATTTTCCTCCGATATCAAATTTCTGTAAAAGGATAATTTCTCATTGGTTATCTGGTCATTACCAACTCTAGCTCTAGACATATTGAGATTATTTATTTTTTTGGGATCTATATTCAAACGCAGTTTTGTTTCTAATAGCAGCCTTTTCCATAAACCTGTTAATAGATCTGCACTGCGTTGACTTTTTAAACCCAATTTTATGGAAGTATGAGGACTGCTTGTGTACACATTCACAAGCCCATCATAAGACCCACGAAACAAAAATCGGTTGCATGATGGATGCTTACAGTATCCATGTGCAACAAACGACTTTTTGTTTAATCTCACATTTTTAAAATATAAAACACATGAATTATTAAAAGAAGTGTATGCTTCTCTAAGAATGTATTCACTACTTGCTTTTTTGGAAAAATAATTCATTTAAAATTCATTTAAAATTACTTTAATTTGTTTTAATACATGATGTATGCATATAATATAAACATATAAGGGGGATATGTATATTTATTTAAACTCTTTTCCGCACCACCTTTGAGGTAGAGTTAACAGCGCGTTTTTTTAATGTGGTATCCCCAGTAGGCCTAATCCACAACATCAAAGTAAAATCATTTAATATATTAAATATATTTAAAATGTATAAAATAATCAGGCCTGTTCCGGTTTTCACTTGTTTTTTGCGAATTTCAATCCGCAAGATTTGACCGAATTTCCCTTAAAATGCCTTCACATTTCCTACAAATTACCCTCCGAATTTCCCTCCCACATTGTGTTGCAGAACAGTGTTAAAAAATGTTGGAAGCAAATTAGACGTTTGCATCAAAACAATCCATTCGGCTTGAACTTTTTTATTGCCAATTTCAAAAATGTTTTTACAAGCATTAGCGGTTGCCGAACTTAAAAGAAGGCAAAAAGTATATAATTTACGCAACAATCGACGTCTAAGAAAGGAGGCAGGCATTTTGAACTTGGCAGATAGACAGTAAGTACCGCTTTTTAAAATAAGTTGTATGGATTCTAAATTTAAATATTTTAGATTCATACAATCGTACAGGATAGACAAAGACCTATTCTCCTTTCTTGTTGAAAAAATTGGATCCGAGCTTGATCACCCTACGATTCCCCATGAAACTCAGGTTGCTGCAGCTCTACGCTTTTTGGCAACTGGGTCCTACCAATTGGGTGTAGCAAAGAACCACGACGTAAACATAGGAAGGAGCACCTTTTCCAAAGTGCTTCACAACGTTTTAAGAGAGCTAGAGAAGTTGTGCACCGAAAATGTTTTTGTAAAACAAACTGAAGCTCAAATTAGGCAGTCAATGGACCATTTTTATGAAAAGTTTAAATTACCAAATGTAATTGGCTGCGTTGATGGTACGCACGTTAAAATTGTGAAGCCCAATGTAGATTCGTCGTTATATTTAAACCGAAAAGGTTACTTTAGCCTGAATGCAATGGTGGTCAATATGCTCACATACATAAACCTTACATATTTTATCTTAAACATACAACCATTCACTCCATAGGTCTGCAACTATAATATGGAGATATTAGCAATCGACGGTACACATCCTGGTGCATGTCACGACTCACTCATTTGGAACAGCAGCGCTGTGAGAGCATACTTTTCTAGAAACCCTAATGAAATTATCCTGGCAGATTCTGGATACGCTTTAGAGTCGTTTGTTTTAACACCGTATCGAAGTGCTCAAAGTGGTACTATGCAGCACATCTATAACATAAGACATGCTTCAGCCAGGAACATCGTAGAGAGGACGATTGGTTTGCTTAAGAGTAGATTTAGGTGTCTGCTAGGGACACTATTTTATGACCCACAGTTTGCAACTATGATCATTGATCATCAATGTTTGTTGTCTGCTGCACAACTTCTGTCGGAGAAGAAATACACCACTGCCAAATGAAAATCTTGAGAATTGCGTCCCCAGTCTTCAAGAAGCAACTGAGCAGGTAACTGAACAGCAAGACGATTCACAAGATGCTGTTGCTATCCGTGACCAGGTTGCTCGTACATTATTCTTATTTCCATAAAATAAAAAAAAAATCATATGCCAACTAAAAGTATTTCATTCAAAAAAACTTAAACTATCTTAGTTTAACAAATTATTAAATCTACGTTTCACTTAAAATTATTTTGGAGGGCCTCAAGTTTCTTCCTTTCAATTTCCTCCATAGTTTTGAAATGCTGCTCCATCAAAGATGTTTGCACGGCCATGTTGGAGCGAATGGCATCCAAACTTTCCACCACGCGCTCCATCAATCGGTTTGAGGCACCGCAAATCTCCTCTAGATTCTCAGCAGGAGCGCGTCGCACTCGTTTTGGTGTCCTCTCCGTAGAAGGCGACGGAGCAAGTGCTTTCGGTGCGCTTTCTGATGGACGCTTGTAACTACTGCCACTGCAACTGGCAAGTGGAGACTTAGTGTCATCAGTATCAGGCACACCGAAAGCACTTGCTCCGTCGCCTTCAACCATTTTGTATAGGCCGCACTGCGAGGCCACGGTTTCGGATAGGGCTAATTGGGCGTACGGTCCGCCACCGGTAGCCATTGCCTCCCTCTTGTTATGGGCCAGTTTTTTTCTGATTGCGCCTTTCCAATCGCTCCACACCTTGAAGAATGTAAAAATGTTAAAAATTGTAAGCACCTTTTTATGTTTATTCTTATATAAATTAATCTCACCTTTTTCCACCCGACCACATTTTTTGTTGGTGGACCTGCAGCATTCAATTCCGCAGCAAGTGCAGCCCATTTAAAATCTACTGCCACACGGTCGCCTTTGGTATATCCACGCGCAATGTCGGGTTTCTTTTCCATAAATTTAAGGAATATTTCATCCTGCTCGACGTTATTGTGTTTGCGCCTGTTAAAATGTGTAATTTTTGAATTAAATATCAGAAAAATGATTTGTGTTCGTACTTACATTTTCCGTTTTTTTTTGACAGTGCGGCATATTTTCAGTGTTAACACTGCGGTATATTTTCAATGTTGACAGTGCGGTATATTTTCAGTGCTGAGAAATGTCTTTTTGCAGAGTTGCCAATTGTTGCACAGTGTTTGTTTACAAAATTAATCCGTTCTTTTTTGAATTGAATTACAAACAGTTTTGTCCAAACTTGCATTTAAAAATCAAGAAATTTAATTCTTTATTTTACGCAATACATAAAAACACTTAAATTGTGGTTTAAAATATGTACCAAAGTATTTACTACTTTCTTCACATACAAGGGCAGCCCTAATAAATTTCCCATTCATTTTCACAAATATTTGCGGAAACCAGAACAGGTCGAGCAAATCCGACAAAAATGTTAGGTTAGAGTCTTATCGATTTTGAGGTATGATGAAATAAAAATTATTTAAAAATCAAATGAAATATGTTTTATTTATCTGATAATGTAGTAATATTCCCAAAACATTGAAGTATTTTATAAATATTTTATTTTCACTTTAATGTTATGCTAAGCATGCCAAAATCATCGATTTCATCCTTCCGAATTCAAACTCACTTGCTCAATGGCACGTCAATTCAATCCGCAAAGTCTTGCCGAAAGTGAAAACCGGAACAAGTGAGGGAAATTCATTTTCGCAAAATCTTACCGAAAGTGAAAACCGGAACAGGCCTGAATATTTTTAATATTTGTTTTATATGTTTTATTGCTACAATAGTTACATATAAAACGATCACACATAGAGCGTCTCGATTCTGAGAATGATGTAGTCTTAAGGGAGCAGTGAAGACATAAAACATTTAAAGAATCTCCATATTTGAGAATTCTGTCAAACATTTCGCTTCTGTATAAGTCAGTAGACATTAAATTTGTAAGCGAAACGTTAGACACATATGATTCTGCAAATTTTAAAATCAAAAGTCCGCAGTTGAAAAGGTCCAATTGCTTATCATGTTAAATTGAAGCCACTGAATAATTATACCCGTTACTTATTAAAAATAAGTAAAAGGGGATATTGTATTCGTTGCAATGTATGTAACAGGGAGAAGGAAGCATCTCCGACCCTATAAAGTGTATATATTCTTGATCAGCATCAACAGCCGAGTCGAATTAGCCATGTCCGTCTGTCCGTCCGTCCGTCTGTCCGTCTGTGTGAGTTCATAGATCTCAGAGACTATAAGAGCTAGAGCAACCAAATTTGGCACACAGATTTCTATAAACCCCACGCAGGTCAAGTTTGTTTCAAAATTTTGCCACGCCCCTTTCCGCCTCCGTAAATCGCGAAAATCCACCACACGCACAGTTTTCAAGATATTATGTTTTTTTAAACGGTGAACGTTAGCTACTGTTATTACCTATCATCCTATTAAATCCCAAAAAGATCGGACAAACAGAAAGGTGGTACTGGCTGATTAAAGCTTTTAAGCAATTAAAATGCCTAAAAGCATGCAATAAAAAAATTTTAATTTGTTTATGTAAGTAACGGGTATCCTATAGTCGGGAGCTCGACTATAGCCTTTCCCACTTGTTTTATATGTGAATACTTCTCAGCTAAGCTATGTCAAAAAGTGTAAGACAGCCAAGGAAGCCTGGGATATATTATGCGAAGTTCACGTACCGACTGGACCTATTCAAAAGGTGTCGTTGTACAAGAAATTATAAAGCATGAAACTGGAATCAAACGGTACAATGTCGCAGTACATAAAGACATTTATGGAAATCGTGAATAAGCTGGCTGAAGTTAGCATTGATTTAAGTGACGAATTGAAAGTTATAATTCTATTGTCCAGCTTAAGTTCTGAGCATGAACATTTCGTAGTTGCAATGGAGACACGAGATTCGCTGCCGTCATTGGAATTGCTCAAGGTCAAGCTGCTAGCAGAAGCAAATAGAATGGAAGAAAATAGCGACAAAGCAGACAAGCAGCAAGCCTTTTATGCAGGCACGAACAAGCGACAAAGCGACAAGCGCGAAAAGAACGGCGAGCAGCAAGGAGAATCAAGCGTAAAGAAGAGCATCAAATTCACTGGAAATTGCTTCAACTGTGGAAAGCGTGGACACCGATCATCGCAGTGCAAATCAAAACGGCAAGAACATAAGGACGAGAAGGAAAAGAAGAACGAAAATCAGCAAGTTTCCTACGCGGTTTATTCGGCAATACACAAAGAAGAATTAGCAAAAGGCAGTTGGTGTATTGACAGTGGTGCCACTTCGCACATGTGTTACCAGAAAGATTTATTTGTAACTTGCACGGAGAAAAATGATAAAATTTTATTGGCTGCTGATTAACAAATTGAAAGCCCTGGAAGAGGTACAGTGAAAATAAAAACAAATGAATGTGAAATATTATTAAAAGATGTTTTATATATGCCAGACCTTCAATTAAATTTCTATTCAGTGAGCAAAGCACTAAAATTTGGACATTCGGTTATATTTAGAGAAAATTGTGCTATGGTGAAATCGAATAACGGATTAATCTTGATTACGGCTATGTTAAAAGACAATTTATTTCTATTTAATAACATCAGCAAAAATAAATTATTTTGAGTGCAAGAGAAAGAAATTATGTGGCACTACAGATATGGGCACCTTAACTTTCGCAGTCTGAATGACTTAATATGTAACCAGCTCGTGAACGGTATCAACTTAAAAAATGTTTCGGTTAATACAAACTGCAATGCGTGTAATAAATCTAAGATTTGCTCACAGGCATTTCCTAAAAACAGTTCGAGTAGTGCATCGCAGTTGTTAGAGTTGATTCATGCAGACGTTTGCGGTCCCATAAATGTACAATCCGTCGGTGGCGCTAAATATTTCATAACCTTTATAGACACTAGGGGGCTATGCCCCCTGCTCGCTTCGCTCGCCAACCCCCAGCTCGCTTCGCTCGCAACATTGTCTTTAGTTGTCCGGTTTAACAAATTTACATAACATTCGCCCCCTGCTCGCTTCGCTCGCCAACCCGCAGCTCGCTTCGCTCGCAACATTGTATTTAGTTGCCCGTTTTAACAAATTCATATAATATAGCATTTTTTCTAAAAAAAACCGGAAATATTTAGCTTCCGCTGTCCGCTGCGGTAATTTTTATACCCTGTGCCCATTGAAAATGGTCAAAAAGGGTATATCAGATTTGTGTGATGTATGTAACAGGCAGAAGGAAGCATCTCCGACCATATAAAGTATATATATTCTTGATCAGCATCAACAGCCGAGTCGATTGAGCCATGTCCGTCTGTCTGTCCGTCTGTTTGAACGCGTCGATCTCAGAAACTATAATAGCTAGAGACTTCAAATTTGGTATGTAGGTTGCTGGATATCGGACGCAGATCAAGTTTGTTTTTAAATTTGGATCGGACCACTATATTATATAGCTGCCAGAGGAACGATCAGTCGAAAATCAAGTCTCGGTATGAAAAACTTGTTTGTTGTTTGAGATATGTAAACCAAACTCACAGAATATGCATACGCGATGATCCCTTATAACCTAAACAAAATTGGTTGAAATCGGATCACTATATCATATAGCTGCCATAGGAACGATCAGTCGAAAATCAAGTCTTAGTATGAACAACTTTTCTGTTGTTTGAGATTACTGAACCAAACTGACAGAATATGCATATGAGATGGTCTCAACCAATATTCTATATTATGGATACTGGCACAGGGTATCCTCCAGTCGAGCAAACTCGACTGTAGCCGCGCCCACTTGTTTTTCCTTGCAATTGAGCTTTGGCTAAAAAGTCTGATTTTGTGATTTGGCGGTAAAAAGCTAAATTTGGCGGGAAAAAGCGGGACTTTGACCAAATTTGGTTAGTATGTTAGAGACAGTATCAAACAAACAATCTGCAAGTTTGGTTGAGATATCTTAAGAAACAGAAAAGTTTTTCATACTAAAGGTTTTTTCATCGGATTGTTCCTATGGCAGCTATAAGATATAGTCATTTCACTTTGCCCAAATTTGGTCAGAATGTAAGAGACAGTACCAAACATGTAATCTGTGAGTTTGGTTGAGATATCTTAAGAAACAAAAAAGTTTTTCATACTAAAGTTGTTTTTCATCGGATTGTTCCTATGGCAGCTTTAAGATATAGTCATTCCACTTTGACCAAATTTGGTCAGAATGTAAGAGACAGTACCAAACATGTAATCTGTGAGTTTGGTTGAGATATCTGAAGAAACAAAAAAGTTTTTCATACTAAATGTGTTTTTCATCGGATTGTTCCTATGGCAGCTTTAAGATATAGTCATTCCACTTTGACCAACTTTGGTCAGAATGTAAGAGACAGTACCAAACATGTAATCTGTGAGTTTGGTTGAGATATCTTAAGAAACAAAAAAGTGTTTCATACTAAGCAATTCCGTGACCTTTGACCTTGATTTTGACCCTCTTACAGGTGGAATTTCGCAAAACGCCGTCTTATTGCACGATGAAATTATCTCATCTATGTTGTGTGAAAATTTCTGCTCTCTATCTTTCACCGTTTGGGCTACACGTTGATTCTCAGTCAGTCAGTCAGTCAGTGAGTCAGTCAGTCAGTCAGGACAAAGAGTTTTATATATATAGATATGTCTAAGCGAGTTTTTGTCTATTTTATGAAATCAAAGGACCAAACATTTGAAAAGTTTCAAATATTCAAGAATTTAGTCGAGTGTCAAACGGAAAAGAAGATTAAAGCAATCCGAAGTGACAATGGGAAAGAGTACATTAATAATCGGTTTGATACTTTCCTTAAAGAAAACGGCATAAAAAGATAGCTAACCGTTCCGTACACGCCACAACAAAACGGTGTGGCCGAAAGAGCAAATCGCACTCTTGTGGAAATGGCGCGATCAATGATAGTTCATGCTAATGTTGAGGAACCTTTGTGGGCGGAGGCTATTGCAACGGCTGCATACTTACGGAACAGGTCTCCATCGCAAGAGCTAAATGGAACTACTCCCCTTGAGGTCTGGAGTGGACGTAAGCCTTCTGTCACACACCTACGTATATTTGGGTCCCCTGTCTATGCGCTAGACAAATTGCACCATCACAAATTTCGTGCTAAGGGAAAGGAATATGTCGTCGTTGGATATTCGCTAACTGCGAAGGCCTACCGACTTTACGACAGAGAGGCAAGGCAAATCATCGAGCGGCGTGACGTTAAATTTGTTGAAAAAGAAATTCCCAAAAGTGTACGTAGTTCTTCAAATATTAAAGATTTTGATTCAATTTTCGTAGACGATCATAATCAAAATATGATGTCAGATGAAGAAGAAGCAGCACCAGATTTGTCTCAAGAAGAAGATCACCGAAATGAAGAGGAAGACACAAATAACCGAAACGAAGAGGTAACAGATGTTGCTGAGGCTGAGGCAGTCGCTGGTGAAGACGACGAATTCGAGAGCTTTGACGAGAATACAACTTCCAGCGGATCTGAGGGAGAGATTAATGATCGACGTGGTCCTGGCAGACCAAAAATTGTCCGCACTGGGCAACCAGGTAGACCGAGAAAGCAATAAAATATGCTACACAATATGGTCGCCTATCATGATGTCGAAACTCCAAATATTGTCAAGCATGCTTTAAGTAGCAAACATTCGTTTGACTGGGAGATGTCAATGAAACGAGAATACGATGCCCTCATTGCTAACAAAACCTGGCCTTTGGTTGGCCTTCCACCTGGAGAGAAGGCAATCGGGTCAATGTGGGTGTTTCGAGTTAAAAGGGACAATGATGGCAACATAAAAAAGTTTAAGTCGAGATTAGTTGCTAAAGGTTGTATCCAGCAATATGGCATAAATTACATTGAGACTTTCTCGCCAGTCATACGTTATGAGAATATTAGACTTTTGTTAGCTGTTGCTGCCGAAAAAGAGTTGTATATTCATCAGGTAGATGTTTCAAATGCATATTTGAATAGTAAGTTAAATGAAATAGTATACATGAGGCAGCCAGAACATTTTGTTAGTAAAAATCATCCCGAACGTGTCTTAAAATTACAAAAAGCTCTATATGGGCTCAAGCAATCTGGTAGGGCTTGGAATAGAACTAGATGAGGAATTACAAAAGATCGGATTTAAAGCCACTGAAAATGAGCCATGTTTGTATAAAAGAATCGATCAGAATTCATATAGTCTAATAGCTGTATATGTAGATGATCTAATAATAGCCTGTTCAAAGAAAAACGACATTGGCAATATAAGAGCGAAACTGAAGGAATCTTTCAACATAAATGATTGTTCTGAATTAAATAATTTCCTAGGGATAGAAATACATCGCCAAGGAGAAGTTGGTCCAATTTCAATAAATCAGAAACAATACATAAAATCTTTGTTAGAAAAGTATAAAATGAATTCATGTCGATCATTTGCTACGCCATTGGATCCTGGTTTTCAGATTAGCTGCAACGATGACAAATGCTCCAAGGTGAATGTGACTGATTACCAATCGATAATCGGATCGTTAATGTACTTAGCTATTTCAACACGTCCTGACATAGCCCACTCAGTCAGCAAACTTGCGCAACGAAACAACGATCCACATGTCGAGCATGAGTCTGCTGCAAAACATATCCTGCGGGACCTAGCCAAGACGATTGATTTAAAGATACACTACCGCAAGACTGGAGAACTACTGTATGGATTTGTTGATGCAGACTGGGCAAACGATAGCCTGGATAGAAAGTCGTACACTGGATATAGTTTCTATTTTGGAGGCGCAGCATTTTCATGGGAATCAAAGAAGCAGGGTTTGGTCGCACTCAGCAGTACGGAGGCTGAATACGTCGCCCTTTCAACAGCAGCAAAGGAAGCTACCTATCTACGTCGACTGCTGGAGGAGATTCGCTGTCATCCTGTAACAGACCCAATCAAAATGAATGGCGATAACTTAAGTGCACAGCAGATAGCAGCAAATCCAGTGCACCATAAAAGAACCAAACATATAGACATAAAGCATCATCATATCAGAGAAGTTGTAGCAAAAAATGTAATCTCAATTAACTATGTGCCAACTAATGAAAATAAATCTGACATATTTACAAAAAACTTGCAAAAGGAATGTATCATTAGCAAAGCACACTAAATTTTGAAAATGCCTTGGAATCTTGAATTAACATGAAATGTAACTTTATTATTTGGAAATTTAACTTGGGAAGAAGTGTTGAAATTATGCAAGTTAAATTGCGATATATTATGTTATTAGTTTTACATCACTAAGTTTGAAGAGTTCCATCTCTAATTGCATTGTTTCTTTCACTTATATACTTTACTCTGAATAAAACGTTCGTCGTGGATACATCGTTTATCGTGTGTTCTTATTTTACAATTACGCTGTGCAGACATTTTAACTAACATTATCCATTAAGTTAGGTGTGGATAGATGCTCAGAAAAATTTGAGAAATAATAAATAGCATCGTCCACATTTTTTTTCAATATTTGGGGAAAGAAGAATGATTGCAATATATTTGAACCATTCTTCCAAATCTCCAGCATTGTTTATTGAGTAAGCACAACCCAATGCGTTTCTTAAAAACGTCCTGAGTTGAATACTGTTCAAGCCAAAAACTTCGCCTATGTTACGACACATAATTTTGCAGTAATGGCTTGAACAAAATTGAACACAGATTTTGGGCAAAGTGCCACTAATATTATAAGCGAAAGTATAACAAATTTCATTTTGTGTCGCAAGATCCATGTTGTCATACTCTTTAAAAATGGCCCCAATTATTGCAAAACTAACATCAGTTGTAATTCTTTTGCAAAGAGGCCATTTTAGTTTTGTTTTTTGACAAAAGTCCCGCAATTCATACCAAAATCTGCCTATATCATATGATGAATGATTAGAGAGAATTTCATGAGTGACAGGGAATATAATTTTACTATCTGGAATGTGAGCAACCAATGAATATAAAACATACGTTTTTTTACAAACTCAATCGGTTTCACTATATTTCCAGTAGCATCAATAAATAGAGAGTGCGGTTTTATATGGGTCAAAAGCATTTTTATGTGTTCTTCGTCTCATAATAAAACTTCTAGTTTCGTTGAAAGACACTAAATAAAATGAGAATACCCATTTAATTTCATATCGAAAGCATCTATGAACGGATTCTTATTGAAATTCAATTTTCCATTTTCCTCCGATATCAAATTTCTGTAAAAGGATAATTTCTCATTGGTTATCTGGTCATTACCAACTCTAGCTCTAGACATATTGAGATTATTTATTTTTTTGGGATCTATATTCAAACGCAGTTTTGTTTCTAATAGCAGCCTTTTCCATAAACCTGTTAATAGATCTGCACTGCGTTGACTTTTTAAACCCAATTTTATGGAAGTATGAGGACTGCTTGTGTACACATTCACAAGCCCATCATAAGACCCACGAAACAAAAATCGGTTGCATGATGGATGCTTACAGTATCCATGTGCAACAAACGACTTTTTGTTTAATCTCACATTTTTAAAATATAAAACACATGAATTATTAAAAGAAGTGTATGCTTCTCTAAGAATGTATTCAATACTTGCTTTTTTGGAAAAATAATTCATTTAAAATTCATTTAAAATTACTTTAATTTGTTTTAATACATGATGTATGCATATAATATAAACATATAAGGGGGATATGTATATTTATTTAAACTCTTTTCCGCACCACCTTTGAGGTAGAGTTAACAGCGCGTTTTTTTAATGTGGTATCCCCAGTAGGCCTAATCCACAACATCAAAGTAAAATCATTTAATATATTAAATATATTTAAAATGTATAAATATACGTATATTATTTCAAAGTATGTGAACTAAGCTCACATATCTTGCAAATAATCAGGCCTGTTCCGGTTTTCACTTGTTTTTTGCGAATTTCAATCCGCAAGATTTGACCGAATTTCCCTTAAAATGCCTTCACATTTCCTACAAATTACCCTCCGAATTTCCCTCCCACATTGTGTTGCAGAACAGTGTTAAAAAATGTTGGAAGCAAATTAGACGTTTGCATCAAAACAATCCATTCGGCTTGAACTTTTTTATTGCCAATTTCAAAAATGTTTTTACAAGCATTAGCGGTTGCCGAACTTAAAAGAAGGCAAAAAGTAAATAATTTACGCAACAATCGACGTCTAAGAAAGGAGGCAGGCATTTTGAACTTGGCAGATAGACAGTAAGTACCGCTTTTTAAAATAAGTTGTATGGATTCTAAATTTAAATATTTTAGATTCATACAATCGTACAGGATAGACAAAGACCTATTCTCCTTTCTTGTTGAAAAAATTGGATCCGAGCTTGATCACCCTACGATTCCCCATGAAACTCAGGTTGCTGCAGCTCTACGCTTTTTGGCAACTGGGTCCTACCAATTGGGTGTAGCAAAGAACCACGACGTAAACATAGGAAGGAGCACCTTTTCCAAAGTGCTTCACAACGTTTTAAGAGAGCTAGAGAAGTTGTGCACCGAAAATGTTTTTGTAAAACAAACTGAAGCTCAAATTAGGCAGTCAATGGACCATTTTTATGAAAAGTTTAAATTACCAAATGTAATTGGCTGCGTTGATGGTACGCACGTTAAAATTGTGAAGCCCAATGTAGATTCGTCGTTATATTTAAACCGAAAAGGTTACTTTAGCCTGAATGCAATGGTGGTCAATATAATAACATAAACCTTACATATTTTATCTTAAACATACAACCATTCACTCCATAGGTCTGCAACTATAATATGGAGATATTAGCAATCGACGGTACACATCCTGGTGCATGTCACGACTCACTCATTTGGAACAGCAGCGCTGTGAGAGCATACTTTTCTAGAAACCCTAATGAAATTATCCTGGCAGATTCTGGATACGCTTTAGAGTCGTTTGTTTTAACACCGTATCGAAGTGCTCAAAGTGGTACTATGCAGCACATCTATAACATAAGACATGCTTCAGCCAGGAACATCGTAGAGAGGACGATTGGTTTGCTTAAGAGTAGATTTAGGTGTCTGCTAGGGACACTATTTTATGACCCACAGTTTGCAACTATGATCATTGATCATCAATGTTTGTTGTCTGCTGCACAACTTCTGTCGGAGAAGAAATACACCACTGCCAAATGAAAATCTTGAGAATTGCGTCCCCAGTCTTCAAGAAGCAACTGAGCAGGTAACTGAACAGCAAGACGATTCACAAGATGCTGTTGCTATCCGTGACCAGGTTGCTCGTACATTATTCTTATTTCCATAAAATAAAAAAAAAATCATATGCCAACTAAAAGTATTTCATTCAAAAAAACTTAAACTATCTTAGTTTAACAAATTATTAAATCTACGTTTCACTTAAAATTATTTTGGAGGGCCTCAAGTTTCTTCCTTTCAATTTCCTCCATAGTTTTGAAATGCTGCTCCATCAAAGATGTTTGCACGGCCATGTTGGAGCGAATGGCATCCAAACTTTCCACCACGCGCTCCATCAATCGGTTTGAGGCACCGCAAATCTCCTCTAGATTCTCAGCAGGAGCGCGTCGCACTCGTTTTGGTGCCCTCTCCGTAGAAGGCGACGGAGCAAGTGCTTTCGGTGCGCTTTCTGATGGACGCTTGTAACTACTGCCACTGCAACTGGCAAGTGGAGACTTAGTGTCATCAGTATCAGGCACACCGAAAGCACTTACTCCGTCGCCTTCAACCATTTTGTATAGGCCGCACTGCGAGGCCACGGTTTCGGATAGGGCTAATTGGGCGTACGGTCCGCCACCGGTAGCCATTGCCTCCCTCTTGTTATGGGCCAGTTTTTTTCTGATTGCGCCTTTCCAATCGCTCCACACCTTGAAGAATGTAAAAATGTTAAAAATTGTAAGCACCTTTTTATGTTTATTCTTATATAAATTAATCTCACCTTTTTCCACCCGACCACATTTTTTTTTGGAGGACCTGCAGCATTCAATTCCGCAGCAAGTGCAGCCCATTTAAAATCTACTGCCACACGGTCGCCTTTGGTATATCCACGCGCAATGTCGGGTTTCTTTTCCATAAATTTAAGGAATATTTCATCCTGCTCGACATTATTGTGTTTGCGCCTGTTAAAATGTGTAATTTTTTAATTAAATATCAGAAAAATGATTTGTGTTCGTACTTACATTTTCCGTTTTGTATTTTTGACAGTGCGGCATATTTTCAGTGTTAACACTGCGGTATATTTTCAATGTTGACAGTGCGGTATATTTTCAGTGCTGAGAAATGTCTTTTTGCAGAGTTGCCAATTGTTGCACAGTGTTTGTTTACAAAATTAATCCGTTCTTTTTTGAATTGAATTACAAACAGTTTTGTCCAAACTTGCATTTAAAAATCAAGAAATTTAATTCTTTATTTTACGCAATACATAAAAACACTTAAATTGTGGTTTAAAATATGTACCAAAGTATTTACTACTTTCTTCACATACAAGGGCAGCCCTAATAAATTTCCCATTCATTTTCACAAATATTTGCGGAAACCAGAACAGGTCGAGCAAATCCGACAAAAATGTTAGGTTAGAGTCTTATCGATTTTGAGGTATGATGAAATAAAAATTATTTAAAAATCAAATGAAATATGTTTTATTTATCTGATAATGTAGTAATATTCCCAAAACATTGAAGTATTTTATAAATATTTTATTTTCACTTTAATGTTATGCTAAGCATGCCAAAATCATCGATTTCATCCTTCCGAATTCAAACTCACTTGCTCAATGGCACGTCAATTCAATCCGCAAAGTCTTGCCGAAAGTGAAAACCGGAACAAGTGAGGGAAATTCATTTTCGCAAAATCTTACCGAAAGTGAAAACCGGAACAGGCCTGAATATTTTTAATATTTGTTTTATATGTTTTATTGCTACAATAGTTACATATAAAACGATCACACATAGAGCGTCTCGATTCTGAGAATGATGTAGTCTTAAGGGAGCAGTGAAGACATAAAACATTTAAAGAATCTCCATATTTGAGAATTCTGTCAAACATTTCGCTTCTGTATAAGTCAGTAGACATTAAATTTGTAAGCGAAACGTTAGACACATATGATTCTGCAAATTTTAAAATCAAAAGTCCGCAGTTGTAAAGGTCCAATTGCTTATCATGTTAAATTGAAGCCACTGAATAATTATACCCGTTACTTATTAAAAATAAGTAAAAGGGGATATTGTATTCGTTGCAATGTATGTAACAGGGAGAAGGAAGCATCCCCGACCCTATAAAGTATATATATTCTTGATCAGCATCAACAGCCGAATCGAATTAGCCATGTCCGTCTGTCCGTCCGTCCGTCTGTCCGTCTGTGTGAGTTCATAGATCTCAGAGACTATAAGAGCTAGAGCAACCAAATTTGGCACACAGATTTCTATAAACCCCACGCAGGTCAAGTTTGTTTCAAAATTTTGCCACGCCCCTTTCCGCCTCCGTAAATCGCGAAAATCCACCACACGCACAGTTTTCAAGATATTATGTTTTTTTAAACGGTGAACGTTAGCTACTGTTATTACCTATCATCCTATTAAATCCCAAAAAGATCGGACAAACAGAAAGGTGGTACTGGCTGATTAAAGCTTTTAAGCAATTAAAATGCCTAAAAGCATGCAATAAAAAAATTTTAATTTGTTTATGTAAGTAACGGGTATCCTATAGTCGGGAGCTCGACTATAGCCTTTCCCACTTGTTTTCTTCTGGCTTCAAACGTGTCAACATTTTGAGATAGTAATTTTCAAACATATTAACCATACTTGATTTCCCAAATGGGTCTAAAAAGACTATCTCGTTTTTCTTTTGATTTATAAATAATATATAAAAATGATTATGGAAACAATAAGGTATTATTAAATTGGTATTACTTTTTAAACCACTTTTAATAACCTTCTCATTTTTAAAGCAAATATATGTTACAAATGGTTTTTATCGTTTGCGTCAGCGCGGCAAAACTCTAGGGGGGGGGGGGGGGGGGGGGGGGGGTTTGATAGTCGTGGTATCGATAGCCCAGCCGGGAATTCAGGCATGTGGTGAACGAATTCTGTACGGCCGCTGTACAGAAAGTTTCAGTTTTAAGTTGCACATCCCTGATTCTGCAAACTTTCAGGAGCGCGTTCTGCAGTCAGAATCGATCGTCTCTAAGTGTGAAATCCCCGCAACAAAGTCCGCTACGAACTCGAACGTTTTAGTGAGTTTGTCTTAGCGTTCTGCTGCACAAAACGCTGCACAGAATTCTTTCTGAGCTGTGTGAAATACATGCAACGAAGTCCGCTGCGAACTCGAACGTTTTAGTGAGTTTGTCATAGAGTTCTGCTGCACAAAACGCTGCACAGAATTGTTTCTGAGCTGTGTGAAATACATGCAGCAAACTCCGCTATGAGTTCGCTCGTTTGCTTGAGTTTGACATAGCGTTCTGCTGCAGAAAACGCTGGTTGGATTTTTTCTTTGTTTCTTTTTTTGTATTAACTCTTGTAGGGTTGTCATAGGCGTTTGAAGCAGTTATTGCAGTGTACAAAAAAACTCGATCAGCTACATTTTGTATGGGTTGCAACCCTTTTTGTGTGTATTTCTTGGAGTTTTTCTTTTGCGTTTTAGTTCAGTGTCAGCACATGTTGCGTAAACAACATATTTGGAGCGGTAAGTTTAATATATTTATTGCGTATTTTAATATTATTTACTAATAAAGCTTTTTAAAAACCACAGTGTATATATTACATTCTACCAAATTCGGCAGTGATACTGTTTTGTACATACAAGCCAGGTAAGTAAAATACAAAAGACATAAAATACCACATTTGTAATAAGTGTTTGTTTTTTCTTTCTTTTCAGTGTTATTATATATCTAAATTAGTTTAAGTAATTGTAAGAATGTAATAAAAGAATGTAAATCAATGTTTAAATAAAATAACTAAAAATATGTATAAAGATTTTATTTATACTGCCGTGCAGATTTGCCGCTCCGAAGGGGTGGGGTATTTCAATAATAATTCCAACTAGATTTCATACTAGAACCAGCCAGTACTCCAACTAGACTTTTCGTGCAGCGAAATTCACATACAGAATAGTATGCAGCAGAACCCTGCGAAGAACTCACTAAAACGTTCGACTTCGTAGCGGAGTCTGCCGCGCGGTTTTCTAAATTTCCTACAGAGAAATTTGGCCACGCATGTATAAAAGCGAATGAGGGTTTTACATGAACTCGGCGCGCAGAACTGTGAGCGCGCTGCATGAATTCTGTACAGTTTTCTGCGACAAATTTACCATTGGGGGCTGTTGGTGGCAACTCCAGTGACAGAAAGAGATGGCTGCTGACTGCTGAGCGAGACAACAATATGCCATATGCCCCTCATGCCCCTGATCTACAACTCGACGAATGAGTGGAAATGCCCTTCTGCAACAGCAGCGGTTAATTTCGAATGACATTGAGTGATTTGGATTACACGTTGCTGCTGCAGAAGGGAGTCTGATTTCAAAAACGAGCGAGAGCGGATGTATGTCTCCAAGGCTGTCGTAGTGGACATAACCTTGTCGAGCAATACGCAATTTTTTCCTTCGCCTTTTCCCGGGGTCTTTGCTGCGATAGTGCCACTCGAGGAGTTTCACTCGATCCGCCACGGTTCACGAGTGTTGGCAGCAGCCACCGCGCCTATTCAGCCGCAACAGGGACCCAGCCTGGACAAGTGCCGGCGAGCACGTCAGGCGGCAACAGATTGGGAAGCCAACAGCCACAGCACTGACGAGTGCCGGTGTTCACTACGCTCTGCAGCAATCTCGAGGGCGTTTGAAGGGGCTATTTTATCCAGCCATTACCAGCAGCCATTGTCCAGTGCCGGCGAGCACTAAGATCAGCAGCCACATTGCAGTTCGCCTTCTTCAGGCATCAGCCATTACCAGCATCAATTGTCCAGTGCCGGCAAGCACTAAGATCAGCGGCCACAGTGTAGTTCGCCTTCTTCAGGCATCAGCATCCAAGTGAGTCTGTTCCAATCATTTATCTGGAAAGAGAAACTCGACACCCCCTACACCCAGCCAGGGAACAAATATTTGAAGTTAGCACATATCAATGCATATTTATTGCGCAAAGTTAATTATACAAATTCAGACTCAGAAACCAAAAAATTAAAATATAAAATTAAAATTAATATAAAAAATTGTTACAAATTTAAAATTAAACAATATAAAACGATAACATATAATAATAATAATATAATATAATATACGATAACATATTCAAAATTGCTTCGAAACATGAAAAAACAGTGTTTTAACACTGATTATACATTTTTCGATGTTTTTTCATGTTTCGAAGCAATTTTGAATATGTTATCGTACTCCGATTAAGGTGAAAATTTGTTTTTGGGTACTTTATGACCAAATGAACAAAATAAAAATATAAAAAATTTAAAAAAAAAATTTTGATTTTTTTTGCCCCATATAATTTTCAAATTTTCCGATCCAAGTCGGCACGGGTTATCATACTCCGATTGAGGTAAAACTTTTTTTCCAAGTGCTTTAGGACCAAATGAACAGATCTAGCCCGCATGCGTTTCAAAATAATGACTTTGAAAAAATAAGGGACACCCTAATGTACAAGCACAAAAGCTACTCACTACAGTCATATCGCCCTTACTCACCCAAAAAAAGAGCTCTTTTAGGCAGGCAAGGTAGCGTTTAAGATATTACAAACATATTAAACAAAAAAAAACATTCATATTTACATTTAATAACACAAATACTCACCTACATTATATACATATATATATATACACTATTTAACTTTTTCCCACGGCGTTTCCGTACACAGCAGGCGCACTTTGCAGCACCTGTTCCGATTTAAAATTAAATTGAATCCACTGTTCCTCAGCTGTTTCTTTTTGTCGTTTGCGATTTTCCTGTTGATTTATATGCTGTAATTGAACCTGTAAAATAGAATGAAATAATTTTAGAAACATTGTTAGAATTACCCTTTAGTTTCATTCATCAACGATTGTCTGGAAAATCATTAGTGAATGTGTCCCCATGCTTGGTGAATCGTTGACGATTTTGTATGAAAATCGTTGGTGAATTTAACATTGTGAGTTCATACAGTCGACGAAAAGCGAACTTTCACCAGTGATTCGCTTGCGTTTCATGGGAGAGAAACCTTGGGGAACTCTGCCGAGAAATCCTCAATGATTCCCTAACGATTCTTAAGCCATTTTCGATAGGTGAATCTTCCATGAATTTTGCGGAAAATTCCCCAATGAATCCCTAACGATTCTTAAGCCATTTTCGTTAGGGAATCTCCCATGAATTTTGCGGAAAATTCCCCAATGATTTTCTAACGATTCCTAAGCCATTTTCGTTAGGGAATCTTCCATGAATTTTGCGGAAAATTCCCCAATGATTCCCTAACGATTCTTAAGCCATTTTCGTTAGGGAATCTCCCATGATTTTTTCTAAAAATTCCCCAATGATTCCCTAACGATTCCTAAGCCATTTTCGTTAGGGAATCTCCCATGATTTTTTCTAAAAATTCCCCAATGATTCCCTAACGATTCCTAAGCCATTTTTCCTTAGCTCGAGTTAAAGTAGGGAAAGTTTGGTATCATTCAAAAGGAATTCAAAAGACCTTTCCGTTGATGCCAAACTTTACATTTACTAAATTCAAAATATGACTAAAACTAACTTTAAATGGGGCTAAAATACTTTTGGCCACCGCTGTATTATTACTACTACTACTAATTTATATCTAATACATTTTCCTTATTTTCTAATTTTTTTATTTTGTTTGCATTGTTTTTGTTTGCACTGTTCTTTACGCAATGCAAAGCCTTCGATAGTGCTTTTTCTGCCGGCTGTGACGAGTCTACCAGTGAAATGGCTTCTGAAATAACATTTAATAAAATAATATTAATTAAATTAAATAAAATTCAAAGAACATTTAAAATATTTACCCAACAAAGCCGGGAAAAACGAGGCATACACTTTTAAAGCCTGTTTTTTTGACACACCCTCGATGCTGTGAGTCAAAATTACTTCCTCTCCAAGAACTTTTTTAATTGACTTGGAGAGATTGGCTTGGAGAAGCAATTCCTTCATTTTGGATATCTGCAAATAAAGGAAAATTGGTATATTCCGGTTCATCGTCTAAATAAAATTATAAGCATTACTTTATGTTTTTTTAATTTAATTAAGATACTTACGGTTAGTCGCAAAATTGAGTTTCCTTACTTTGTTTGGGGGCTGTCCATTTGATCCTGACATTCTAAAGAAATTATTGGTTAGTGGTTAGCGGTTAGTTGTTAGCGGTTAATGGTTATTAGTTATAGAATTTTATAATATGCATAATATTTTAAATCACTTAAAAACACTTTTTTTTTTTTTTTTTGATTTTCAAACCAGGGTAGGTGAATCTTCAAAGATATCTAAAGAGCCGTCCCGTTAAATATGCCCGATTCGTTTAATACGCCTACGGACTAAACACCTCCACATATATATTTATTTAAAAAAATTTAAATATTTAAAGGTAGCAATACATAAAAAAACAAGTGGGCGCGGCTACAGTCGAGTTGGCTCGACTGGAGGATACCCTGTGCCAGTATCCTTAAAATAGAATATTGATTGGGACCATCTCATATCCATATTCTGTCAGTTTGGTTCAGTTATCTCAAACAACAAAAAAGTTTTTCATACTGAGACTTGATTTTTGACCGATCGTTCCTATGGCAGCTATATGATATAGTGGTCCGATCCAAATTTAAAAACAAACTTGATCTGCGTCCGGTATCCAGCAACCTACACACCAAATTTGAAGTCTCTAGCTGTTATAGACGGACGGAGAGACGGACGGACGGACAGACGGACAGACAGACGGACATGGCTCAATCGACTCGGCTGTTGATGCTGATCAAGAATATATATACTTTATATGGTCGGAGATGCTTCCTTCTGCCTGTTACATACATCACACAAATCTAATATACCCTTTTTGACCATTTTCAATGGGCACAGGGTATAAAAACTTAGCTGTATCTATATTAAAAATGTAAAAATGGTACTAATACCAAACCCCCCTTATATGGCAGGCCTACCGCTTTCCTATGAAACTGTGAAATATTAAATCTTTCTACTTCTGTTGCCATTTTTAAATTAACTAAACATATACCTAGGGACAAAGAGTTCAAAGGCTGCTCAAAAAAACTTCTAATGTCTAAAAATCTTCTACCTAAAATAAAGATTTCTTCTAAATCTTGCTCTAAAGATTCTATCTGAATTGGGGTGTTATCTATTGTAATAAAAAAATTATCTGGCCTTCTATGACTTAGTGAAAATCCCTTTAACTTAAGCACATTTCTATCTAACTCTACTTTATCTTCTCTTCCCCCAATGTGGCTATCTTCAACTATTTTCGTATTAATTTGCTGCAATATTTGCGTGGGTTTACGGACAAATCGCTTAAGAGTTTGCAAATAATTTTCAAAGGAGTAAGAGGAGCCTGCAATCTGATCTCCGATCTGTTTAGCAGTTTCTCTTACATGCAATAAGCCGGGAACATTGTAGGACACACTGTTTTCACCAAAAACACGAGGAAAATTCTCAACAAATAGATTTAACATTTGTTGAGAAGTTTCGAGATTAGATTCTCTTTGTTTTTGGGAACACAGCAGTCTGTAGGCACAGTGGAGTAATAAAAACTTATAATACTGGTCATCAATAATTGTATCTTTAAGAGCTACAATACCAGTGTATAATAGAAATTGCCTAAACTCAGTTGCTTTCCAGTTAGGAAGCTCTAGCAATGTTCTCGGCTTTCGAGCAAACTCATTGGGGATGAATCTTTTCATTGATATTAATATTTCGGAGATCAAATCTTTATTTGGTTTTGAAATCTTACAAACCAATTTATTATTGTATAATCTATTTAAAAATTTACGCATGACACCCAATTCAATGAGATGCATGCAATCGAGTGGAACTTGAGTAACCATTAGGACTCCAAGTTTTTCAAAAGCGGACTGAACAGTTAAATACTCCTTTTTGTGGTGATTAGGGTATTTTCTAGAGCGAAAGTCTTCATCTGTTATTAATTCAGCACAGTTTGTACTAAATGTCAAAACAGAGTCTACTTTATGTGCGACCTGAAGGCACTTGCTACAGCCATGACTGGATGTATGTCCAGGTGTGCCTGTAACAAAAGCTCTTGCAGGAGCATCGCAGACAATTGCTCTAAGTTCTAAGTGAACTTTTTTATTTGAAATGGTGAGGCCATTTTTCATAATATCGGACAATTCAGAAGTAAACTTAGACAAAAATATTTCGCAGTTAAATGGCTTATTGTGACCCATAAATACTCCTATTGGTAAAATAGGGCAATTATTAATATTATTCATTCTAATTAATATGGGCCACAATTGCGCACGCGAGCTTTTAAATAACGGAAGTCCGTCAATATTAATATCAATGCTCAACACATCAGGAAGATTGGGCAAAACTGAAAGTTTATTTAATTGCTTTGACAAGCCGATATGCAAATAGGAGCCTTCTCCAACTTTAGTGATATCCGGCTTGTCAAGGCAATTAAACTTATAGAAATGCTTTACTTTTAAATTATGGGAATTTAAAATAGAAATTAACTCTATGGCACAGTCTCGTTTTGGCTTATGTTTTAAATAACAATTTTTTAATTGAGTATTTAAATCATTGCCAACTTTTCCTTCTACTACTATTCTGTCAGTCTCTTCCTGCAATTCAACAAATTCTAATTCTTCCCCCACTGCCGCTATCTGCTCAAAATTATTATCATTTAACTCTTCTCCTACATTGGCTCTTTCCCTAAAGCTTCTGCGTACAGTCTCTAATTCCTCACGAATTCCCTTTCCCTTTCCTTTTTAACTAACTTGTGCATTTACGTATTACCAACCATTTTGATTTTATTGCTACCTTTAAATACTTAAATTTTTATTTTACGGTGAACAACTTTATTTTTAAGTGATACAAAAAATTATACATACATATTAAAATATACATATATATATATATGTATTCGCACCGCGTATTTCGGGGTCAGTTAAAAATCGCACTTTTACAGATATTAGTAGGTTGTAAATAACGCATATGTTATCCAAAATTTATTTTAAATTTTTAAATCGCTCCTTTATAAAGTTATAAAAGTTTTCTAATGTAGCTGAAGTTTTGGGTACATTCGATAGTGGGCATATTTTAAGGACTGGCGTCCCCGAAATAATCCTTAAATTTCGAAGCTATTTTTATCAAGTTATATATCTATGATATATAGTATATTTTAAGGTCAAACAAGTGGAGTTGCCACCTCGGAAAAAGTATATATGTAGAATGCATTTTTTCAGGACAGAAAATATTACTGTAGGCAACGATTATTTCGGGGTCACTAATTTTCTGAGATTGACCCTATTGTAAATGGTATATTATGAGGACATGGAAACGATGGAATGAAATTGCTTATTAGTAAATGTTGTATTTCAGGACATTGAACCCAAAATGATCAAAGAATATAATGTACATAATGATATAATTAAATGACAACGATTACATTGTGTGTAAAGTGTTTTTCAGGAACTTGACCCCATAATAACCAATTTAAAGAGTACAAGGAAATTATTCAAACTTCAAGTTATATATATTGTTTAATTTGAGGACTCCTCAAAATATTAAACCAATAATATATTATAGGGAGAGGGGAATGGTGGAATGGAACTGCTTATCTATATAACGTGGGTTTTAAGGACAGTAACCCCAAAATGATCAAAGTATATAATATATAAAATATATTCTTATACTTTTACTAACTATATCGCTTTTAGAAGGCAACATAAATTTATTATTTTAATCCACACCTTTCATAAATAGTAATCAGTGATAGCAAATAAGAGTTATAAGTCAAAAATATTGAATTATTTCCAATTTTTATATCATAAATTTTTTTTACCTTCTAATTTATATTAATTTAAATTACTTGAAAGACACTTATTTTTCAATTTATTTATAAAAAATAAACATATTTATAATAATTGAGGAATAAAAACACGTTTGTTTTACCAAATTTTTTTTTATTCAAGGAACTTTACTTAATTCAGGTAAGTTCAATTACATCTAACCCATTTAGATTCAATTTGGGTAAAAGAAATTAAATAATACTTTTGGTGAACATTTTAAATGTCAAGCAATTCATTACATAGTTCCTTTTAAAATAATAATTGGACAACCAACAACAAAAACCAAAGAAAAGTATGTAAATACAAATACATATTCATTATCAAAATGTTTTTTCATTATCTTTTCACTTTTATACTGTAAAAAATATGTATTTACTTTTAATGTTTTTAAATACGAGAAAATAAGATAATAAATATGTAACATCCTCATTCCACTACACAGTTTAGTTAATTTTTTTGGATATTACTAATTTATTTATATTATTAGATAATATATAAGATAGTATATTATTTAATAATAAAAAAAAAAGTAAAACGCCAAAAAATACTACATAAGCTTTGTATTGAAATGAGTGAATTATATATTAGTTACCTCATTTCCTTTATTACAAATCTTAAGTAACTAAGGTTAATACGTAAGTTTCTCATTAAACTTCAATGTTTATGTACTTCTTAAGTTTTAAACTGAGGAAATTGTAATATTTAATATATAATATTCTCATTCTATTGCTCAGTTAATTTAATATTCTTTGCGTATTACTTAATCTTTTTCAATTATTAAATAATACACTTTTGTTGAAAATTGTGCAAACAATAAATGTATATTATCTAACAATAGAAAATATTTTGTAAAACATAAAGAAACATTTTTAAATAAAGAATATTAAATAAATTGTATAGTGAAATGAAGATATTAAATTATATTAAATATTGCAATTTCCTTACCTTTAAACTTAAGAAGTACATAAACATTGTAGTGGAAAAAGAAAATGACGTATTAATCTTAGTTCCTTAAGTTAAATAACAAACTTAATAAAATAAACAAAGTTTATGTAGTATTTTCTTTCCATTTTACTATTTTTTCCATTATAGAATAATATACTTTTTTTAAAAGTTGTGCAACTAACAAATGTATATTATATAATAATAGACAAAATATGGTAGAACGCATAAAATATTACATAAGCTCTGTAGTTCAATGAGGCTTTTACATAGTAATTATCTTAGATTGTTTAAATTAAAAAATTATTTTAATTTGCGGGATTCTGATTTGCGTTGGTTATCCAGCCATGTTTTTAACTGAGCAGGGGTACGCTCTCCCAAATTTTTGGAGTTTCGTATAATTTGAAGGCACTCCTGCAGTGATGGAAGCTTTTGCAAACTTTTCAGGTCGCCAAATATTTCAATCATTTCCTGTTTCTCTTCAATTGTCCAACGAACTCGACGTGTTTTACCAAATGGAGATGCTGTAATATGATAAACGTTGTAAAACAATCATTATCTTAACGAAAATAATACTTACTGCTGCGGCGTTTCTTTGAAGAAGTGTTCTTAACACTGTCGTTGAAATCCACACCATTTTCAGATTCATTATCATCTGTAGTGTTTGCCAAATTTTCCTCAATTTCATCAAGATTATTTGCTGTAATTGTTTTTTAATTATTTAGAAAGAATTACATGCGAGTTCATTAACTTAAAATTAATAAAGTATTAGACAAACATATAGACGTTACTAAGTATAATGATTTACTAAAATATATTTAAATATTCATGCAAAAACAAAAATTATAAGCACTTACAATTTGGTTTTTGATTACTTTTACACATCTCTGATCTTTCAATATTTGATGCTGCCAGCAACATCTTTGAAACTTCTGTTATTTCTGAGATCGGTGTAGTCACTCGATATATGTTCTTATGAATATCCTTATGATGTCCCATGAAATTAGCTAGCCGATCAATTTGAGCATCATCAGCATTTTGCATAGAGGTGTGGGTAGCTATTTGTTTCCTTAGTAGAGTCCCTCTCAAAGCAGTTGGGTCTCTAGCACCACATTCCTCTGAAAATCTTTTAAGGAGCAGACACGCACGAATATATTCCTTGCCAAGGCGATTTGAATCTGGTGTGCTAAAAATATATTTATTGGAGTCTTTTACACCAGCTCTTTGGCGATACTTTAATATAATATCGATGCAACGGCGATCGAAAGAATTGAGAAGTACAGGAACCGTTCTATTTAATTTTCCTCTGATTGTAATTCTTACAAATTCTTGAGCAACTCCTTTTGTTGAGTCTTCTAATCTACTATAGTTCTCATCATCAACATTAACTGCATGAGCTGTTTCATAATTTTCTATTTTCAGCCGTTCAATTTCTCCTGCTCGGCGACGATTAAAAATTTGCAACTTTATTAAGGTACTTTCAATTAAACTTGACCACTTTGATAAATTAAAATTGACCTCCAATGGTTCAACAGCTTTTTTTGACTTATTTGTAACGTAATCATATAAAGTCTTTATGTCGTCCTTATTCGGTAAAACATTTTTAGCAGCTCGTCTTTTGGTCGACTGATCTTCGACAGCTTTCTTGTTGATATTTATAGGAATTTCGATATCCCATAAATGTTGAAAGTCTTTAACTAATTTCTTTTTTACATTATCCTGTTCTTTTATAAATAAACATTTTAATAGATTGGCGCATTTTTTAATCAATCCTGTAAGTGATGTGGCAACAGAAGGTGTTTTATAAAACATAATATTGTCATCCCATTGAGCAACGGTGCGAATGCAGGACACGAGCAAATTAATGTATTGGGGCTCAATTGCATCTTTGAGCTCAGTTAATTTTCCTTTTGATTGTTTCTCCATTTCAAGTTTGAGCCTTCCAAGTACACGCATGTGAGATCTGATCATGTCATGTTGTAATTTTCCGTGTTTCATACATTCATGGTTTGCATACATAATAATAAGTTGATCAAAGACCACGGCTCTGGAGATTTCATCATCGTTTAGTACTGGTACAACTGTATTTCGCAAAATATCACTGGCGATCGGGTGGATGAAACCTGTCTTAGCGCGGCCGTCTTTTAGTAAATTTCGCTTTCCTTTCTCGTGCGTATTTTTCGGGCAATGTGGAACATGATTACGAAGCGTGCTTTTGGGAAAGAATCCGTTACACATTGTGCAGCAAACAAAGTCCCGTGCTTTATTAGATGAAGCTTCACGTTTTCGCCGAGGTACAATTAACGATCCGGTGTTCTTTAACTGATCCGTGTTATGCATGAAGTCACCTTTCTTTCGAATTATATCAATTAATTCTTTTCGCTGTTGACTGCGCTTGGGAAGGGTAGTAAATCGCAAAACATCTGGATGTTTTTTATGGACTAGCTCCAAATGACGAGCAAATTTCGTCTGTAGTTTGTTACAAAACATGCAAAAGTGTTGCTTGGATTTTTGCTCATATTTTGCAATATGAACATTTAACTTTCGAACATCAAAAAGTCGAGTTTCAGGAGTGAAGGTAAAACTTTCTTCAACAGTGTTGTTTAGAACTGTTGCGGACTCGCTTAATCTATACGAAGGATCTGACTGTGATGTTAAATTAATTGTTACATCCTTTTCAATGTCTGTTATTAGTTCGCTATCCTGCTCGACTACACTTTTAGCATTTAGCAAATTTGGGCCTAATTACAAATAATAAAGAAACAAATATAATTTAAAATACACGTGAAAGAAATAAAAATTTTTAATTGCAAATTTTAAAAAGGGCCCTTACCAAGAAAGACATCAGAGCTAATAATATTTAACTCGGATACACGCGTCGACTCTTCCGGTGCACCTATGAATTTGTCTGTATTATTAAACTTATAAAAATAATTTACAAATAATAAATACTTACTCAATGAGTGATCAATGTCGTTTTCATCTGCAGCCAAGGCTGAATAGGATTGTTGTACCTCGATTTCACCTACTAATAAACATACAACAAAAATGTATAAATAACTTTAAAACATGGAACTATTAAGTACTAAAATATTACCACAGTCTTGCAACAGAAGCTCTCCCGGCGTCTTTTCTGAGTCTACTAAAACTGGTTCATTGGCCAGAGACTTATTCTCTGGATCTGAAACGAATGATAACATTTTTAAGGTTTTTGTTAAATTATATGTACATTTTTACTTCACTGTATACTTACTCGTTATTGTATTGACTTCATTATTAGCAGGTAAATCCGCAATGGGTTGTTCTGTTTCAGCATCTATAAATAATCAAATAATCTTTAGCAAAAGTCTCACGATAAATATAATTTAGCAGTATTAGAATTTATTTGTTCTTATTAACTTGTGTAAGTAAGTAACTAAAGACTTTAGCAACAATATTTTTTTCATTAAGCTGTATGTTCAGTTTTTGTATTATTATTCTATTTAGGTATGACAGAAAAGTTTGCTATTTTCAAAAAATGTTTTAGCGTACATACATTTATGTATACATACATACATATATGTACAAATAGTTACAAAGGTATTGCTTTTAAATTTTAAAAATGTATCCACTCAAACGTTTTCTATGTAACTTCATAATTCTTAGAATCACATATCAAAAAAGTTCCTTGACATGGTGTATATACATACAGTTTGTCAAGAAAGTTTTTTGACAAAATACAGATGCACATATTTGTATTTTAATTGTTTTTTTCTTTTATCACTTTATCTAAAATACACATGCAGGAACAATTAAATAGAAAAAAAATAAAAATATTACTATTATTTGCCGGACAAATTGTATTTTTTATTTTGACGAAACACTTTCTTGACTTACTGTACATACAAGATGGAAGAGACAGAAAATAACGGATTCGAAATACATACATATGCACATAACGGAAAGCCACAAATTTATGTATAGTTGTATGCAAAAATATAAATTTTGAATACATGTAATACCTTGTTTCTTTTTAATGCGCTTCTGCTCCAACGTTTTACGATCTGAAATTACAAAGAAATGTTTATTTGATCTAATCCGATTTGAAATAAGTATATAAGTACTTTACCTCCATATTCAATTAATTGAACCACAAAGCTGCCATTGGATAATTTGGCAATACATTGGTCTTCCTCGAACTTTAATTTTTTTTTGTGCAAAACAAAATATTTTTCACAAAATATTAAAACATAATCCTTGTTCATTTTAAAAATTCCCGGTAAGCTTTGGCTGCGTAAGTTACATACATATGTACATATATGCAGGTCAAGTCATTTTTCATATTCTCATGGTTGCGATTATCGACTATCGATATTCTTTCGTTCTTTCTGATTGTCAAGATAGCGTCGCAATTTTTAGCTTTTAATGTAAAGTCATATTAAATATGGTTTTTATGATTTATGTATTGAAAGAAATCGTGTTGGTACAAAACTGAAATAAAATGGATTAAAACCATGATTTATATATTCATACATATTTACCCCAAAACTAATGTTTCTTTAATATGCAATGTTAAATAAGTTAATTAAAAATATATTACGTTTTTATATTTAGTTTTGTAGTTTGAATTTGGTCATTATTTCGAGATACCGTCGATTTGTTAATATAAGTTATTGAATATGTATTGACTTCTTTGCAATGGGCTTACTTTTATTGTTATAAGACAAATTTTTTTCAATGTGATAATATACTTGTATAATAAACAGATTTTGTTATTGTAGTAATGTAAAAAAAAATTCGAAATTATATAATACTGAATTGTTTCTTAAATTTGCGCAATGGGATGGCGGAATATTATAGAATTCGACGAAATAAACTGATCTTGTTATCATACGATTTTCAATATTTTGCGCGGATTGTAGACAAGAGATGTTTCAAAAAAAAACTGATCGAAATTATATAATTTTTTTTTTTGACATTTCAACAATGTTTTGGCGAAATGTTATAGATTTCATCGAAGTAAACTTTTCTTGTTATCATACGATTTTCATTATTTTGCTCGGATTGTAGACTAGAGATGTTTTAAAAAAAAAATTTATCGAAATTATAAAATTTTTAATTTTTTTTGACATTTCAACTATGTTTTGGCGAAATATTATAGATTTCATCGAAGTAAACTTTTCTTGTTATCATACGATTTTCATTATTTTGCTCGGATTGTAGACAAGAGATGTTTCAAAAAAAAAATTTATCGAAATAATAAAATTTTTAATTTTTTTTGACATTTCAACTATGTTTTGGCGAAATATTATAGATTTCATCGCAGTAAACTTTTCTTGTTATCATACGATTTTCATTATTTTGCTCGGATTGTAGACAAGAGATGTTTCAAAAAAAAAAATTTATCGAAATAATAAAATTTTTAATTTTTTTTGACATTTCAACTATGTTTTGGCGAAATATTTGTAAGCCCATTGCAAAGAAGTCAATACATATTCAATAACTTATATTAACAAATCGACGGTATCTCGAAATAATGACCAAATACAAACTACAAAACTAAATATAAAAACGTAATATATTTTTAATTAACTTATTTAACATTGCATATTAAAGAAACATTAGTTTTGGGGTAAATAACGAGTTTGACTTGAACTGAATGTCAATATGAGAAAATGATTAATGTGTATGAATATATAAATCATGGTTTTAATCCATTTTATTTCAGTTTTGTACCAACATGATTTCTTTCAATACATAAATCAATAAAACCATATTTAATGTGACTTTACATTAAAAGCTAAAAATTGCGACGCTATCTTGACAATCAGAAAGAACGAAAGAATATCGATAGTCGATAATCGCAACCATGAGAATATGAAAAATGACTTGACCTGCATATATGTACATATGTATGTAACTTACGGAGCCAAAGCTAAGCGGGAATTTTCAAAATGGACAAGGAATATGTTTTAATATCTTGTGAAAAATATTTTGTTTTGCACAAAAAAAAAATAAAGTTCGAGGAAGATCAATGTATTGCCAAATTATCCAATGGCAGCTTTGTGGTTCAATTAATTGAATATGGAGGTAAAGTACTTATATATTTCAAATCGGATTAGATCAAATAAACATTTCTTTGTAATTTCAGATCGTAAAACGTTGGAGCAGAAACGCAATGAAATGAACAAAGGTAATTAGATATGTATGTATTCAAAATTTTTATTATTGCATACAACTGTATATACATTTTTGGCTTTCCGTTATGTGCATATGTATGTATTTCGAATCCGTTATTTTCTGTCTCTTCCATCTTGTATGTACAGTAAGTCAAGAAAGTGTTTCGTCAAAATAAAAAATACAATTTGTCCGGCAAATAATAGTAATATTTTTATTTTTTTTCTATTTAATTGTTCCTGCATGTGTATTTTAGATAAAGTGATAAAAGAAAAAAACAATTAAAATACAAATATGTGCATCTGTATTTTGTCAAAAAACTTTCTTGACAAACTGTATGTATATACACCATGTCAAGGAACTTTTTTGGTATGTGATTCTAAGAATTATGAAGTTACATAGAAAACGTTTGTGTGGATACATTTTTAAAATTTAAAAGCAATACCTTTGTTACTATTTGTACATATATGTATGTATGTATACATAAATGTATGTACGCTAAAACATTTTTTGAAAATAGCAGACTTTTCTGTCATATCTAAATAGAATAATAATACAAAACTGAACATACAGCTTAATGAAAAAAATATTGTTGCTAAAGTCTTTAGGTACTTACTTACACAAGTTAATAAGAACAAATAAATTCTAATACTGCTAAATTATATTTATCGTGAGACTTTTGCTAAAGATTATTTGATTATTTATAGATACTGAAACAGAACAACCCATTGCGGATTTACCTGCTAATAATGAAGTCAATACAATAACGAGTAAGTATACAGTGAAGTAAAAATGTACATATAATTTAACAAAAACCTTAAAAATGTTATCATTCGTTTCAGATCCAGAGAACGAGTCTCTGGCCAATGAACCAGTTTTAGTAGACTCAGAAAAGACGCCGGGAGAGCTTCTGTTGCAAGACTGTGGTAATATTTTAGTATTTAATAGTTCCATGTTTTAAAGTTATTTATACATTTTTGTTGTATGTTTATTAGTAGGTGAAATCGAGGTACAACAATCCTCTTCAGCCTTAGCTGAAGATGAAACCGACATTGATCACTCATTGAGTAAGTATTTATTATTTGTAAATTATTTTTATAAGTTTAATAATATCGAAAAATTCACAGGTGCACCGGAAGAGTCAATTCGTAACATTTGTGTTTCTAAAGCTGATACACAATCAACTGATGCAGCTTTAACATCGGATGACAGTGGAGATTCAGACTCTGAATTGATACCTTTTGAAGTATCAACAACAGATTCAAATTTTGAGCCTACGGATAAGGACAAGAACTCCTCAGATAGTTCAGATGATAGTAACTCTGAAAATGTTGCACAAAACAAAGGTACTTTTTCTTTAGCTATACAATTTTTTTTATACTGATTATCGTGAAACATACCTTTACAGCATCTCCATATGGTACAATTCGTCGAGTTCGTTGGACAACTGAAGAAAAACAGGAACTGATTGAATTATTTGGTGATCTGAAAAGTTTGCAAAAGCTTCCATCGCTGCAGGAGTGCCTTCAAATTATACGAAACTCCAAATATTTGGGAGAGTGTACCCCTGCTCAGTTAAAAACATGGCTGGATAACCAACGCAAATCAGAATCCCGCAAATTAAAATAATTTTTTAATTTTAACAAACTAAGATAATTACTATGCAAAAGCCTCATTGAACTACAGAGCTTATGTAATATTTTATGCGTTCTACCATATTTTTTCTATTATTATATAATATACAATTGTTAGCTGCACAACTTTCATCAAAAGTACATTATTTTATAATGCAAAAAATAGTAAAATGACAAAAAAAATACTCCATAAGCTTTGTATTGAAATGAGGCTCTTGCATATTAATTACTTAAATTTCTTTATTTTCTTAAATTTGTTTATAAACTTAAGGAACTAAGATTAATACGTAATTTTCTTATTCCACTACGATGTACATATATGTACTTCTTAAGTTTTTAATTAAGGACACTGAAGTAATTTATATGTAACAACCTCATTCACTACACAGCTTATATAATATTATTTATGTATTACAAAATCATTTCTATTATTAGATAATATACATTTATTGTTTGCAAAATTTTCAACAAAAGTATATTATTTAAAATTACAGATAGATAAGTAATACGCAAAGAATATTAATTAACTGTGAAGTGGAATGAGGATATTATATATTAAATATTGCAATTTACTTAGCTTTAAACTTAAGAAGTATATCAACATTGTAGTGGAATGAGGATATTATATATTATTTAAAAACTTGTGAAGTAAAAGCATAAATTTTGTAGAATATAAGAGAAAAAATAATGAATATGTATTTGTATTTGAATAATTTCTTTTGGTTGTTGTAACATTGGTGTTAAACTGAAATATTTTTTTTAGAACTATTCTATTAAAAGGCACTTGCTTGAAATTTAAAATGTTCTTATTTATGTAATTCTCTTTACCCTGATTTAATGTAAAGCGGTTAGATGTAATCGAACTTACCTGAAATGAGTTAATTTTCTTGAATAAACAATATTTTTGTAAAGCAATCTTGTTTTTAATTATTATCATGGATCGTAATAATTATAGGTTTTATGAAAAATTTAGACAAATAAGAGAGTTAAATAAAAGTTATTTCCTGATTTAAAAATAAATTGAAGATGAGTTTTAGTTTCAATTTTTAATTAAAAGTATATAACACTTGTTATTTGAAAAATAGTCGCAAATAAGAGTTGTAATTCGAAAAAAGTCGAATTATTTTACTATTTTTAAGTGGATATAAATAAGTGGATTTTTCCGACCCTTTGTTAATAAAAGGTGGACATTGTATTGTTATTAAGAATATATATTCTATATTCTTTGATCATTTTGGGGTCAATGTACTTAAAACCCACCTTACATAGCTAAACAGTTCCATTCCACCATTCCCCTGTCCCTATAATACGACATTGGTTAAATATTTTGAGAGAGTCCTCAAACTAACTATGTATAAAGTTTGAGTTTTGTAAAATTTCTTTATGTAATGTATATAATGAGGTCAAGTCCCTAAAAAAAACTGTACATTAAGTGAGCTAAATAGAGTTGCCACATCAGTGAAATTGTAAAGTTTCAAAATCAATTTCTCAATAGTTTAGAGAAATTTAAAGGGCTAGAAATGTATTTTTCCCCTAGGTTTTATGGTTTTTAATCATAATTAGAAGGAAATTTGAATTTTCATCTATTTATTTATTTTTAATAGTTGAAAGTCCATGGTGTCCTTGAAATACTTTGTATATCAAATAAAAAAAAAACTTAATCTTCAACAGCAAATCCTTAAAAATGTTAGTCAAATAAAGCTATAGCTTAAAACATTTGAAGTTAACCTGTCTTTAAATAAAAATTCTTTTGATTAATTCACTACGCCATTAACATAAAGAAAACACAAATGTCCTCATAATTATCGTTAAACAGCAGAAATTTTTGAGGACAGTCCTCAAAATATCGAATTGTACCCAAAACTTGTGAAAAACATAAAATATGTCCCGTAAATACGCGGTGCGAATACATATATATATATATATATATCAATGAAAAAAGAAAATATTAATAATTAAATTGTTAAAATTTAAAAATGGGAAGAAAAAAAAGAAAAATAAAACAAATATATTAATATTAAGACACTTTTAATGGCACTGTCTACTCCCATAAATCAAATTTGTTGTAGTATGTTCACATAGCGGAAGATCACAGTATCATATTTACTTATCGAATGCTGACTGTACTCAGTGAAATGCATAAATATTATTACAAACACATTGTAGCATTTTGCTTCAATATTCACATAAACAATATTCATATATACAAATCCAAGCCTCAAGCACTTGCGGTAATACGATCGCTCTTGAGTGCATGGACCCTAAGAACGCTTAGTCAACATAAATGACATGCGCTACAGTTTCATAACCAAGTGAACATATTACCTACTCTCTGCCCGGCGACTATCGTCAGCCCTTAGGCATATACATACCAACATATTATACATAAGCAGATCGCTCCTCTGCCGGCAGCGCAGCTATGCGGTCTTTAGCTATAGAAACCCAAAATGTAATAAGCTAAGGACAGTTCGTTTTCTAACTCGAACCAGTCGAGTCGAGTCAATAAATTTTTATAAAACTAAAACATACTGAGTTTAACTCAACACATGGCGACCGTGACATTGAGACATGTCAACTAACTAAAATCAACTTTAAACATAATCAACTTTAAACATAATCAACTTTAAACTCATCAATGAAATAATTCAACATCGGCAGCAGCAATATCATCAAAGAAGGAAGACTGATAGAGGAATGCGGCGCAACGGAAATATAAACTGAGTGAGTTGAGTTATGAGTGATGGCTAGAGGGGGAGTAAAGAATAAAATTAACAAAAGAATAGCACGCCTTAAGTGGCTGCTATACGCAAACCCTACTCCACCCCCCTGGGCAACGGCCCAAAAACTACAAAAAGAGCTTGACTTCCTCAAGTCAACTCTCCTCGAGAAAAAGCCAATAACTCCAACTCACTCAAATATTAAAACATTAATATGCAAAACAACTAATAAGACACTTCCGCATCAACCCAAAGAAATACCCAAGGAAAAAGAAAAGTGCCCAGGAGACTGCCCAGGACCACTGGAGAGCGTGAGTTGCAAATACACTTGCGCACCAGGAAAGAACAAGAAAGCGTGAAAGACAACCCGTCTTTTACGCCGACGTGGGATCGCCTAAGAAGGAAGAAAGGAGCTGCAAAAACTATATCAGGAAACAACAAGCGTGAAAGGCAGGCCGCTTTTTACGCCATCGAAGGAGCATCAGCTGCAAGAACTATATCAGGAAACAACAAGCGTGAAAGGCAGGCCGCCTTTTACGCCATCGAAGGAGCATCAGCCTGCAAGAACTATATCAGGAAACAACAAGCGTGAAAGGCAGGCCGCCTTTTACGCCATCGAAGGAGCGTCAGCGCGGCCAACCGGCGACGACGAGCTGATGCAAGGACAAGGATGCGGACAACAAAAAAAAATTCATTAAGATATAATTAATTATAAAGATATATGTACAAATTGTAAAATTGCGCGGAACCTTCTCCGCTCAACAGTTGTTTGGCCCGTAAAAAAAAAAATTTGAATTTTCATCTATTTATTTATTTTTAATAGTTGAAAGTCCATGGTGTCCTTGAAATACTTTGTATATCAAATAAAAAAAAAACTTAATCTTCAACAGCAAATCCTTAAAAATGTTAGTCAAATAAAGCTATAGCTTAAAACATTTGAAGTTAACCTGTCTTTAAATAAAAATTCTTTTGATTAATTCACTACGCCATTAACATAAAGAAAACACAAATGTCCTCATAATTATCGTTAAACAGCAGAAATTTTTGAGGACAGTCCTCAAAATATCGAATTGTACCCAAAACTTGTGAAAAACATAAAATATGTCCCGTAAATACGCGGTGCGAATACATATATTTATATATATATATATATATATATATATATATATATATATCAATGAAAAAAGAAAATATTAATAATTAAATTGTTAAAATTTAAAAATGGGAAGAAAAAAAAGAAAAATAAAACAAATATATTAATATTAAGACACTTTTAATGGCACTGTCTACTCCCATAAATCAAATTTGTTGTAGTATGTTCACATAGCGGAAGATCACAGTATCATATTTACTTATCGAATGCTGACTGTACTCAGTGAAATGCATAAATATTATTACAAACACATTGTAGCATTTTGCTTCAATATTCACATAAACAATATTCATATATACAAATCCAAGCCTCAAGCACTTGCGGTAATACGATCGCTCTTGAGTGCATGGACCCTAAGAACGCTTAGTCAACATAAATGACATGCGCTACAGTTTCATAACCAAGTGAACATATTACCTACTCTCTGCCCGGCGACTATCGTCAGCCCTTAGGCATATACATACCAACATATTATACATAAGCAGATCGCTCCTCTGCCGGCAGCGCAGCTATGCGGTCTTTAGCTATAGAAACCCAAAATGTAATAAGCTAAGGACAGTTCGTTTTCTAACTCGAACCAGTCGAGTCGAGTCAATAAATTTTTATAAAACTAAAACATACTGAGTTTAACTCAACACATGGCGACCGTGACATTGAGACATGTCAACTAACTAAAATCAACTTTAAACATAATCAACTTTAAACATAATCAACTTTAAACTCATCAATGAAATAATTCAACATCGGCAGCAGCAATATCATCAAAGAAGGAAGACTGATAGAGGAATGCGGCGCAACGGAAATATAAACTGAGTGAGTTGAGTTATGAGTGATGGCTAGAGGGGGAGTAAAGAATAAAATTAACAAAAGAATAGCACGCCTTAAGTGGCTGCTATACGCAAACCCTACTCCACCCCCCTGGGCAACGGCCCAAAAACTACAAAAAGAGCTTGACTTCCTCAAGTCAACTCTCCTCGAGAAAAAGCCAATAACTCCAACTCACTCAAATATTAAAACATTAATATGCAAAACAACTAATAAGACACTTCCGCATCAACCCAAAGAAATACCCAAGGAAAAAGAAAAGTGCCCAGGAGACTGCCCAGGACCACTGGAGAGCGTGAGTTGCAAATACACTTGCGCACCAGGAAAGAACAAGAAAGCGTGAAAGACAACCCGTCTTTTACGCCGACGTGGGATCGCCTAAGAAGGAAGAAAGGAGCTGCAAAAACTATATCAGGAAACAACAAGCGTGAAAGGCAGGCCGCTTTTTACGCCATCGAAGGAGCATCAGCTGCAAGAACTATATCAGGAAACAACAAGCGTGAAAGGCAGGCCGCCTTTTACGCCATCGAAGGAGCATCAGCCTGCAAGAACTATATCAGGAAACAACAAGCGTGAAAGGCAGGCCGCCTTTTACGCCATCGAAGGAGCGTCAGCGCGGCCAACCGGCGACGACGAGCTGATGCAAGGACAAGGATGCGGACAACAAAAAAAAATTCATTAAGATATAATTAATTATAAAGATATATGTACAAATTGTAAAATTGCGCGGAACCTTCTCCGCTCAACAGTTGTTTGGCCCGTAAAGCCATACAAAATATTAGAGAGGAGATCACTATGTTGATCGATTAGGGAAAAACATGAAAAGGCGATAAATAAAAATATAAAATAAAACAAATTTTTTTTTAAACATAAATGCTTAGCAATAGCATAAGCAAATTTGATGATATATATGATATAACTCCCATCATGGGTTTAGTCGATACTAAAACAGTGGATTCCACTGCCAATGTAATAAACAAAATAGAATCATCAAATATTGATTTCACTGCGGACGGCAGTCCGCGCTAGTGACGAAAGCAGCACGAAGGGTGCGAAGGCGCCTAGCATATATACACAGGAAGAATGGAAAATTTGCTATGTCTGTCCGATCAGGTCGAGTTATATACCGATCGAAAGGTATCAATTTAACTTACAAATGTGCATACTAAGACTTTTAAAAACTCACCTGGTTCGTGAGATAAACAGGTGTAAGTAGGAGGGGAATAATTTAATTGATTGGAGCAATTGGGGCCGTTGCAGCCTTTTTGATTTTTTACTATTCTAATCAAAAATACGCGTCGAATGACATCTTGATCATCAAAATCCGATCACTGGTTCAGAAGATAATTAATTTTGAAATTTTTGGTGCCCCTTTCAAAACGAGATGAAAAGTCAGTTTGTTTGTTTGTCTGTTTGTTAGGATCAAATCGTTGATTTAGCTTAAAAGTTTGAATGAGGACTTGTTCCTGCTCAAAAATCTATAAACGTTTGTTCTACGACTTTTTCGAAAAATCGCTAGTTTAGCGGGAAATCGCTAAAAACCGCTAAAATTGAAACCCTTATAGCAGTCAAACGATAAAAGCTACAGATGCGATATATATATCGTTTAAAAGGTATTTTGAAGGGCTCTTATGCATACCTTTTAACTTTTTTTCTAAAGTACATAGGTAAATTTCTACAGGTGACATAAGGTATTTTCCCCCACATTTTGGCGGTTTTTGAGAAAACGCCGCTAGCGATTTTTTTTAAATTTCAATATGTTTTAGTTTGTGAAATTTTGCGTTTTTTGATATATGACACAAAAAATTTTACCGATAGGTTTGGAAGATATAACCTATTAACTGAATATATACGTTTTACTTTGAATCGAAATAGAACAGCAGCGGCAATTACATTTGACTAACAGTCCAGTAACAATGAAATCTATAATTAGGCAGTCGTTCTTAAAGATCGCCAGTGGCGCAGAGTGTAGAGCGCCCGATTTTTGCATGAATTCTCAGCTCGGGTTCCGGGTTCAAATACTGGCACGGACTAAACTTTTTTTTTTAAATTTTTAAATGCAATTAATTTGTTAGTTGATGATTATCATGCATAAATTTTTATTGATTGATTTGGAAGATATAACCTATTAACTGAATATATACGTTTTAATTTGAATTAAAGTATAACAGCAGCGGCAATTACATTTGACTAACAGTCCAGTAACAATGAAATCTATAATTAGACAGTCGTTCTTAAAGATCGCCAGTGGCGCAAAGTGTAGAGCGCCCGATTTTTGCATGAATTCTCAGCTCAGTTTTTCAATTTAAAAAAGGTGTTGGCAGAAATTTTAGCTGCAAAATAAAGAGTCGCTGTAGTCGATATGTCTGTGTGCATACTGAAAACCTTCTAGCAAAGTAACAATGCCAGAAGCGTATGTAAATAAAATATTTATGTGAAGCGATAATAACCAGTGCTGCCAGACTGTTCAGTTTTGTCTTATAACAATGTGGGCTTTAATTTATTCATAAGAATTAAACTATAAAGGAAACCAGTGTTGCCAGACAGTTTGTTTTTGCTTGTACAAACAATAAACACCGATTGACAAAGTTACACTGTCAATAAATATATCAATTGTCAAAATTTCCAATGTCTTATTAAAAAACTTCTGATATCTTATAAAAAAACCTCTTTACGAGGTAAAAGTCTAGTGACGAAAACATTTTCATGCCCCAAAATTTCTGATATCCAATTTTGTGACGAAAAATATTAAATTTTACACATGAATTATTAAACAAAAATTTTTGTCACTAGGCACATTGCGCTTAATTTTTCATACCTAATAAATTGTATTTTTTAGCGCAGTGCCAGTGACAAACATTTTTGTTTAATAATTCATGTGTAAAATTTAATATTTTTCGTCACAAAATTGGATATCAGAAATTTTGGGGCATGAAAATGTTTTCGTCACTAGACTTTTACCTCGTAAAGAGGTTTTTTTATAAGTACAATATACAAATGTGTTGCTACTTATAATTGTCATAATAATGTCCGCGTACATTATTTATAAAGCATATGTTCTACACAATAAATTTGTAACGAAAAGAGCCCTAAGCCATGCTAATGATCTCGACAAGATCTAACATAATATACAAATGATAGTTAACGTAAAAATACATTTTAAAAATAAAAAAAGAAACAAATTAATTGAGAGAAATTGACAATTGAGAATGCAAATAAAAATGAAATAAAAATGAATACTTATGGACAGATACATTCCAGATTTTTCACCCATTTTCCACTGTAGTAGCACCCAAAAAAGCATATTTCTGACCACAGTTAAGCATTGTAAGGTATTTTCAGAAATTGACAAACACGAAATACTAGGTCAAATATATGTTCTAAAAATAATGTATAAAAATTAAAATGAAAAATTTTTATTATATATATACAAAAAAAAAAAATAAATAAAATGAAATAAAAAAAAAAAGAGAGAAAAAAAATTTTTTCATAAAGTATATATAATGAATTAAATAATGGAATGGGAACAACTAATCCACGACATAAAAATAATAAAAGAAACATTTGAAAAATCCTACAAATGTGTGAGTCAGAACAGGCCTATAAATAAAGATACACTAAACAGACATGCCCAAATTCTTGTAGATTCATTTAATGATGCAAGAATATTAGTGCATGAAAATAGGCAAATTATAAACAGAACCAACTGGTCGAAAATTTCAAAATTATTGATCAAGTTACGTTCAAATTTAGTAACATTTAAACAGAGATATCAGTTAGACATTTCTATACCAACTATCTTAAACCCACCTCTGACAGTAGACCTGAATACACCGGAAGATCAAGATTCCGAATCAGGTGAGGAAATAGAAATCAAAGAAAAAGATCTACACGATCTGACAATTCCGGCGCTAATAACATTATCGGAACAAGATAATGAATTAGAACTGGAAGAAAAAATTTCCTATTCACCAAACACGAGCCTCATAGAAATAGAAGAACCAATAATGACGGACACAAGCGCCCAAAGGGCATATATTAAAGATATATCGAATGCCGTTCCGGAATTCAACGGACAAAAGATACATCATCAAAGATTCGTAAGAACTTTGAAGTTAGTTGATCTAACAAAAGGCACATTCGAGGATATAGCTGTTGAGGTCATAAAATCAAAAATTGTTGGCTCAACTCTATACAAAGTCCAAAATGAAACAACAATCACAGCAATTATACAAAAATTACAAGATACTATAGTCGGTGAAACATCCGATGTGGTAAAAGCTAAATTGTCAAAAACAGTACAAAAAGGAAAAACTGCCGAAAAGTTCACTACCGAAATTGATAATTTACGAAGACTTTTGGAAGCTTCGTATATTGATGAAGGTCTATCGGCAGAACATGCTGATAAATTTAGTACCAAAGAAGCCATTAGCGCAATGGTCAAAAATTGTGAACATGGAAAATTAAAAACAATACTTGAGGCAGGAAACTTTAAAACAATGAACGATGCCATCACTAAGTACATTCAATGCAGTACCGAAATGACAGGCAATCCAAATACAGTACTGTATGCCCAAAGAGGTCGCGGTAATAACAGAAATAATTATCGTGGCAGAGGCAATGGTCGCGGTTATTATAATAATAATAACAACAATAATCGCAACAACGGCCGAAATAATTACCAAAATAATAATTATAATAATAATTATAGAGGTAATAACAGAGGAAATAACGGAGGAAATAGAGGAAATAATAGAGGAAATAACCACCAAAATGGAGGTTATAACCAAAACAACAATAATGTCAGAGTAACCCAAAATGCTTCGGGAAACTCGCAACAACCCTTGGATACTCAACAGTAAAAAACTCAACTATTCACACCGTCAATCTCAGTAAAAATATATATACAACATTCAAAAATGTATACACAGGAAAAGATCTAGTGTTCCTGATAGACACTGGAGCAGATATTTCTATAATAAAAGAAAATTCAGATGTATTTCAATATATCCAAACTGATCATATAATAAACATACAAGGAATAAGCCAAGAAGTAACCAAATCCAAAGGGTTCACTTCTATGGAAATACAAACGTCAAAATACATAATTCCACACGATTTTCATATCGTAAATCCACATTTCGGTATTCCATGTGATGGAATACTAGGGATTGATTTCATTAGAAGATACAACTGTCAACTAGATTTCAAGCCGTCCGAAGACTGGCTTATAATCAGACCAAATAACTTAAAATATCCAATTTATGTTCCAATAACATACAGTTCTGGCAACAATTCACTACTTCTGCCAGCAAGATCACAAGTTGTAAGAAAAATTCATATAGACTCCATAGAAGACAGTATATTTATTCCAAATCAAGAAATTCAGCATGGTATTTATATAGCAAATACCATAGCAACAACTCAAAATGCATTCATAAGAATGCTTAATACAACAGATAAAGATCAGTTAATTAATATAAATAACCTTGAGCATGAACCACTTTCTAACTACGAGCTAGTTAACACAAACCAAGAAAACAGAGAAAAAACCGTTTTAAAACACCTTTCAAAAAACTTTCCCACCCAATTTCGTACTCAATTAACGACACTTTGTACAAAATATAGTGATGTATTCGGACTAGAAACCGAACCCATGACAATAAACAATTTTTATAAACAAAAACTGAGATTGAAGGATGACGAAGAGATATATATCAAAAATTATAGAAATCCTCATAGCCAAAAAGAAGAAATACAAAAACAAGTCCAAAAACTAGTCGGCGGGGCTACAGTCGAGCGCACTCGACTGTAGGAGACCCCGTACTTATTGTAGAAACTTAAATAATATTTATAATAAACTTAGATTCTTATGCATATAATAAAAATTTGTCGCCGCTCGAATTAGCTTTCGATAAAGTATGTTAACAGATTATAAAAAAAAATTTTTTTTTCAAATCTGATTATGCTGGGAGCGAGTTGAACGCATGACTCCGGAATTATCAATCGGGAACTTAGACCTCTAAGCCACACTCGCACTGGGGCAAATTACAAATATGTTAAAATGTGATTGATTTATGCAACATCCTTTAAAAATTGAATAACTTTTAAAAAAACCTTTGCGGATCATCTGTTAACAAATAATTTTACTATACAAATAAATGATACTAAAATTTTGAATTAATGCAAATACCAAATTTTTAAAAAATATCAAGATAACACAAAATTAAAGAAATATTATATATAAAAAACAAAATATTAAGAACAAAAAAAAAATGTGGAGCGTGAATTCGAACCCAGGACTCCAAATCATAACTGAAAACAACGCTCTACGCATTGCGCCGCAGACTCCTTTTGGAAATACCCACCTTGTTATAGATTTTATTGTTACTGGACTGTAAGTCAAAGTAATTATTATCAAGTTGTGATTGTTGTCGTTGTTATTGTTTATGATAACGAATGGCAAATCATCGAGAATTTAGTTGTTTAATATCTTCGCTTCTTTATTAGGAATGTCTATCTTTAAATTTTGTGCTTATAATTAAGATTTTCTATTTTGTGGGCGTTTAAGGGGGCGTGGCGAATATATAAAACAACAAGAATATATGTACTTTTAACATTTAAAAAAAAACTAACTAAACTAAAATAACTGAAATTAAAATATTAAAAAAAAAAAATTTTTTGTCCGTGCCGGAACTCGAACCCGCAACCCGAACTGAGAACTTGTGCAAAAAGCAAACGCTCTAGACACTGCGCCACAGGCGATCTTAAAGGACAGTTATCTAATTATAGATTTTGTTGTTAGTCAAATGAATTTGTTATCTAATTGTGATTGTTGTTATTGTTGCTGATAAGGAATGGCAAATCATCGAGAATTTAGTTGTTTAATATCTTCGCTGTTTATTATCCGATCGCTATGAAATTTTCAGCAAATGTGTAGGATAATATTGTCTTTGTCTATGCTCAATTAGGAATGTCTATCTTTAAAAATGACCTTATAATTAAGATTTTTCAAATTTGTGGGCGTTTAAGGGGGCGTGGCCAAAATCTAAAACAAACTCGATCTGCGTGCAATATAAACGGACCTACATACCAAGTTTGGAGTCTCTAGCTCTTATAGTCTCTGAGATCTAGGCGATGACACAGACGGACAGACGGACAGACGGACATGGCTATATCGACTCGGCTGTTGATGCTGATCAAGAATATATATACTTTATGGGGTCTGCCACGCCTCCTTCTGCCTGTTACGCACATTTTTTTTTGTGACAAAGTTAATAGACACCTGTACTTTTTTTAAGTACGGTGTCTAATTAATAGATGATAAAATAGTAGAGCCATCTGTATCATCCTATAATAGCCCATTGTTACTAGTACCCAAGAAGTCACTTCCAAATTCGGAAAATAAAAAATGGCGATTAGTAATTGACTATCGTCAGATTAATAAAAAACTGTTGTCTGATAAATTTCCGCTCCCTAGAATTGACGATATTTTAGATCAACTAGGTAGAGCAAAATACTTTTCATGCCTAGACTTAATGTCAGGTTTTCACCAAATTGAACTTGAAGAAAAATCAAGAGATGTTACTTCTTTTTCAACAAGTAATGGTTCATACCGCTTCACGCGATTACCATTTGGTTTAAAAATAGCACCAAATTCATTTCAGAGAATGATGACTATAGCTTTCTCTGGACTGGAACCTTCGCAAGCATTCTTATATATGGATGACTTAATAGTCATTGGTTGTTCCGAAAAACAAATTCTCAAAAATTTAACTGATGTTTTTGAAAAATGTAGGAAACAACCTAAAGTTACATCCCGAAAAATGTTCATTTTTCATGCATGAAGTCACCTTTTTGGGACATAAATGCACAGATAAAGGAATCTTGCCCGACGACAAAAAATACGACGTCATTCAAAATTATCCAGTCCCACATGATGCGGACAGTGCTAGAAGATTCGTTGCATTTTGTAACTACTATAGAAGATTCATAAAGAATTTTGCTCATTATTCCCGTCACATAACAAGATTATGTAAAAAAGATGTAAAATTCGAATGGACAAGCGAATGTGAAAACGCTTTCCAACATCTAAAATCAGCATTAATTAATCCAACACTCTTACAGTATCCAGATTTCAGCAAAGAATTTTGCATTATTACGGATGCTAGTAAACAAGCATGTGGAGCAGTTCTAACTCAGAACAAAAACGGACTCCAACTCCCAGTTGCATACGCATCAAGATCATTTACAAAAGGCGAAAGCAACAAAAGTACAACAGAACAAGAATTAGCAGCTATTCATTGGGCAATAACACACTTCAGACCATATATTTATGGTAGACACTTCACTGTCAAAACGGATCACAGAGCTCTAACATACTTGTTTTCAATGATAAATCCCAGTTCCAAACTGACAAGAATGAGACTTGAACTAGAGGAATATAATTTTACAGTAGAATATCTAAAGGGTAAAGATAATTATGTAGCCGACGCGCTATCGAGAATCACAATAAAAGACTTACAAAATATACAGACAAATAATAAAATTCTGAAAGTCACTACCAGAAATCAAAGTAAACAGTTAAATTCCTGCGCAGGAAAAGAAAAACAAAAAGAAGATTTGCGAAAGCAATCTCTAAATGCTTCTCAGCCCAACGTATACGAAGTCATTGTAAATGACGAGGTACGAAATGTAGTGACCTTGCGAATGACAGATTCCCTATGTTTACTGAAACATGGAAAAAAAGTTATAGCAAGAATTGATGTTAGCGATATATATACCAATGAAACTCTCGACTTAGGTCAGTTCTTTCAAAGGCTTGAATCAGAAGCCGGTATATTTAATATCAGCCGACTCAAAGTGGCACCGAGCGAAAAAATCTTTGAGACGATCTCAATAGAATCTTTTAAATTAATGGGCAATAAAATATTGAAATCTTTAAGAGTAGCGCTACTCAAGCCGGTGACCGTATTATCAAATAATGATTAAGAAATAGAAGCAATACTGTTTACGTTTCATGACGATCCAACACAAGGAGGTCATACAGGAATAGCTAGAACTTTAGCTAAAATAAAACGGCATTATTACTGGAAAAATATGACAAAAGATATATCAAATTATATAAGAAAATGCCAAAATTGTCAAAAGTCTAAAATCACAAAACATACTAAGACACCATTAACTATAACAGAAACGCCTCAACTGGCCTTCGATAGGGTAATTGTAGACACGATCGGTCCATTACCAAAATCAGAGCAAGGAAATGAATATGCAGTAACATTAATCTGCGATTTAACAAAATATCTTGTTGCAATACCAATAAAGAATAAAAGTGCGAACACTGTGTCAAAAGCTATATTTGAAGATTTTATTCTAAAGTACGGTCCAATGAAGACGTTCATTACGGACATGGGTACAGAATATAAAAATTCAATTATAGAAGATTTATGTAAAAATCTAAATATTAAAAATATAACTTCTACCGCACATCATCACCAGACAGTAGGTACCGTGGAACGAAGCCACAGAACATTGAATGAGTACATACGTTCTTACATAACAGTCGATAAGACAGATTGGGACATATGGCTACAATACTTCGTATATTGTTTTAATACAACACCCTCTATGGCACATGATTACTGTCCATATGAGCTGGTATTTGGAAAACCATCAAACTTGCCTAAACACTTTAATAGTATAGATAACATTAAACCACTTTACAATGTAGAAGATTACGCAAAAGAATCAAAATTTAGATTAGAACAGGCATATAAAAGAACTAGGCTAATGTTAGAAGAAAATAAGAAAAAACAAAAACTATATTATGATAAAAACACTTTAAATTTAAATTTAAAAATAGGAGATAATGTCTTATTAAAGAATGAAACAGGTCATAAGCTAGATTTTAAATATACGGGACCCTATAAGGTAGAATCAATAGAAGATAATGAAAACATAATAATTTCAAATAATAAAAATAAAAAACAAATAGTTCATAAAGATAGGTTAAAAATTTTTATTTCATAATCAATTGTAATCTTAAAATTTTATTGCATAATCAAGATTTTTCTTATAATTAATTCAAGAATTTTCACTGGAAAATTAAAAATATTATATATATATATCATCAAATAATCAAAATAAAAACTTAAAAACATATAAAAATAAATAATAATAAAATAACTTCATAGAATTACGTTATTTTTTTTAAGAAGGGTGATGTAGTATGTTCACATAGCGGAAGATCACAGTATCATATTTACTTATCGAATGCTCACTGTACTCAGTGAAATGCATAAATATTATTACAAATACATTGTAGCATTTTGCTTCAATATTCACATAAACAATATTCATATATACAAATCCAAGCCTCAAGCACTTGCGGTAATACGATCGCTCTTGAGTGCATGGACCCTAAGAACGCTTAGTCAACATAAATGACATGCGCTACAGTTTCATAACCAAGTGAACATATTACCTACTCTCTGCCCGGCGACTATCGTCAGCCCTTAGGCATATACATACCAACATATTATACATAAGCAGATCGCTCCTCTGCCGGCAGCGCAGCTATGCGGTCTTTAGCTATAGAAACCCAAAATGTAATAAGCTAAGGACAGTTCGTTTTCTAACTCGAACCAGTCGAGTCGAGTCAATAAATTTTTATAAAACTAAAACATACTGAGTTTAACTCAACACATTGTAAAAGAAAAAACACTAATTTCTATTTTCTTTAACAAAAATAATATAACCATTAAAAAAAGCACAATTTTTTGACCTCTACTGTGTTTTGATTTTTGGGCGAAGACACTACTATTTTTGTGAACATACACTGGCGATCATAATTATTGGCACAGCAATTATTTTTATTTATTTTGCTCCCTTCCCGTATCATATTGGCATCAATTCAACTTTTTTCCTCGATTATGCAAAAAAATAGTGACTGCAAAAATTTTACTTTCAAAAATCTCTTTGCTAACATTTTTTTATGATTTTTTGAAAATAGCTAGTAATGACTATTTTAACCCCTTTTCATACACAAAAGTCATTACTAGCTATTTTCAAAAAATCATAAAAAAAATATTAGCAAAAAGATTTTTGAAAGTAAAATTTTTGTAGTCACTATTTTTTTGTGTAATCAAGGAAAAAAGTTGAATTGATGCCAATATGTTACGGGAAGGGAGCAAAATAAACCCTACATCTCAAAATACTTGCTGTGCCAATAATTATGATCGCCAGTGTATATATATGCATGCATGTACATATAAAAATTTTATTGCAATTGTTGCTCATCGAGTTGGCAGCAGCTTGCACAAATAAAATAATCTTTATGAACTTACATACATATATGTATAATTGATTATCAATCACGAAATCACTGCGGACGGCAGTCCGCGCTAGTGACGAAAGCAGCACGAAGGGTGCGAAGGCGATTAGCATATATACACAGGAAGAATGGAAGATTTGCTATGACTGTCCGATCAGGTCGAGTTATATACCGATCGAAAGGTATTAATTAAACTTATAAGTGTGCATACTAAGACTTTTGAAAACTCACCTGGTTCGTGAGATAAACAGGTGTAAGTTGGAGGGGCAAAATTTACATTATTGGAGCTAATGGGGCCGTTGGAGCCTTTTTGAATTTTCGTTGAATTTTTTACAATTCTCATCAAAAATACGCGTCGAATGACACCTCGATCATCAAAATCGGACAACTGGTTCAAAAAATAATTAATTTTGAAATTTTGAGTCGCCTTCCGAAAATGAGATGAAAAGTCAGTATGTTTGTTTGTTTGTTTGTTTGTTTGTATCAAAGCGATGATTTAGCTTAAAAGTTTGAATGAGGACTTGTTCCCGCTCAAAAATCTAGAAACGTTTGTTCTACGACTTTTTCGAAAAATCGCTAGTTTAGCGGGAAATCGCTAAAAACCGCTAAAACTAAAAACCCCCATAGTGTCCAAACTATGAAAGCTACAGATATGATCTATATGTCGTTGGAAAGGTACTTTGAAGGGCTCTTAAGCATATGTTCAAACTTTTTTTCTAAAGTACACAGGTAAAAAGCTACAGGTGAAAAAAGGTAATTTTTTCCACATTTTGGCGGTTTTCGAGAAAACGCCGCTAGCGATTTTTTTTAATTTTGAATATGTTTGAGCTTTTAATATTTCGCGTTTTTTGATACATCATGCATAAATTTTTGTTGATTGGTTTGGAAGATATAACCTATTAACTGAATATATACGTTTTACTTTGAATTGGAAAAGGACAGCAGCAACAAAGTGTCATAGCAGCCAGAGTTTGAGAGTGCTGATAAATTTTGCGCTTGGCATGTTGGCATGTGTGTTAGTAAAGAGAAACAGTGTTGCCAGACAGTTTCTTTTTGCTTGTACAAACAATAAACACCGATTGACAAAGTTACACTGTAAAAAAATATTTCAATTGTCAAAACTTCCTATGTCTTATTAAAAAATTTCTGATATCTTATAAAAAAACCTCTTTACGAGGTAAAAGTCTAGTGACGAAAACATTTTCATGCCCCAAAATTTCTGATATCCAATTTTGTGACGAAAAATATTACATTTTACACATGAATTATTAAAAAAAAAATTTTGTCACTGGCTCTGCGCAAAAAAGTACTACTAGTATATACTGGTATTTATTAGTTATGAAAAATTTAGCGCAATGTGTCCAGTGACAAAATTTTTTTTTTAATAATTCATGTGTAAAATGTAATATTTTTCGTCACAAAATTGGATATCAGAAATTTTGGGGCATGAAAATGTTTTCGTCACTAGACTTTTACCTCGTAAAGAGGTTTTTTTATAAGATTGATAATCAATCGAAATGACATCACTTAACTTACCTGAAATTGTTTTTTCTTGCGTTTTTTTTTTTTCAATCACTTCTCTCCTCTTGTCAAGACTTCAAACGGGCCGTGCTCTGCTTGCTGTCAGGAATCAAATGGACTCGTAGACAAAGCGACGCGCGCCGACAATCAAAGACAAAAACAACAATAGGTCCCGTTAACCTTTTTTTTGTTGGCCCGAGCGCCTGCCTCGTGCTGTTGCACATCCCAATGGTAAATTTGTCGCAGAAAACTGTACAGAATTCATGCAGCGCGCTCACAGTTCTGCGCGCCGAGTTCATGTAAAACCCTCATTCGCTTTTATACATGCGTGGCCAAATTTCTCTGTAGGAAATTTAGAAAACCGCGCGGCAGACTCCGCTACGAAGTCGAACGTTTTAGTGAGTTCTTCGCAGGGTTCTGCTGCATACTTTTCTGTATGTGTATTTCGCTGCACGAAAAGTCTAGTTGGAGTTCTGGCTGGTTCTAGTATGAAATCTAGTTGGAATTATTATTGAAATACCCCACCTCCTAGGAAGCGGCAAACCTGCACGGCAGTAGAAATAAAATGTTTATACATATTTTTAATTAATTATTTTATTTAAACATTGATTTACATTCTTTTATTACATCCTTACAATTACTTAAACTTATTTAGATATATAATAACACTGAAAAGAAAGAAAAAACAAACACTTATTACAAATGTGGTATTTTATCTCTTTGTATTTTACTTACCTGGCTTGTATGTACAAAACAGTATCACTGCCGAATGTGGTAGAATGTAATATATAAACTGTGGTTTTTAAAAAGCTTTATTAGTATATAATATTGAAATACGCAATAAATATATTAAACTTACCGCTTCAAATATGTTGTTTACGCAACTAAAACTACTGAACTAAAACGCAAAGAAAGAACTCACTAAAACGTTCGACTTCGTAGCGGAGTCTGCCGCGCGGTTTTCTAAATTTCCTACAGAGAAATTTGGCCACGCATGTATAAAAGCGAATGAGGGTTTTACATGAACTCGGCGCGCAGAACTGTGAGCGCGCTGCATGAATTCTGTACAGTTTTCTGCGACAAATTTACCATTGGGAACTCTACAAGAGTTAATACAAACAAAGAAACAGAGAAAAATTCCAACCAGCGTTTTCTGCAGCAGAACGCTTTGTCGAACTCACTAAAACGAGCGAACTCATAGCGGAGTTTGCTGCATGTATTTCACACAGCTCAGAAAGAATTCTGTGCAGCGTTTTGTGCAGCAGAACGCTATGACAAACTCACTAAAACGTTCGAGTTCGTAGCGGACTTTGTTGCAGGGAACTTTTACCACGAAGCAAACGATTCTAAGCAGCGTTTTGTGCAGCAGAACGCTAGGACAAACTCACTAAAACGTTCGAGTTCGTAGCGGACTTTGTTGCGGGGATTTCACACTTAGAGACGATCGATTCTGACTGCAGAACGCGCTCCTGAAAGTTTGCAGAATCAGGGATGTGCAACTTAAAACTGAAACTTTCTGTACAGCGGCCGTACAGAATTCGTTCACCACATGCCTGAATTCCCGGCTGGGTTCGCCCGACTTACAATTTTAGTCGACGTCAACGTCGGCCGAAAACTTGTACGCCCGACAGAGAAAAAAGTAACAACAACAAGAAACCAACAGCCTCTGCCTGCAACGTACAATTTTTGTCGACGTCAAGGGAAAGAAAATAGAAAAAAAGGAACAGCAGCAGCCTCTGCCTGCAACGTACAATTTTTGTTGACGTCAACGTCGGCCGAAAACTTGTACGCTAGAGAGGGAAAGAAAATAGAAAAAATGAACAGCAACAGCCTCTGCCTGCAACGTACAATTTTTGTCGACGTCAACGTCGGCCGAAAACTTGTACGCTAGAGAGGGAAAGAAACAAAGAAAAAACGAACAGCAACAGCCTCTGCCTGCGTCGCTTAAGCAGCACACGCACGACGTACATTTTTTTTGGACGTCGGCACGCAACGAAACAAGAGAAACGAACAGAAACAGACGAAAAGTAACTCTGCCTGCGTCGCTCGAGCAGTGGCCGGTCGACGCTGGCAGAACTATTAGAAAAATAACAACAAAATGTCAAAAAATAACAACAACATTAAGCGACTGCCGACGAAAATGAATTTCAGTTCTGAAGGGTAATTACAAAATCAAATATTATACTTAAATGCAAATGAAATAATGCCCGGCTAACTTTGTCTTGTAAAAGGGGGAGGGAAACCATGACGACCGACGCAGGCTGAGATTGGCCAATCTGGCCGACTGGCCAGCGTCAGGGAGGCGATGAGAATTTCCGCCTCAGGCAGTGTGGGTACGCCTGGGTCCACCCAAAATGGATCCTGTTTGGGGAGAAATGGATTAATAGTGTTTGCTGTTTGTTCATATAGATTGTACTTACCTGTTGTTTAGTTTTCCTCGTTGCAGCTTGTTTTTTTTTTTTCTCATCTAATTGCGTTGTTTTGGTTTTGTATGTTAGTGATGTTAGTTTCAGTGCGAGTTGCAGATGTTTCGTGTATCGATAAAGTATCGGTATCGTTGTGAACTGCGGGCCAGGGTTGGGACCTACACCCGAGGAGAGTCCGATGAGCTAGTCGGCGGCCCAATGAGAAAAAACAGTTCATAACAGATTGGCGCCCAAATTAAATGAACAGGTGGCTGAAAAGCCATTTGAAATTTAAAAAAATAAAAATAGATATTTTTTTTGATATGTTTTGCAAATTTCCTCGTCTCCGGGATTCGCTCACCTGAAGTCTTGTGTGGCACTATAGGTGGCCCACAATCGCGCAGTGTGCAGCGTAATTCCGGAGTGCGAGGAAACCATAGGCCGGCTTAATATTTCGAGAAGCACGGGAGGAGTGTTCGAGGTGGCAAGGGGCAGCAGTCGACACGTCTGCATTGGGCAGATTGTCCGCGACTGGCTGTCATAGTCATTAAGAAATTTTCCTGTGATATTTTTGTGATATTAGGTTAGGTTGTTTGTTTTTCTGTTTGTTAGTTAATTATTCATTTTTCTTTGTCCAAAACTATTCGTTCTGTCTCCTTCTGTGTTTGCATCGGGCGCGTGCTGACCTTTGTTTTGTAGGCAAGTTTATAAAAGACTCATCTCCATTTTCGTATAAAACGGCTGTTAGGCAAACATGAACAATGAAGTTTGTTAGCCACCGGCTGCCGTTTAACGAAAATAAATCTTCAATAGTGATGTGAAACATGAAGCCTCGTGAATTGGTGGCGGCATGCACACATGAAAACAATGTTTCACAACTTACAATATAAAGTTGTGAAATATTGTGAAATAAAGTGGACAAATATTTCTTATATTTGAACTCCATATTAAGAGCATTCTTGCCCTTTGTTGATGTGTAGGAATGGTCATGGCATATTGAAGCCTCATGATTTTCTGGGACTTTTAATAAATCAGAAAAATCACTTTTGAACATTCCTACTTTTAATTTTTTATTTACCGATTTCTTCCAACTTTCCTTATGATTGGAAAGCTTTCGCTTGCACGACATTTCATCTAAACCTTTAGTAGATTTTGATACGTAATGTTTTTTTCGTGGTCTCACAACCATTTCATTTAATGGTTGCAGAACTTCTGGTCTTGCAAGCTGGACTTGTCTGAAAATGGACTTTGAAAGTTCATCTAACTTGCGAGTAAATCGTCCTAGCTTTAAGTCATTTTTGTTATTCGTTTTAATAACACTATATCTAAGTGTTCTGAAAAACGATTCTTCTGGAGCATTATTGGGCCTTTTATTAGATTTATCAATATTAGATTTATTAATATTTAAAATGTATAATGTATAAATAAAGCTCACATATCTTGCAAATAATATTTTTTATATTTGTTTTATATGTTTTATTGCTACAATAGTTACATATAAAACGATCACACATAGAGCGCCTCGATTCTGAGAATGATGTAGTCTTAAGAGAGCAGTGAAGACATAAATCATCTAAAGAATCTCCATATTTGAGAATTCTGTCAAACATTTCGCTTCTGTATAAGTCAGTAGACTTTAACACTAGATTTACCAAGAAATTTGCTTACCTATTTATACCAGAGCCAGTCAATTTGACTGGTTAAGAAAAGTCCTATTATTTTATATTAAAACTCTTAATCCTTTAACTGAATTGATGAGAAATAAAAAAATATAAATAAAAACATGAAAATGCATCAATTGTGTTTTAGTTTTAATCAAAATAACTTTTTTAGAAATTTAGCAAAAAAAAAAGGAACAACGTTTTTCACTGAACAGAATTGAACTCAATGAATAAATGATGTCTCATAGCGGTTTTCAACAAAATTCCTGATATAAAATTTTTTTTGTAATAGGTGAATTCCCGAAAAATATGCTGTCACACTAACTGATTATTACAGGGATGTGTAAACAAACTTACAAACAGTGATGTTTCAAACAAGGGAACGTCCTAAAAGGGCAAAATATAAAGCATTAGCATATCAAACATATATCCAGTCAAAATGACTGGTTACGGTATAAGTGCCAAAAACAAAAAAAATCTTTTTTCCTATGAACACAAAATGAAATTAATTTATCAAATTGTATGTATTTAGTGGTTATTTAAAAAGTCATAACATAATATCGAAAAAAAATAAAAACACTTAGTCAATATTTATGAAATAAAAAGTAAAACCAGTCATTTTGACTGGTGTGGTAGATCTAGTGTTAAATTTGTAAGCGAAACGTTAGACACATATGATTCTGCAAATTTTAAAATTAAAATTCCGCAGTTGTAAAGATCCAATTGCTTATCATGTTAAATTGAAGCCACTGAATAATTTTCTTCTGGCTTCAAACGTGTCAACATTTTGAGATAGTAATTTTCAAACATATTAACCATACTTGATTTCCCAAATGGGTCTAAAAAGACTATCTCGTTTTTCTTTTGATTAATAAATCTATATATATAAAACTCTTTGTCCTGACTGACTGACTGACTCACTGACTGACTGAGAATCAACGTGTAGCCCAAACGGTAAGAGATAGAGAGCTGAAATTTGCACACAACATAGATGAGATAATTTCATGGTGCAATAAGACGGCGTTTTGCGAAATTCCACCTGTAAGAGGGTCAAAATCAAGGTCAAAGGTCACGGAATTGCTTAGTATGAAAAACTTTTTTGTTTCTTAAGATATCTCAACCAAACTCACAGATTATATGCTTGGTACTGTCTCTTACATTCTGACCAAATTTGGTCAAAGTGGAATGACTATATCTTATAGCTGCCATAGGAACAATCCGATCAAAAACACCTTTAGTATGAAAAACTTTTTTGTTTCTTAAGATATCTCAACCAAACTCACAGATTACATGTTTCGTACTGTCTCTTACATTCTAACCAAATTTGGTCAAAGTGGATTGACTATATCTTATAGCTGCCATAGGAACAATCCGATGAAAAACACCTTTAGTATGAAAAACTTATTTGTTTCTTAAGATATCTCAACCAAACTCACAGATTGTATGATTGGGGCTGTCTCTTACATTCTGACCAAATTTGGTCAAAGTCGGATGACTATATCATATAGCTGCCATAGGAACAATCGGATGCAATCGGAGATATCCTAACAAAACTTTTAGATTAACTCTTCTTGCAAATTTTGACTAATTCGCTTAATTTAGCTTTTTCCCGCCAAATTTAGCTTTTTCCCGCCAAATCACCAAATCCGACTTTTTAGCCAAAGTTCAATTGCAAGGAAGAAAATTAAGGCAGCGGACAGCGGAAGCTAAATATTTCCGTTTTTTTTTAGAAAAAATGTTATCTATATATATAAAATTCTTTGTCCTGACTGACTCACTGACTGACTGAGAATCAACGTGTAGCCCAAACGGTAAGAGATAGAGAGCTGAAATTTGCACACAACATAGATGAGATAATTTCATGGTGCAATAAGACGGCGTTTTGCGAAATTCCACCTGTAAGAGGGTCAAAATCAAGGTCAAAGGTCACGGAATTGCTTAGTATGAAAAACTTTTTTGTTTCTTAAGATATCTCAACCAAACTCACAGATTATATGCTTGGTACTGTCTCTTACATTCTGACCAAATTTGGTCAAAGTGGAATGACTATATCTTATAGCTGCCATAGGAACAATCCGATCAAAAACACCTTTAGTATGAAAAACTTTTTTGTTTCTTAAGATATCTCAACCAAACTCACAGATTACATGTTTCGTACTGTCTCTTACATTCTAACCAAATTTGGTCAAAGTGGATTGACTATATCTTATAGCTGCCATAGGAACAATCCGATGAAAAACACCTTTAGTATGAAAAACTTTTTTGTTTCTTAAAATATCTCAACCAAACTCGCAGATTGTTTGTTTGATACTGTCTCTAACATTCTGACCAAATTTGGTCAAAGTCGGATCACTATATCATATAGCTGCCATAGGAACAATCGGATGCATTCGGAGATATCCTAACAAAACTTTTAGATTAACTCTTCTTGCCAAATTTTGAGTATTTCGCTTAAATTAGCTTTTTCCCGCCAAATTTAGCTTTTTCCTGCCAAATCACAAAATCCGACCTTTTAGCCAATGTTCAATTGCAAGAAAAGTGCTATATTATATAAATTTGTTAAAATGGGCAACAAAATACAATGTTGCGAGTGAAGCGAGCTGCGGGTTGGCGAGCGAAGCGAGCAGGGGGCGAATATTATGTAAATTTGTTAAACCGGACAACTAAAGACAATGTTGCGAGCGAAGCGAGCTGGGGGTTGGCGAGCGAAGCGAGCAGGAGGCGTAGCCCCCTAGTCTATATATATAAAATTCTTTGTCCTGACTGACTGACTGACTGACTGACTGACTGACTCACTGACTGACTGACTGAGAATCAACGTGCAGCCCAAACGGTAAGAGATAGAGAGCTGAAATTTTCACACAACATAGATGAGATAATTTCATCGTGCAATAAGACGGCGTTTTGCGAAATTCCACCTGTAAGAGGGTCAAAATCAAGGTCAAAGGTCACGGAATTGCTTAGTATGAAAAACTTTTTTGTTTCTTAAGATATCTCAACCAAACTCACAGATTATATGTTTGGTACTGTCTCTTACATTCTGACCAAATTTGGTGAAAGTGGAATGACTATATCTTATAGCTGCCATAGGAACAATCCGATGAAAAAACCTTTAGTATGAAAAACTTATTTGTTTCTTAAGATATCTCAACCAAACTCACAGATTGTATGATTGGGGCTGTCTCTTACATTCTGACCAAATTTGGTCAAAGTCGGATGACTATATCTTATAGCTGCCATAGGAACAATCCGATGAAAAAACCTTTAGTATGAAAAACTTATTTGTTTCTTAAGATATCTCAACCAAACTCACAGATTGTATGATTGGGGCTGTCTCTTACATTCTGACCAAATTTGGTCAAAGTCGGATGACTATATCATATAGCTGCTATAGGAACAATCCGATGAAAAACACATTTAGTAAGAAAAACTTTTTTGCTTCTTAAGATATCTCAACCAAACTCACAGATTACATGTTTGGTACTGTCTCTTACATTCTTACCAAATTTGGTCAAAGTGGAATGACTATATCTTATAGCTGCTATAGGAACAATCCGATGAAAAACACATTTAGTATGAAAAACTTTTTTGTTTCTTAAGATATCTTAACCAAACTCACAGATTACATGTTTGGTACTGTCTCTTACATTCTGACCAAATTTGGTGAAAGTGGAATGACTATATCTTATAGCTGCCATAGGAACAATCCGATGAAAAAACCTTTAGTATGAAAAACTTATTTGTTTCTTAAGATATCTCAACCAAACTCACAGATTGTATGATTGGGGCTGTCTCTTACATTCTGACCAAATTTGGTCAAAGTCGGATGACTATATCATATAGCTGCCATAGGAACAATCGGATGCAATCGCAGATATCCTAACAAAACTTTTAGATTAACTCTTCTTGCCAAATTTTGACAAATTCTCTTAATTTAGCTTTTTCCCGCCAAATTTAGCTTTTTCCCGCCAAATTTAGCTTTTTCCCGCTAAATCACCAAATCCGACTTTTTAGCCAAAGTTCAATTGCAAGGAAAAAAATTAAGGCAGCGGACAGCGGAAGCTAAATATTTCCGTTTTTTTTTAAAGAAAAAATGTTATCTATCTATATATATAAAATTCTTTGTCCTGACTGACTGACTGACTGACTGACTGACTGACTCACTGACTGACTGACTGAGAATCAACGTGCAGCCCAAACGGTAAGAGATAGAGAGCTGAAATTTTCACACAACATAGATGAGATAATTTCATCGTGCAATAAGACGGCGTTTTGCGAAATTCCACCTGTAAGAGGGTCAAAATCAAGGTCAAAGGTCACGGAATTGCTTAGTATGAAAAACTTTTTTGTTTCTTAAGATATCTCAACCAAACTCACAGATTATATGTTTGGTACTGTCTCTTACATTCTGACCAAATTTGGTGAAAGTGGAATGACTATATCTTATAGCTGCCATAGGAACAATCCGATGAAAAAACCTTTAGTATGAAAAACTTATTTGTTTCTTAAGATATCTCAACCAAACGCACAGATTGTATGATTGGGGCTGTCTCTTACATTCTGACCAAATTTGGTCAAAGTCGGATGACTATATCTTATAGCTGCCATAGGAACAATCCGATGAAAAAACCTTTAGTATGAAAAACTTATTTGTTTCTTAAGATATCTCAACCAAACTCACAGATTGTATGATTGGGGCTGTCTCTTACATTCTGACCAAATTTGGTCAAAGTCGGATGACTATATCATATAGCTGCTATAGGAACAATCCGATGAAAAACACATTTAGTAAGAAAAACTTTTTTGCTTCTTAAGATATCTCAACCAAACTCACAGATTACATGTTTGGTACTGTCTCTTACATTCTTACCAAATTTGGTCAAAGTGGAATGACTATATCTTATAGCTGCTATAGGAACAATCCGATGAAAAACACATTTAGTATGAAAAACTTTTTTGTTTCTTAAGATATCTTAACCAAACTCACAGATTACATGTTTGGTACTGTCTCTTACATTCTGACCAAATTTGGTGAAAGTGGAATGACTATATCTTATAGCTGCCATAGGAACAATCCGATGAAAAAACCTTTAGTATGAAAAACTTATTTGTTTCTTAAGATATCTCAACCAAACTCACAGATTGTATGATTGGGGCTGTCTCTTACATTCTGACCAAATTTGGTCAAAGTCGGATGACTATATCATATAGCTGCCATAGGAACAATCGGATGCAATCGCAGATATCCTAACAAAACTTTTAGATTAACTCTTCTTGCCAAATTTTGACAAATTCTCTTAATTTAGCTTTTTCCCGCCAAATTTAGCTTTTTCCCGCCAAATTTAGCTTTTTCCCGCTAAATCACCAAATCCGACTTTTTAGCCAAAGTTCAATTGCAAGGAAAAAAATTAAGGCAGCGGACAGCGGAAGCTAAATATTTCCGTTTTTTTTTAAAGAAAAAATGTTATCTATATATATAAAATTCTTTGTCCTGACTGACTGACTGACTGACTGACTGACTGACTCACTGACTGACTGACTGAGAATCAACGTGCAGCCCAAACGGTAAGAGATAGAGAGCTGAAATTTTCACACAACATAGATGAGATAATTTCATCGTGCAATAAGACGGCGTTTTGCGAAATTCCACCTGTAAGAGGGTCAAAATCAAGGTCAAAGGTCACGGAATTGCTTAGTATGAAAAACTTTTTTGTTTCTTAAGATATCTCAACCAAACTCACAGATTATATGTTTGGTACTGTCTCTTACATTCTGACCAAATTTGGTGAAAGTGGAATGACTATATCTTATAGCTGCCATAGGAACAATCCGATGAAAAAACCTTTAGTATGAAAAACTTATTTGTTTCTTAAGATATCTCAACCAAACTCACAGATTGTATGATTGGGGCTGTCTCTTACATTCTGACCAAATTTGGTCAAAGTCGGATGACTATATCTTATAGCTGCCATAGGAACAATCCGATGAAAAAACCTTTAGTATGAAAAACTTATTTGTTTCTTAAGATATCTCAACCAAACTCACAGATTGTATGATTGGGGCTGTCTCTTACATTCTGACCAAATTTGGTCAAAGTCGGATGACTATATCATATAGCTGCTATAGGAACAATCCGATGAAAAACACATTTAGTAAGAAAAACTTTTTTGCTTCTTAAGATATCTCAACCAAACTCACAGATTACATGTTTGGTACTGTCTCTTACATTCTTACCAAATTTGGTCAAAGTGGAATGACTATATCTTATAGCTGCTATAGGAACAATCCGATGAAAAACACATTTAGTATGAAAAACTTTTTTGTTTCTTAAGATATCTTAACCAAACTCACAGATTACATGTTTGGTACTGTCTCTTACATTCTGACCAAATTTGGTGAAAGTGGAATGACTATATCTTATAGCTGCCATAGGAACAATCCGATGAAAAAACCTTTAGTATGAAAAACTTATTTGTTTCTTAAGATATCTCAACCAAACTCACAGATTGTATGATTGGGGCTGTCTCTTACATTCTGACCAAATTTGGTCAAAGTCGGATGACTATATCATATAGCTGCCATAGGAACAATCGGATGCAATCGCAGATATCCTAACAAAACTTTTAGATTAACTCTTCTTGCCAAATTTTGACAAATTCTCTTAATTTAGCTTTTTCCCGCCAAATTTAGCTTTTTCCCGCCAAATTTAGCTTTTTCCCGCTAAATCACCAAATCCGACTTTTTAGCCAAAGTTCAATTGCAAGGAAAAAAATTAAGGCAGCGGACAGCGGAAGCTAAATATTTCCGTTTTTTTTTAAAGAAAAAATGTTATATTATATAAATTTGTTAAAACGGGCAACTAAATACAATGCTGCGAGCGTAGCGAGCTGCGGGTTGGCGAGCGAAGCGAGCAGGGGGCGAATATTATGTAAATTTGTTAAGCCGGACAACTAAAGACAATGTTGCGAGCGAAGCGAGCTGGGGGTTGGCGAGCGAAGCGAGCTGGGGGCGTAGCCCCCTAGTCTATATATATAAAATTCTTTGTCCTGACTGACTGACTGACTGACTGACTGACTGACTCACTGACTGACTGACTGAGAATCAACGTGCAGCCCAAACGGTAAGAGATAGAGAGCTGAAATTTTCACACAACATAGATGAGATAATTTCATCGTGCAATAAGACGGCGTTTTGCGAAATTCCACCTGTAAGAGGGTCAAAATCAAGGTCAAAGGTCACGGAATTGCTTAGTATGAAAAACTTTTTTGTTTCTTAAGATATCTCAACCAAACTCACAGATTATATGTTTGGTACTGTCTCTTACATTCTGACCAAATTTGGTGAAAGTGGAATGACTATATCTTATAGCTGCCATAGGAACAATCCGATGAAAAAACCTTTAGTATGAAAAACTTATTTGTTTCTTAAGATATCTCAACTAAACGCACAGATTGTATGATTGGGGCTGTCTCTTACATTCTGACCAAATTTGGTCAAAGTCGGATGACTATATCTTATAGCTGCCATAGGAACAATCCGATGAAAAAACCTTTAGTATGAAAAACTTATTTGTTTCTTAAGATATCTCAACCAAACTCACAGATTGTATGATTGGGGCTGTCTCTTACATTCTGACCAAATTTGGTCAAAGTCGGATGACTATATCATATAGCTGCTATAGGAACAATCCGATGAAAAACACATTTAGTAAGAAAAACTTTTTTGCTTCTTAAGATATCTCAACCAAACTCACAGATTACATGTTTGGTACTGTCTCTTACATTCTTACCAAATTTGGTCAAAGTGGAATGACTATATCTTATAGCTGCTATAGGAACAATCCGATGAAAAACACATTTAGTATGAAAAACTTTTTTGTTTCTTAAGATATCTTAACCAAACTCACAGATTACATGTTTGGTACTGTCTCTTACATTCTGACCAAATTTGGTGAAAGTGGAATGACTATATCTTATAGCTGCCATAGGAACAATCCGATGAAAAAACCTTTAGTATGAAAAACTTATTTGTTTCTTAAGATATCTCAACCAAACTCACAGATTGTATGATTGGGGCTGTCTCTTACATTCTGACCAAATTTGGTCAAAGTCGGATGACTATATCATATAGCTGCCATAGGAACAATCGGATGCAATCGCAGATATCCTAACAAAACTTTTAGATTAACTCTTCTTGCCAAATTTTGACAAATTCTCTTAATTTAGCTTTTTCCCGCCAAATTTAGCTTTTTCCCGCCAAATTTAGCTTTTTCCCGCTAAATCACCAAATCCGACTTTTTAGCCAAAGTTCAATTGCAAGGAAAAAAATTAAGGCAGCGGACAGCGGAAGCTAAATATTTCCGTTTTTTTTTAAAGAAAAAATGTTATCTATATATATAAAATTCTTTGTCCTGACTGACTGACTGACTGACTGACTGACTGACTCACTGACTGACTGACTGAGAATCAACGTGCAGCCCAAACGGTAAGAGATAGAGAGCTGAAATTTTCACACAACATAGATGAGATAATTTCATCGTGCAATAAGACGGCGTTTTGCGAAATTCCACCTGTAAGAGGGTCAAAATCAAGGTCAAAGGTCACGGAATTGCTTAGTATGAAAAACTTTTTTGTTTCTTAAGATATCTCAACCAAACTCACAGATTATATGTTTGGTACTGTCTCTTACATTCTGACCAAATTTGGTGAAAGTGGAATGACTATATCTTATAGCTGCCATAGGAACAATCCGATGAAAAAACCTTTAGTATGAAAAACTTATTTGTTTCTTAAGATATCTCAACCAAACTCACAGATTGTATGATTGGGGCTGTCTCTTACATTCTGACCAAATTTGGTCAAAGTCGGATGACTATATCTTATAGCTGCCATAGGAACAATCCGATGAAAAAACCTTTAGTATGAAAAACTTATTTGTTTCTTAAGATATCTCAACCAAACTCACAGATTGTATGATTGGGGCTGTCTCTTACATTCTGACCAAATTTGGTCAAAGTCGGATGACTATATCATATAGCTGCTATAGGAACAATCCGATGAAAAACACATTTAGTAAGAAAAACTTTTTTGCTTCTTAAGATATCTCAACCAAACTCACAGATTACATGTTTGGTACTGTCTCTTACATTCTTACCAAATTTGGTCAAAGTGGAATGACTATATCTTATAGCTGCTATAGGAACAATCCGATGAAAAACACATTTAGTATGAAAAACTTTTTTGTTTCTTAAGATATCTTAACCAAACTCACAGATTACATGTTTGGTACTGTCTCTTACATTCTGACCAAATTTGGTGAAAGTGGAATGACTATATCTTATAGCTGCCATAGGAACAATCCGATGAAAAAACCTTTAGTATGAAAAACTTATTTGTTTCTTAAGATATCTCAACCAAACTCACAGATTGTATGATTGGGGCTGTCTCTTACATTCTGACCAAATTTGGTCAAAGTCGGATGACTATATCATATAGCTGCCATAGGAACAATCGGATGCAATCGCAGATATCCTAACAAAACTTTTAGATTAACTCTTCTTGCCAAATTTTGACAAATTCTCTTAATTTAGCTTTTTCCCGCCAAATTTAGCTTTTTCCCGCCAAATTTAGCTTTTTCCCGCTAAATCACCAAATCCGACTTTTTAGCCAAAGTTCAATTGCAAGGAAAAAAATTAAGGCAGCGGACAGCGGAAGCTAAATATTTCCGTTTTTTTTTAAAGAAAAAATGTTATATTATATAAATTTGTTAAAACGGGCAACTAAATACAATGCTGCGAGCGTAGCGAGCTGCGGGTTGGCGAGCGAAGCGAGCAGGGGGCGAATATTATGTAAATTTGTTAAGCCGGACAACTAAAGACAATGTTGCGAGCGAAGCGAGCTGGGGGTTGGCGAGCGAAGCGAGCAGGGGGCGTAGCCCCCTAGTATTATATAAATTTGTTAAAACGGGCAACTAAATACAATGCTGCTAGCGTAGCGAGCTGGGGGTTGGCGGACGAAGCGAGCAGGGGGCGAATATTATGTAAATTTGTTAAACCGGACAACTAAAGACAATGTTGCGAGCGAAGCGAGCTGGGGGTTGGCGAGCGAAGCGAGCAGGGGGCGTAGCCCCCTAGTATTATATAAATTTGTTAAAACGGGCAACTAAATACAATGCTGCTAGCGAAGCGAGCAGGGGGCGCAGCCCCCTAGTAATATAAAAAAATTGATTATGGAAACAATAAGGTATTATTAAATTGGTATTACTTTTTAAACCACTTTTAATAACCTTCTCATTTTTAAAGCAAATATAATTGAGTTGACAAGGCAAGTTTATAAAAGACTCATCTCCATTTTCGTATAAAACGGCTGTTAGGCAAACATCAACAATGAAGTTTGTTAGCCACCGGCTGCCGTTTAACGAAAATAAATCTTTAATAGTGATGTGAAACATGAAGCCACGTGAATTGGTGGCGGCATGCACACATGAAAACAATGTTTCACAACTTACAATATAAAGTTGTGAAATATTGTGAAATAAAGTGGACAAATATTTCTTATATTTGAACTCCATATTAAGAGCATTCTTGCCCTTTGTTGATGTGTAGGAATGGTCATGGCATATTGAAGCCTCATGATTTTCTGGGACTTTTAATAAATCAGAAAAATCACTTTTGAACATTCCTACTTTTAATTTTTTATTTACCGATTTCTTCCAACTTTCCTTATGATTGGAAAGCTTTCGCTTGCACGACATTTCATCTAAACCTTTAGTAGATTTTGATACGTAATGTTTTTTTCGTGGTCTCACAACCATTTCATTTAATGGTTGCAGAACTTCTGGTCTTGCAAGCTGGACTTGTCTGAAAATGGACTTTGAAAGTTCATCTACTTGCGAGTAAATCGTCCTAGCTTTAAGTCATTTTTGTTATTCGTTTTAATAACACTATATCTAAGTGTTCTGAAAAACGATTCTTCTGGAGCATTATTGGGCCTTTTATTAGATTTATCAATATTAGATTTATTAATATTTAAAATGTATAATGTATAAATAAAGCTCACATATCTTGCAAATAATATTTTTTATATTTGTTTTATATGTTTTATTGCTACAATAGTTACATATAAAACGATCACACATAGAGCGTCTCGATTCTGAGAATGATGTAATCTTAAGGGAGCAGTGAAGACATAAATCATTTAAAGAATCTCCATATTTGAGAATTCTGTTAAACATTTCGCTTCTGTATAAGTCAGTAGACTTTAAATTTGTAAGCGAAACGTTAGACACATATGATTCTGCAAATTTTAATATCAAAATTCCGCAGCTGTAAAGGTCCAACTGCTTATCATGTTAAATTGAAGCCACTTAATAATTTTCTTCTGGCTTCAAACGTGTCAACATTTTGAGAAAGTAATTTTTAAACATATTAACCATACTTGATTTCCCAAATGGGTCTTAAAAGACTATCTCGTTAGACACCGTACTTAAAAAAAGTACAGGTGTCTATTAACTTTGTCACAAAAAAAAATGTGCGTAACAGGCAGAAGGAGGCGTGGCAGACCCCATAAAGTATATATATTCTTGATCAGCATCAACAGCCGAGTCGATATAGCCATGTCCGTCTGTCCGTCTGTCCGTCTGTCCGTCTGTCCGTCTGTCCGTCTGTGTCATCGCCTAGATCTCAGAGACTATAAGAGCTAGAGACTCCAAACTTGGTATGTAGGTCCGTTTATATTGCACGCAGATCGAGTTTGTTTTAGATTTTGGCCACGCCCCCTTAAACGCCCACAAATTTGAAAAATCTTAATTATAAGGTCATTTTTAAAGATAGACATTCCTAATTGAGCATAGACAAAGACAATATTATCCTACACATTTGCTGAAAATTTCATAGCGATCGGATAATAAACAGCGAAGATATTAAACAACTAAATTCTCGATGATTTGCCATTCCTTATCAGCAACAATAACAACAATCACAATTAGATAACAAATTCATTTGACTAACAACAAAATCTATAATTAGATAACTGTCCTTTAAGATCGCCTGTGGCGCAGTGTCTAGAGCGTTTGCTTTTTGCACAAGTTCTCAGTTCGGGTTGCGGGTTCGAGTTCCGGCACGGACAAAAAATTTTTTTTTTTTAATATTTTAATTTCAGTTATTTTAGTTTAGTTAGTTTTTTTTTAAATGTTAAAAGTACATATATTCTTGTTGTTTTATATATTCGCCACGCCCCCTTAAACGCCCACAAAATAGAAAATCTTAATTATAAGCACAAAATTTAAAGATAGACATTCCTAATAAAGAAGCGAAGATATTAAACAACTAAATTCTCGATGATTTGCCATTCGTTATCATAAACAATAACAACGACAACAATCACAACTTGATAATAATTACTTTGACTTACAGTCCAGTAACAATAAAATCTATAACAAGGTGGGTATTTCCAAAAGGAGTCTGCGGCGCAATGCGTAGAGCGTTGTTTTCAGTTATGATTTGGAGTCCTGGGTTCGAATTCACGCTCCACATTTTTTTTTTGTTCTTAATATTTTGTTTTTTATATATAATATTTCTTTAATTTTGTGTTATCTTGATATTTTTTAAAAATTTGGTATTTGCATTAATTCAAAATTTTAGTATCATTTATTTGTATAGTAAAATTATTTGTTAACAGATGATCCGCAAAGGTTTTTTTAAAAGTTATTCAATTTTTAAAGGATGTTGCATAAATCAATCACATTTTAACATATTTGTAATTTGCCCCAGTGCGAGTGTGGCTTAGAGGTCTAAGTTCCCGATTGATAATTCCGGAGTCATGCGTTCAACTCGCTCCCAGCATAATCAGATTTGAAAAAAAAATTTTTTTTTATAATCTGTTAACATACTTTATCGAAAGCTAATTCGAGCGGCGACAAATTTTTATTATATGCATAAGAATCTAAGTTTATTATAAATATTATTTAAGTTTCTACAATAAGTACGGGGTCTCCTACAGTCGAGTGCGCTCGACTGTAGCCCCGCCGACTAGTTTTTCTTTTGATTTATAAATAATATATAAAAATGATTATGGAAACAATAGGGTATTATTAAATTTTTTTTTTTTTTTATTAATATGTGCCAGCCTGTTGCATGAACACATATAGACAAGGAGACACATATAGACACTGAGTCCTCCTTGTCTATATGTGTTCATGCAACAGGCTGGCACATATTAATAAAAAAAAAAAAAATTACTTTTCAAACTACTTTTAATAACCTTCTCATTTTCAAAGCAATTATTATTGAGTTGACAAGGCAAGTTTATAAAAGACTCATCTCCATTTTCGTATAAAACGGCTGTTAGGCAAACATGAACAATGAAGTTTGTTAGCCACCGGCTGCCGTTTAACGAAAATAAATCTTCAATAGTGATGTGAAACATGAAGCCTCGTGAATTGGTGGCGGCATGCACACATGAAAACAATGTTTCACAACTTACAATATAAAGTTGTGAAATATTGTGAAATAAAGTGGACAAATATTTCTTATATTTGAACTCCATATTAAAAGCATTCTTGCCCTCTGTTGATGTGTAGGAATGGTCATGGCATATTGAAGCCTCATGATTTTCTTGGATTTTTAATAAATCAGAAAAATCACTTTTGAACATTCTTACTTTTAATCTTTTATTTAGCGAATTCTTCCAACTTTCCTTATGATTGGAAAGCTTTCGCTTGGACGACATTTCATCTAAACCTTAAGTAGATTTCGATACGTAATGTTTTTTCGTGGTCTTACAACCATTTCATTTAATGGTTGCAGAACTTCCGGTCTGGCAAGCTGGACTTGTCTGCAAATGGACATTGAAAGTTCATCTAACTTGCGAGTAAATCTTCCTAGCTTTAAGTCATTTTTGTTATTCGTTTTAATAAAACTATATTTAAGTGTTCTGAAAAACGATTCTACTGGAGCATTATTGGGCCTTTTATTAGATTTATCAATATTAGATTTATCAATATTTAAAATGTATAATGTATAAATAAAGCTCACATATATTGCAAATAATATTTTTAATATTTGTGTTATATGTTTTATTGCTACAATAGTTACATATAAAACGATCACACATAGAGAGTCTCGATTCTGAGAATGATGTAGTCTTAAGAGAGCAGTGAAGACATAAATCATCTAAAGAATCTCCATATTTGAGAATTCTGTCAAACATTTCGCTTCTGTATAAGTCAGTAGACTTTAACACTAGATTTACCAAGAAATTTGCATACCTATTTATACCAGAGCCAGTCAATTTGACTGGTTAAGAAAAGTCCTATTATTTTATATTAAAATTCTTAATCCTTTAACTGAATTGATGAGAAATAAAAAAATATAAATAAAAACATGAAAATGCATCAATTGTGTTTTAGTTTTAATCAAAATAACTTTTTTAGAAATTTAGCAAAAAAAAAAGGAACAACGTTTTTCACTGAACAGAATTGAACTCAATGAATAAATGATGTCTCATAGCGGTTTTCAACAAAATTCCTGATATAAAATTTTTTTTGTAATAGGTGAATTCCCGAAAAATATGCTGTCACACTAACTGATTATTACAGGGATGTGTAAACAAACTTACAAACAGTGATGTTTCAAACAAGGGAACGTCCTAAAAGGGCAAAATATAAAGCATTAGCATATCAAACATATATCCAGTCAAAATGACTGGTTACGGTATAAGTGCCAAATAAAAAGTAAAACCAGTCATTTTGACTGGTGTGGTAGATCTAGTGTTAAATTTGTAAGCGAAACGTTAGACACATATGATTCTGCAAATTTTAAAATTAAAATTCCGCAGTTGTAAAGATCCAATTGCTTATCATGTTAAATTGAAGCCACTGAATAATTTTCTTCTGGCTTCAAACGTGTCAACATTTTGAGATAGTAATTTTCAAACATATTAACCATACTTGATTTCCCAAATGGGTCTAAAAAGACTATCTCGTTTTTCTTTTGATTAATAAATCTATATATATAAAACTCTTTGTCCTGACTGACTGACTGACTCACTGACTGACTGAGAATCAACGTGTAGCCCAAACGGTAAGAGATAGAGAGCTGAAATTTGCACACAACATAGATGAGATAATTTCATGGTGCAATAAGACGGCGTTTTGCGAAATTCCACCTGTAAGAGGGTCAAAATCAAGGTCAAAGGTCACGGAATTGCTTAGTATGAAAAACTTTTTTGTTTCTTAAGATATCTCAACCAAACTCACAGATTATATGCTTGGTACTGTCTCTTACATTCTGACCAAATTTGGTCAAAGTGGAATGACTATATCTTATAGCTGCCATAGGAACAATCCGATCAAAAACACCTTTAGTATGAAAAACTTTTTTGTTTCTTAAGATATCTCAACCAAACTCACAGATTACATGTTTCGTACTGTCTCTTACATTCTAACCAAATTTGGTCAAAGTGGATTGACTATATCTTATAGCTGCCATAGGAACAATCCGATGAAAAACACCTTTAGTATGAAAAACTTATTTGTTTCTTAAGATATCTCAACCAAACTCACAGATTGTATGATTGGGGCTGTCTCTTACATTCTGACCAAATTTGGTCAAAGTCGGATGACTATATCATATAGCTGCCATAGGAACAATCGGATGCAATCGGAGATATCCTAACAAAACTTTTAGATTAACTCTTCTTGCAAATTTTGACTAATTCGCTTAATTTAGCTTTTTCCCGCCAAATTTAGCTTTTTCCCGCCAAAGTTCAATTGCAAGGAAGAAAATTAAGGCAGCGGACAGCGGAAGCTAAATATTTCCGTTTTTTTTTAGAAAAAATGTTATCTATATATATAAAATTCTTTGTCCTGACTGACTCACTGACTGACTGAGAATCAACGTGTAGCCCAAACGGTAAGAGATAGAGAGCTGAAATTTGCACACAACATAGATGAGATAATTTCATGGTGCAATAAGACGGCGTTTTGCGAAATTCCACCTGTAAAAGGGTCAAAATCAAGGTCAAAGGTCACGGAATTGCTTAGTATGAAAAACTTTTTTGTTTCTTAAGATATCTCAACCAAACTCACAGATTATATGCTTGGTACTGTCTCTTACATTCTGACCAAATTTGGTCAAAGTGGAATGACGATATCTTATAGCTGCCATAGGAACAATCCGATCAAAAACACCTTTAGTATGAAAAACTTTTTTGTTTCTTAAGATATCTCAACCAAACTCACAGATTACATGTTTCGTACTGTCTCTTACATTCTAACCAAATTTGGTCAAAGTGGATTGACTATATCTTATAGCTGCCATAGGAACAATCCGATGAAAAACACCTTTAGTATGAAAAACTTTTTTGTTTCTTAAAATATCTCAACCAAACTCGCAGATTGTTTGTTTGATACTGTCTCTAACATTCTGACCAAATTTGGTCAAAGTCGGATCACTATATCATATAGCTGCCATAGGAACAATCGGATGCATTCGGAGATATCCTAACAAAACTTTTAGATTAACTCTTCTTGCCAAATTTTGAGTATTTCGCTTAAATTAGCTTTTTCCCGCCAAATTTAGCTTTTTCCTGCCAAATCACAAAATCCGACCTTTTAGCCAATGTTCAATTGCAAGAAAAGTGCTATATTATATAAATTTGTTAAAATGGGCAACAAAATACAATGTTGCGAGTGAAGCGAGCTGCGGGTTGGCGAGCGAAGCGAGCAGGGGGCGAATATTATGTAAATTTGTTAAACCGGACAACTAAAGACAATGTTGCGAGCGAAGCGAGCTGGGGGTTGGCGAGCGAAGCGAGCAGGAGGCGTAGCCCCCTAGTATTATATAAATTTGTTAAAACGGGCAACTAAATACAATGCTGCTAGCGTAGCGAGCTGGGGGTTGGCGGACGAAGCGAGCAGGGGGCGAATATTATGTAAATTTGTTAAACCGGACAACTAAAGACAATGTTGCGAGCGAAGCGAGCTGGGGGTTGGCGAGCGAAGCGAGCAGGGGGCGTAGCCCCCTAGTATTATATAAATTTGTTAAAACGGGCAACTAAATACAATGCTGCTAGCGAAGCGAGCTGGGGGTTGGCGAGCGAAGCGAGCAGGGGGCGCAGCCCCCTAGTAATATAAAAAAATTGATTATGGAAACAATAAGGTATTATTAAATTGGTATTACTTTTTAAACCACTTTTAATAACCTTCTCATTTTTAAAGCAAATATAATTGAGTTGACAAGGCAAGTTTATAAAAGACTCATCTCCATTTTCGTATAAAACGGCTGTTAGGCAAACATCAACAATGAAGTTTGTTAGCCACCGGCTGCCGTTTAACGAAAATAAATCTTTAATAGTGATGTGAAACATGAAGCCACGTGAATTGGTGGCGGCATGCACACATGAAAACAATGTTTCACAACTTACAATATAAAGTTGTGAAATATTGTGAAATAAAGTGGACAAATATTTCTTATATTTGAACTCCATATTAAAAGCATTCTTGCCCTCTGTTGATGTGTAGGAATGGTCATGGCATATTGAAGCCTCATGATTTTCTTGGATTTTTAATAAATCAGAAAAATCTCTTTTGAACATTCCTACTGTAGTAATAGTATAGTATAACATAGTATAATAGCAGGTGCAATATTAGTTGTTAAGTAAACATATTGTATTTAACATATCATGGTAATTTATTAAGTTTTGCAGCACTGATATCGATGATCGATAGTCAGCTGATACATAAGAATGTAATGTTAAAATATGAAGAAGAGAAATAAAGTTAATCGTTGTATGTGCGTTGAAGATGCTGGTTCACAGATCAGAAGTGTGAGTGATTTACGCCTATAAAACTATAAAAATATAAAAAACAATTCAAAAACAATTTATGTCAGCACTAGACATTAATAAATTGATGCTAAAGGACTTAAAGTCCCTGTGTTGCAAAAACAACTTGAAAACAAGCGGCACAAAAACTTTTTAATAAAATGACTCCAAAGTGTACGCAAGAAGCAAGTACAAAAGTGTTTAATTGATTTAAACAGCGAGATGGATGTAAAAGAAAACACAGACATCGAAAACATCACCAAGAATTCCCAAAATTCCACCGGAGTTCATATGGAAGACGACAAGACAGTGCAAGGCGAATTAGAAGTTTCTGGAAGCTGTGATGAAATTGTCAGCGTCGCCACCAAGGAGGCGCCGGAATGCAAAGCGAACGACGCATTTTCGGCAAACAACAACAACAAAGATCAGACAATTGGCAAAGCGAACGACAACGTAAAGAGTGAAACAGACAACAACAATGTAGAGCAAAACAACAAAGTAAAGAAAAACGTAGAGCAAAACGATAACAAAGTAACGAGAGATAGCAGATACAGATGAAATGGAAGTTAAAAAAGGACAACGTGAAGATCTTGACAGTATTTTACACGAATTTGAAATTCTGAAGAAACAACAAAAAATTCTAAGTCTGGAAAATGAATTGGCAAGGATGAAAATGGAAAGTAAAACAACAAATCCGATCACCGGCGGTGGTTCATTGGAAACACTTAAAGCATTTTTACCAGTATTCGATGGAACTGGCAACTTTAAGATTTGGCTGGCACAATTAAAAAATGTTCGCGAAAATTATAAAGTGGAAGATAAGATGCTACGTTTGCTCATGTGCAACAGACTTAAGGGCAAAGCACAAGAATGGATATTCTCCAACCCAATGTTTATGACTGAATCAGTAGATGAACTGATAAATGATATGACCAATACGTTCGGCGCTAAGGAGTCAAAATTGGCTATGCGTCAAAATCTAGAAAAACGCATATGGCAGAAGAAAGAAAGTTTTGGTAACTATTTCAGCGCTAAACTTGTATTATCAAACGGCCTTAACCTAGCAGAGGATGAGTTTTTGGAATACGTCGTCGAGGGAATTCCAGACACAAATTTACGCAACACGGCTAAACTCCAACATTTTGGGTCCAAAACAGAATTACAACAAGCCTTCACCAAGGTGGAATTGGGCAATTCCACACAAAAACAGGCGGATCCAGTGGTCAACGCTCCTAAACAAGATGTCAATGCTACAATTGCAATAGCAAGGGCCACATGGCCAAAGAGTGTCGTAAACCAAAGCGGCGCATGCTTCGCCTGTGGTAAACAAGGGCACCAAGCCAAAGATTGTAGCCTTTAAAAGAAGCCGACAAACAAGCAGGAGAAAAATGGATATGTAAGCTACTTCGAAATAACTTTTATTCACGATTCTAATACAGAATTTCCCCTATATATAGAATGCTTAATGGATACAGGAAGCCTTATCAGCTTTATTAAGAAATGTTACGTTCCAAGCAGAATAAAACTACAAGAAGTAGAGAATAAATCTTATTTCGGAATTAATAAGAGCAAACTTAAAATTTATGGAGTATTATATTGTTCAATTTTGTTTTCAAATAAAAACATTATAACAAAGCTGATGGTGGTTGATAATGAATCCATGGTATACCCAATTGTATTGGGAAGAGACTTTCTAACTCAAAGTAAGGTACAATTAATCGAAGTAAACAATGTAAGTAAACCTAACAAAACTCAATATGTAACGAAAAAGCAAGAAGTAAAAGATACAAAAAGTAATGAAATGGTTGTAGAAAAACAAGTTCAGAAAGAAAATGTAGAGTTGAAATCCATTACAGAATTTAAAAACAAAATAGAAAACAACGATGTAAATGTGATAAAAAGTATCGATAGTTTTGAAACAGAAATACTGGCTATTGAGTATGACGAAGAAAAGTTTGAGTATAAAATTGGAGATTAATTGAATTGGAAACCAAAAGAGAAGTTTGTAGAAATATTTGACGAATATTATAAAAAACCAAACCGACCAATCGAACCGGAAATAAAATGCGAAATGCAATCAATAATCGAAGATCCAAAGCCATTTAGCTATGCCCCTAGACGACTTTCTTATGCAGAAAAAGCAAAAGTTCAAGAAATTATAGATGAAAATTTAACAAATGGATTTATTAGACCTAGTGAATCGGAATACGCCTCTCCCATAGTGCTAGTTAAGAAGAAAACAGGAGATTTAAGAATGTGCGTAGATTTTAGACGATTAAATAAAATAACAACAAAGACAAAATTTCCCATACCGTTAATAGATGACCTTTTAGATTGTTTAGCAAACAAAAGTATATTTTAAAAGTTAGATCTCAAGAATGGATACTATCATGTGTACATGCATGAGGATTCTGTAAAATATACAGCATTTATAACACCCCTAGGCCACTTTGAATATCTTCGAATGCCGTTCGGATTGACAAATGCGCCGTTTATTTTCCAACGTTTCATAAATAAAATTTTTAGCGATATGGTGAAAGAAGGCAAAGTTATAGTTTACCTAGACGATATTATGATAGCAACGAAAGATTTAGACGAGCACTTAAAAATACTGAAAGAAGTTTTCAATAGATTAGTCAAAAATAAACTCGACATAGACTAGATAAATGCAGTTTTTTGCAAAGTGAAGTAAAGTACCTTGGTTATATTATATCTGGTGATGGTATTAAAGCAGACATAGATGGAATAAAAGCGATTAATAATTTTCCAGTTTCAAGAAAAGTACAGGAGGTACAAAGCTTTATAGGTATGTGTTCAAATTTCCGTAAATTTATTAAAGATTTCTCAATTATTGCAAAGCCCTTATATGACCTGACGAAAAAGGACAAGAAGTTTAGTTTTGGTCCCGAACAGATAGAAGCTTTTAATGTTTTAAAAGAAAAGTTACTCAATGCACCAATCCTAGCGCTATATGACCCGACACATGAAACGGAACTTCATTGCGATGCAAGTTCAATAGGTTTTGGTGCAATATTATTACAGAGAAAAAACGATGATAAATTTCACCCCATTTTCTACCTATCAAAAAGAACAACGGACGCTGAATCACGTTATCATAGCTTTGAGTTAGAGACTTTAGCTATTATATATGCTTTAAGACGGCTAAGAGTATACTTGCAGGGTGTCACTTTTAAAATTGTTACAGATTGTAACTCGCTTACATTGACACTTAGTAAAAAAGAATTGAATCCAAGAATCGCCAGATGGGCATTAGAACTTCAGAACTACGATTATAAACTGGAACATAGAGAAGGTAAAAGGATGCAGCACGTTGATGCACTAAGTAGGTGTAACAGTATATTAATAATAGAAGACAACACATTTGACGACAATCTGGTAATATGTCAGGGCAGAGACGAAAACATAAACAAAATCAAGGAATTACTTAGCACAGGGGAACATGAACTATACGAAATGAGAAATGGAGTTGTTTATAAGAAAACAAGGGGGCTACGCCCCCTGCTCGCTTCGCTCGCCAACCCCCAGCTCGCTTCGCTCGCAACATTGTCTTTATTTGTCCAGTTTAACAAATTTACATAATATTCGCCCCCTGCTCGCTTCGCTCGCCAAACCGCAGCTCGCTTCGCTCGCAACATTGTATTTAGTTGCCCGTTTTAACAAATTTATATAATATAGCATTTTTTCTAAAAAAAAACTATAGGGGTTTTTCATCGGATTGTTCCTATGGCAGCTATATGATATAGTCATCCGACTTTGACCAAATTTGGTCAGAATGTAAGAGACAGTACCAAACATATAATCTGTGAGTTTGGTTGACATATCTTAAGAAACAAAAAAGTGTTTCATACTAAGCAATCCCGTGACCTTTGACCCCGATTTGACCCACTTAGAGGTCGAATTTCGCAAAACCCCGTCTTATTACACGATGAAATTATCTCATCTATGTTGTGTAAAAATTTCAGCTCTCTCTCTCTTACCGTTTGGGCTGCACGTTGATTCTGAGTCAGTCAGTCAGTGAGTCAGTCAGTGAATCAGTCAGTCAGTCAGGACAAAGAGTTTTATATATAATAACGAGTTCCAACTTTAGTTTATTTAAAAAAATATAACTTTATTTAAATAGAAACTTAAAGCGAGTTGAACATCGGAGTTTGAGAATAATTCAAGACTAACTGTTAAATGTTTTGACGTCGCATAGCAAACCTCGGCTGTGAGCTTTTGGGGATTGAGCTTTGCGCTCTAATATAAACAGAGAGATCTTAGGGATCGCTCTTTTGAGAAGACGAATATTTGGGTGCTAAGCAACAGCCTGGATTTGTGCCGCGTCGGCAGATTTGACCCTTGGTCGGAATGACAATTCTAGCGGATGTTTATATTAACTGTTTCGATCGTGGGAGCGCTTGAATTGTTATTTTCACCAGACTGTTATTGTTATTGATAACTTATTACTTGATAGGGGGAATATGTGCGAGAATATTTAGGTGGCTATGTGCATTACATATGTTACTTCCCCATCCATAAAAAATTAGCCTGTCCTCAGGCGGTAATATTGGGATATAGTGTTGGTTCGGATTCGAGTACAATATTTGCTGTTTCATTTGATATTGGATTAATTTGTACATTATTTGATTGTGGGGTTATTTCTGATTGTTTCTTATAGTTAACAATTATTTTGCGTGGTATGCTTTTATACTTATAGCTAAAATATAGTACTAGTATGATAACAATAATTATAAGAGTTGTTAAAGTAATAATTTGAAGTGTATTGTAATGTTTTGTTTGTTGATTTACAATTTCTTTTGCCTGTATATAAGAGAGTGGTTCTAGTTTAGTTACATTATTGTTTACATAAATAGTTTGTGTGTAATCTAACATAGTACTTGTGATCAATATTTCTTCTAATTGAATGGAGCAATTAAATGCTTTTATAATATTATTACTTTCTATTGTTATATCTCTGTTAATACAATTGTTTGTGTAAAGTTTTGAAAGCAGTCAGCACATAAACTGACTACTAAAAGGGCGTCGCAACTGGCACTTGTAACCAGGTGTACTTCGGAGAGGGAATTCCTTGATGCGCAAAGCTGGGTGCGATCGTAGAAATGAGTGAATGGTTCTTGTAGTTTGTACTAAAAACACACTGATTTTATTAATCCAAAAATCACAATATTTATAGGTAAAAATAGCTTAGTTAACAGGTGTGTGGTGTCAATTAAAATTAGGTTATTGTGTACTCAGCAGTTGCGTGTAATGTAGGGTAGCTTAATTTGCAACTACCGGGTTGGCTTATTGCTGCTGTTACGGCACACATTGTGTGTTGTGCAGTCAGCGATATTCTGTGTGGTCAGTTATGCTGTCAGCGATATTTTGTGTGTGAAGTGTTGACATGGTTTTATAAATTGTGTTACATAGCTGTTCTGTTTTTGTTTATAATTTAGATATGTGTAATTTATATGCACCTAAACATTCTCCCGGCCGTTGAAACGGTGTTCAACCATCGTCTAGCTCCACTGTGAATCGTCTTGGGGATGCTGATGGAGCGGATGGCTGTGGCTTGTGGCTGTGGGTCGCAAAGTCCATAGGCGTTGCTTCCGCATTGCATAGGCACATAGTAGTATAACAGATACCACTAAAGCAGCATAGGCGGCTATATGATGATGTTGGACCGAGCTTATTTGGTTGGGCAGCTCTTGTTTGTTGAGTGTTGCCAATTTTAGCTGCAAGTCGTCCAGATCTTTGTCTTCTTGTACCTTGTAATCCGAGATATTGAATTTTGTTGGTGGTACAATTGTGATGTTTGGCTTGATGATGTCACCAAAACGTGCGTAACTTTTCGTAGCTTGACTTATAATGTTGTCAAAGGTACTGATGCTGATTTCTGCGTTGCGTGCAGTACAGCCTGATGATAGCGAAAGTAGTCCGGTGTCTTCTAGTTGTATTGTGGATGGTGTTCCGTTGCATACGGCTTGTAGTTCCATTGGAGAATGTGTTGCAAAAATCCAGTTATTCGGTTGGTGTGTTTTTTCCCATACCATATTGGTTGTTCTGCGAGTTATTTGACACATTGTTGGTGTCTTGTTGTTAAACAGCTGAAACTCACATCGATTGTTTACGTTGAACACAGCTTGATGGTCAAAGCATATGTATTCTTTATTAGGTAGTGTGAAACAGCGTCGCAGATCATCGTGTGTAAGTCCCATGAATTGATCCCTGTGGTCGTTTACAGCTATTATAGGTGTTTTGAGCTCAAACAATCTCCAACTTGTTGAGTCCCACACCGGAATTGGCACAATATTAAATAGGTCTAATATTGATGTTGACACTAGTGGTAAGATTACTCTGAATATTACATGAGTGTCGGTGGCTGTGCCTTCTGCTCGCATAATTCTGTACAGTTGAATTACGTTGGATGAAGTCACAGGTAGCATTTGATCTGTTGGCAAATGATCCCGTATTTGATCCAATTGATCCTTTAGTTGATTAGGAGAAATCAATATTGGGCTTATTGTCTGGTGTCGAATTCCAGTTAGTACGTCCACTATTTCCAATTGCATGCGCTGAAGCGTGGATGCTAGCAGTGTTAGTTGAGTTGTCAATGCCAGGTACGTCTCCGTGAGCCGTGCTCCAGCGTACTTTCCTCTGCTTTCGGCAATGGCCGCAACTTGTTGCTCAAGTAGTCGAAGACGCTTGTCCGATGTAGCCCTTGTCTTTTTGACAACGTTAATGGTTGAGTCCAGTACTGATGTTTGATTTCTCAGCAGGCTCAGTACGAATTCCTCGTTGGTTTGTACCTTCTTGATGACCTTGGTCATTTCATTAGCGTAGTTTGAGTCTAACACTCCAAATAGACTATTCGCAATATTGCCTACTGCATCAAATGGGGATCGACGTGTTCGAGTGTGCTGCATAAATACGTTTGCCATTTGCAGTTCATAATACAAGTGTCGATAGTGCTGTGATATGAAATCACATGTTTGTTTGTTGTTCACCTCTGGGCATAGGTATTGGAATTCGTCTATTCCTTGGTAAAATGTCTTCATATCTCGCCAGTATGGATCCAGTTCATAGTATACGACAATGGTCCAGTCGGATATTGCTCTTTTTGCTTGTCCAATTTTTTCATAATAGATCCCTGGCTTTGTGTCGAATTTTGTTACTGATACTGACTGTGTCAGCACCAAAGGTAGCATCAGAAGCAGGATCAGCAAGGACGAGGATATGGTTGGCGACATTAATCGCTTTCGTTGGACGAGTGGTGCATCTGTGTCTCCCGCGTCATTGATGGGTCGTTTCTTGGCCATCTCTTCTGGAAAGATTGGCGCAAGCCTGGTTATGGGGCGCTTAAAGATGCCTGAGGCAGTCTTTACGTCAACCACTCGGACGTGGTTATCTTGTCCTGGATATGTTTTTACAATGCGTCCCATTGGCCAGCTCATCACAGGTATGTTGTCTTCTTTGACTAGGACAAGCATACCTTCCTTGATGTTGGTATTAACGGTTTTCCATTTGTGTCTGGCTTGCAGCTCTTGCAAATATTCTTCAGACCATTGCTTCCAGAATCCTTGCTTAAGTCTGGAAACTAGTTCCCAACGTTTCAGTAAGGATTTCTCATTGCGGTCGGCGTTGACATCGGGGGCGAGCAGTGAGCGTTTCCCCAATTAGAAAGTGTGCTGGAGTAAGAGCAGTGGTGTCCGTAGGATCATTTGACATCGGTGTAATTGGGCGTGAATTCAAGATCGCTTCAATTTCGATGATCACCGTGTTTAATTCTTCAAATGTTAGAGATGCAGTGTTGGTAGTCGTAACCAGTAGCCGCTTTGCAGACTTGACTGCAGCTTCCCATAGCCCTCCAAACGATGGTGCTCGTGGCGGAATGAATTTGAACGCCACTTGCTTCTTGTTGCAGTGATTGATGATCTCTTCTTGGGCCTTTTCGCCAAATATTGTTCCTTCCAGTTCCTTCAGCTGGTTGTTTGCTCCAATAAAGTTGGTGGCATTGTCACAATGAATTGTTTGACATTTGCCGCGGCGGCTTAAGAAGCGTCTCAAAGCTCCCAAAAAGGCGTTTGTAGTCAGATCACTGACTAGTTCAAGGTGTACTGCCTTTGTGGAGAAGCAGCAGAATACAGCTATGTATGCCTTATCTGGTCTTTTTCCTCGAATTTTATGATGAATCCAGATTGGTCCGCAGTAATCTACGCCTGTAGTTAGAAACGGGCGTGTCGGTGTTACTCGATCGGCTGGCAAGTTGCCCATGATTTGGTTCATTAATTTAGGCCTTGCCTTATTGCATGTCACGCAATTGTGAATAATGTTCCTTGACATAGTTTTGTCGTTCAGGATCCAGTATTGTTGTCTTGCCATTGCTCGTAATGCTTGGGCACCGCAATGCATGTTATCTTCATGCAGCTCTCGCAATATCATTTTTACTATTGGATCGTTGTAAGGCAGTAGAATTTGGTGCTTTGCATTGTATGGGAGCGGGGCTTGCTCCAATCTACCTCCAACTCGCATAAGGCCATCTAAACCTAGTAGAGGAGACAGCGATGAGATGGAACTTTTTGTCCACCGTGTTGTGACGCTGCAACATTTTTAGGTCAGCGGAAAGTTCAACTTGCTGTATTGTCCGCAAGATCAAGTTGCGAGCTTGATCCAGTTCTGTTGTGCACAACGTGGTCGTTGCTACTCTGTTCCCTTTGTAACAGAAGCGTAACATGTAAGCTACAATGCGTTGTAACTTGTAGAATGAATTGCTGTGTCTACAGGTGTACAGCTCTTCCCCTATTGAGGACGGAGAGATTGCCAGACTTATGTGTTTGGTTTTCCTTTCCAAGTTGCTTGGGGTGATGATAGGTGGGGCTGTCCACTGGTCTGGAGAGCCATGCAGAAATAGTGGTCCATACAGCCATAGGTTGTGCTCGTGTAATCTTCGAGCGGGTATTCCTCTTGAGAGCACATCTGCTGCGTTGTTGGTGGAAGACACATGGCGCCATTGATTTTGACTTGTCAATGCTTGTATCTTCGCTATCCGGTTGGCCACAAATGTAAGGTATGTAGACGCAGCTGCATTGATCCATGAAAGGACAACAGTAGAATCCGACCAAAAATATCCTGGTACTGTGCTGGAGTCTAGGTTAAGGTCTCGTCGAATCCTGTCCGCGAGTTCAGCACCCAATAATGCAGCACAAAGCTCTAGACGAGGGAGTGACTGCTTTGCCGTTGGGGCTACTCGAGACTTCGAACATAGCAGACGCACAGAAATTTGTTTATTTTTGTACGTTGCGCGTACGTATATTGCGGCGCCGTATGCTCGTTCCGATGCATCCACAAATGTATGCACTTCCTTTGTGACTGGAACCTTTCCATCGTATATATGTCGGGGAATTTGCATCGAATTCAGGCTTTGTAAATCATCTTGATAGTCCTTCCATTCGTTCTGAAGAGCTGTAGGTAACTCGTCATCCCATTCCAGTTTGTCTTCCCAGAGTCGTTGCATGAAAATCTTGGCCTTCACAACGACTGGGGCGAATAAGCCTAGGGGATCGAAGATTTGTGCCAGCTCAGAGCAAACGACACGTTTAGTAATTTTCGTAGCTGTGCTGCTCTGAGCCCGGCCACATAGATGGTCCTTTTTGGGCATCCAAATAAGGCCCAATGTTTTGATCCTGCAGCCGTCCAATGTGTCCTCAAACTTTACGTCGCTTGCTACGTCGTCTTTGGGTATTCCTTGCAACAGTTGCTCGTTGTTCGAGCACCATTTTCGTAAATTGCGCAGGATCTTCAGTAACTCCTCCCGAATTTGGATTGCTTCTTGGGCTGAATCTGCTCCTGTAAGGCAGTCGTCAACATAGAAGTCATTCACTAGTGCAGCGGCTCCTACTGGTGATTTGTCCATGTGTGTTGTGCCCAAGTGATTTAGACACTTGGTTGCTAGGAATGGAGCCGACGCCGTGCCATAGGTAACTGTTTTTAGTCTGTAGTACCTTAACTCCTCATTGGGATTGTTTCTCCAAACAATCATCTGGTGGAACTGGTTCTCAGGATTGATCCAAATCTGACGGTACATTTTCTCGATGTCTGCAGTGAACACATATTTATGTGTTCTAAATCTTAATAAAATTGACATTAGGTCGCTCTGCACAGTGGGTCCTACTTGCAGTATGTCGTTAAGTGATTTTCCTGTCGACGTCTTGCAAGATGCATCGAAAACCACTCTTAGCTTTGTAGTGCTGCTATCAGGTTTCAGCACACAATTAGGAGGGATGAAGTAGTTGCTTGATGGAAGTAGGTTGCGAGGGACAATTTTCATGTGACCTAATTGTTCATATTCGGCCATGAAGTCCACATATCCTTTCCAAATCTCTGCCTTGGTCCTTTTTTCTAACGACAAGAACCTTCTTTCTGCAGTCTCCAACGAGGGCCCCAGGGCTGAAGGATGTTCAGAAAACGGCAATTTGACAATGAATCGCCCATCAGCAGCGATTTTTAAGTTGTCGATGAAGTGTTTTTCGCATGCCTTCTCAATTGGCGTACGATGTTTTTCCGACGTTTCAAAGTTGTCTAAGCTCCAGAATCGTTCCAATATGGCATTAGTTTCTTCTCCTGTAGTAGCTGCACATATGGCTGGTGACATGTTTGCTTCTTTTATTTTTCCAGCCACAACCCACCCCAACCTGGTTTGTTGCATGATTGGACCAGAGGGCGTGAGTTTTTGCTGTTGTGGGAGCACCGATCAGCATGTCAATTTTTCCTGGTTTGTTAAATTGGGGATCCGCCAACGGACGATTTGCCGGAATATTCCAGTTTTCTTCATTAATGTTTTGGGATGGCTGATCCGTGATAATGTGCGGTAGAATGAATGCTTCGATCCGCACTGTAAAATTACTGTGTAGTGACTTCACTAACACATTTACCCGAGCCCTACTGGTTCTCGGTTGTCCACCGATACCTTCAATTCGTAGTGCGGTATCATGGCGTTTTAGGGACAGTGATGATGCAAGACTCTCTGATATCACGTTAATTTGTGATCCAGAATCTAGCAGTGCCTTAAACGTGGCTTGTTGTCCATTATTTCCTTGGACCAAAACCTTTGCTGTTGCAAGTAGATTTATAGTTTTGCTGCTTGCCGATGCCACAACCGGATTATGTGGTTCCACTGAAGTCGTCTCCAGATGCAGCAGCGTGTTGTGCTTTTTGTCGCACTTGAAGCATTTATATTTGCTTTGGCACGCCTTGGCCATATGATCTGCTTTGAAGCAGTTGACGCATAGCCTTTGGCGTTGAACCCAATTCAATCTCTCAGCGACTGATTTTGAGCGGAAGTCGTCACAACGAAACATCGTATGATTTGGTTTCTTGCAGTATGGACAATCCTTCCTTGAAGTTAATGAAGAGGCACAGGTTGCTCCCTTCGAATCCCGATTGGCTTTGTTCTGTGTTTTGCTCCCGGTGGCTAAAACACGGACTCTTTGTTCAAGAAACTGAAGCATGGTGTCAAGTTTCTGAATTTGCTTCGAGTCGCTTATTGATTGCTCGTACAGCGTCCTATTTGTGCTGTCCAGCTTGTTTCGTAGAACCTCTATCAGTATCGGGTCCCACGTCGAAATGTCTAAGCCGAGTCCCTTGAGAGATGCAAGAGACTCCATAGTGACTATGTATAGTTCCTTGAGCGATTTAACATTGTCGTTGATCGCCTGTTGAGTCAAAAATCGGTTTAATACCGTTGTTGCAATGTCTCTTGGATTGTCATAGGTGTCCACCAAGATGTTCCATGCGTGAAGATAGTTGTCTTCTTTTAGGTCGATTTGGCGTATCATTCTTTCTGCCTCGCCGACCACGCTGGTTTTTAGATACCACATTTTCCGAATAATGGGCATATTGGTTTCGTGAACCATGGACACAAACATATCGAAGAATTGTGTCCATTTCAATATATCACCATCGAATTTGGGAATAGTTATTCGAGGTAAATTTCTGTCAAAGGTGCACTCTGTAGGGCCTTTCGCCGCTAGAGCCCTTTGCACATCCCGCTCTGCTTGTAGATACTTCTTTGTATCATATCCATTGTCTTCCGGGACTTCAACTTCTTCATAAAGTTGAAAGTGGACCTCCTGAATTTGGGACCATAGATTCCTTGTTAGATCCATTGCGGTATGCTCCATAGGCTGTTGCAATGTGCGATATAGTGATGCAATCATTGCCTTTTGCCGTCTGCATAACGCGATGACTTTTGGTTCCAAGCTTGGTTGCTGACGCTGTCCGTCCTCAACTTTTGTAGTCTTTTTGCTTAGGCTTTCCGCATCTTTATTGATGGCTTCTTGGAACTTCAGGACCGTGGACCTTATGTCATTAAAAAAGGTGAAGTACTCATGGTTTTCTGGTAGGCCGCCAGATTTTCTAATGATTTCATCATTTGCTTGAATGATGCTCCATTTTTCATTGAGAGTTTTGGCCTTAATCTTATGATAACCGGCCTGGCATTTTCTCTCAGCTGAATCCTTTTTGTAGTTGGATATCAGCTTTAAGATTTCTTGGCTGACATCTTGTTGTACATCTAGTAACTCATCGATGGTTACTTGATCTGATGCCATTTTTAGTAAGTTAATATCTTAACTTTGTCGCTTGGTGGACTTTTATTTATGTGACCAGAGCACACTCAGAAATTTGTGTGTCGCCTGGTTGACAACTTTATTGGAGTGCCAATAGATCGGTTCACCAATTATTTTGGTGAATCTTTATGCTCCTGTTCTGTCGCCTTGTTGACAACTTCAGATGGGCAGGTTGCAGGTATCCTTTGAATGTCGCCTTGTTGACAATTCACGTAAGGATTGTGTTCTGGAGGTTATCCTTGTGTCGCCTAGTGGACAACGCGGATTTCCAGTGTCGGGGTCACCAAAAATGTTTGTGTAAAGTTTTGAAAGCAGTCAGCACATAAACTGACTACTAAAAGGGCGTCGCAACTGGCACTTGTAACCAGGTGGACTTCGGAGAGGGAATTCCTTGATGCGCAAAGCTGGGTGCGATCGTAGAAATGAGTGAATGGTTCTTGTAGTTTGTACTAAAAACACACTCATTTTATTAATCCAAAAATCACAATATTTATAGGTAAAAATAGCTTAGTTAACAGGTGTGTGGTGTCAATTAAAATTAGGTTATTGTGTACTCAGCAGTTGCGTGTAATGTAGGGTAGCTTACTTTGCAACTACCGGGTTGGCTTATTGCTGCTGTTACGGCACACATTGTGTGTTGTGCAGTCAGCGATATTCTGTGTGGTCAGTTATGCTGTCAGCGATATTTTGTGTGTGAAGTGTTGACATGGTTTTATAAATTGTGTTACATAGCTGTTCTGTTTTTGTTTATAATTTAGATATGTGTAATTTATATGCACCTAAACAACAATTTTGATTTAGAATTGTTTTAGGTAAGTTCCAAGTTAACATTATATTAGGCTCTTCATATTTTGTTTCAAAAGATTTATGTGTTTTTGCATATCTACATTCGGTTGTGTCTTGATTTAAAATTCCTGTTATACATTTGTTCATTACTAGATCTTTGGTCTTTTCGGTATATGCTTTATTATTTTGAATGAAATATTTGTCATGTATAATTTCAGTTAAAATGTTTCTGTTTTCGTCTGGGTATGGAACAATTTCTAAAATTGGTGTATTGATGATTTCGCGAGGAATGTGGGAAATTATCAAAATTTCGTTTGTAGTTGTTTTCAACCATGTAGAAGTCTTAATATTTAAAATTTTTTCAGAGTTTACGTGTGATAATGGACAATGTTTTAGTAATTTAGGGTTAAATATACCTAATCTTGTTAACTGCATTCCTAATTTGAGTTGTCATTAGGCGATGATCTGGAATTATCATATTTGCTCTTGTTAATTTTCTTTTTCTTTTTAAATTTAGATTTGTAGTGTATTATCTTTCTCCCTCTGTTTGTCTCTTCGAAATGTTTTTCGTCTACTTGTCTCAAATTACCGGTCTTTTTGAATGGATTAGTTGATTTTGAACGTACCAAAGGTGATTGTCTATAATTAGTATCAATTTCAAAATCTGTACGGTTTTCATTTAGTTTATCTATTTGAGTTGTTTTGTTAAGTTGAGTGTTATACTCTGGGGTTCCTGCGTATATAAAAATGTCTGCTGGTGTTCTACCTGTTGTATTATGAGTGGTTTTGTGATTATATGTGTAAAGTATTATTTCGAATCTAGTAAGCTTATTTTCTGGATCTGATTCGCTGTTTATTATTCTTAATTTTTCATTAATAGTTTTATGAAATCTTTCTACGTCAGATATGCCATTTTTACTTGTTGTTATATTTATATCTACTCCTTCAGCTTTTAGCCATATTTGTAATGCTGAGCACATGAATGCTGAATCTTTATCTGCTTTAATTTCTTTCGGGTTTCCCATACTATTGAAAATTTTAAGTAACGCTCTTTTAGCTTCTAACCAATCTCTACCATTCACTTCGATTAGGGACGCGAATTTTGAATAAATGTCTATGCAAGAAAGGAATTGTTTATTATCTTTCTTTGTACACAAATATTCTTTGATTAGTTCTTTGGCATGGGTGTTGGTCATTTCTTTATACATAATTTGAATTTTAGTTTTATGAAAATAATTTATTACGTTTACTTCGTTTGTATTATGCTCAACAAATTCGATTTGCCTATTGTAATAGTTGATTGGTCTTTCTGTAATCGAGATATAATTTTGATTATCTTCTTGTGTACTGTGTACAGTTGCTGCTGTACTGTTAGGAGATTCTCCTAATAAATTTTCTTCGAGTTTAATTCTTGACAAAGCGTCGGCAACATAATTTTCTTTGCCAGGGACATATTTGATGTGATAGTCAAATTCATTTAATTTGATCTTCCATCTTTGAAGTTTCATGTTTGGTTCTTTAACGTTGTTTAACCAAACTAGGGGTTTGTGATCACTGAGGATTTCGAATTTCCTGCCAAAAAGATAGGACCTGAAGTATTTAGTGGCCCAAACAATAGCTAAAAGTTCTTTTTCTATTGCGGAATAATTTATTTCGTGTTCATTTAATGTTCGACTTGCATAGCATATTGGCTTATGGTTTTGCGATAACACGGCACCTAAAGCAATATTGCTTGCGTCTGTAGTTAACGAAAAAGGTTTTTCAAAGTTTGGATAAATTAGTATCGGATCAGATGTAATAAGTATTTTTAATTTTTCAAATGCTGAGACGTACTCTTTGTTACTTATGTCGATTGTTGCATTTTTCTTAAGTTTTAAGGTCATTGGTTTCACGATTTGTGCAAAGTTTGGTATAAATTTCCTATAATAGCCACCGAGTCCTAGAAATGACTTGATTTCTTTCGTTGTTCTGGGTATCGGGAAATTTGTAATTGCGTTGACTTTTATTGGGTTTGGTTTTATACCTTCAGTTGTGACAATGTGACCAAGGAACTCAGTTTCCTTTCTCAAAAATTTACATTTGTCCCACTGCAATTTTAGATTGGCTTCCCTAAGTTTCTTAAAAACTCTTTTCAATGATAATATGTGTTCTTCCAATGAAGTGGAATACACTATTATGTCATCCATGTAGACTAAACAATCTTTATAGATTAAATCTTCTAAAAGGTTGTTCATGCAACGTTGAAAAGTTGCAGGGGCGTTTTTGAGTCCAAAAGGCATGCGAGTGTACTCGTAATGGCCATTTTTCGTCGAAAAAGCAGTCTTTGGAATTGAATCAGCATCCATTTGGATCTGATGAAAGCCTTTTGCCAGGTCAATGGTAGTGAAATATTGACATTTTTCAAGTTTGTCTAATATCTTATAAAAAAACCTCTTTACGAGGTAAAAGTCTAGTGACGAAAACATTTTCATGCCCCAAAATTTCTGTTATCCAATTTTGTGACGAAAAATATTACATTTTACACATGAATTATTAAAAAAAAAATTTTGTCACTGGACACATTGCGCTAAATTTTTCATAACTAATAAATACCAGTATATACTAGTAGTACTTTTTTGCGCAGAGCCAGTGACAAAATTTTTTTTTTAATAATTCATGTGTAAAATGTAATATTTTTCGTCACAAAATTGGATATCAGAAATTTTGGGGCATGAAAATGTTTTCGTCACTAGACTTTTACCTCGTAAAGAGGTTTTTTTATAAGATATCAGAAATTTTTTAATAAGACATAGGAAGTTTGACAATTGAAATTTTTTTTTACAGTGTAACTTTGTCAATCGGTGTTTATTGTTTGTACAAGCAAAAAGAAACTGTCTGGCAACACTGTTTCTCTTTACTAACACACATGCCAACATGCCAAGCGCAAAATTTATCAGCACTCTCAAACTCTGGCTGCTATGACCTTTGTTGCTGCTGTCCTTTTCCAATTCAAAGTAAAACGTATATATTCAGTTAATAGGTTATATCTTCCAAACCAATCAACAAAAATTTATGCATGATGTATCAAAAAACGCGAAATATTAAAAGCTCAAACATATTCAAAATTAAAAAAAATCGCTAGCGGCGTTTTCTCGAAAACCGCCAAAATGTGGAAAAAATTACCTTTTTTCACCTGTAGCTTTTTACCTGTGTACTTTAGAAAAAAAGTTTGAACAAATGCTTAAGAGCCCTTCAAAGTACCTTTCCAACGACATATAGATCATATCTGTAGCTTTCATAGTTTGGACACTATGGGGGTTTTTAGTTTTAGCGGTTTTTAGCGATTTCCCGCTAAACTAGCGATTTTTCGAAAAAGTCGTAAAACAAACGTTTCTAGATTTTTGAGCAGGAACAAGTCCTCATTCAAACTTTTAAGCTAAATCATCGCTTTGATACAAACAAACAAACAAACATACTGACTTTTCATCTCATTTTCGGAAGGCGACTCAAAATTTCCAAATAAATTATTTTTTGAACCAGTTGTCCGATTTTGATGATCGAGGTGTCATTCGACGCGTATTTTTGATGAGAATTGTAAAAAATTCAACGAAAATTCAAAAAGGCTCCAACGGCCCCATTAGCTCCAATAATGTAAATTTTGCCCCTCCCACTTACACCTGTTTATCTCACGAACCAGGTGAGTTTTCAAAAGTCTTAGTATGCACACTTGTAAGTTTAATTAATACCTTTCGATCGGTATATAACTCGACCTGATCGGACTGTCATAGCAAATCTTCCATTCTTCCTGTGTATATATGCTAGTCGCCTTCGCACCCTTCGTGCTGCTTTCGTCACTAGCGCGGACTGCCGTCCGCAGTGATATCATCCATAACTGGTATTGGGTATTTATCGTCAACTGTAATTTCATTTAAGTTTCGATAGTCAATTACTATTCGGAACTTTTGTTTTCCTGATGCATCACTCTTCTTTGGTACAATCCAAATTGGTGAGCAATAAGGAGAATTTGATTTTCGGATAATTCCTTGTTTTATCATTTCTTTCATTTGGTTTTCGACTTCTTCGTCATAAGCTTGGGGATACTTATAAGGTCGTTTGTAAATTGCATCTTCATGTTTAGTTTGAATGACATGCTTGATTGTACTGGTGAAAGTCAAATTTTCACTTTCTTTGTACTGTATGTCTCTGAGCTCATGAAGGATTTTTGTTAATTTTAATTTTTCTTCCTCATTGAGGTGTTCTAATCTGAACTGGTTACTTTCTATTAACTCATTTTCGATTGCGAAATTAAACGGTTGGTCCGTTGTAAATGGCGGATCAAGACAATCAAATTCGGTATCTTTCACGTAAGGTGGATCAACACGATTGACTGCGGTCTTGTCCTTTAAGAATTCTTCATGATTATATCTCATGATAAATGGGTAATCGCTTAAGGTGACAGTTTCCTCTTTATAATTTATGTTTGCTTCACAAGCCTCGAGATATTCCCTGCCTAATAATACATCGTAATTTTCTGAAAATTCGTGTATAAAAAATCTTTGGTGTTGTGGACAGAGTTTACTGGGGGCTAAGGAAATACATTGGTTTAAACAAATATTTCCTTTTATCGTCTGGACTTCCAAATGACAAGATTTAATTGGGAAATTCAAAAAGTTCTTTTTCATTAGATTTATAGAGGAACCTGTATCGATTACGCATTTGAGGTGAATGTTGTTCATTATTAGTCGAATGAAGGGGTTTCTTCTAGTTCTTGGTCCGAGGCTGCGTGATGAAAATTTTCGGCAGTATCCATTTTGGATTGACCACTAGAACTTTCGCGTTGTCTTTTGACAGGCGGATTTGAAGTGTTCGTTGAAGTTCTGTTTTGTTGGTAGTTCATTGGGTTTTGGAATCTACCTTGATTTAGTTTTTGTTGAAATTCATTATGCAACTGTGGGTTGCTTTGATTTGGGGCTTGAAAGTTTTGAGTGGCATTACTTGTGTTTGGTGGGCTTGCCATTGGATAGAAATTGTGAGAGTTTCCCCTATTCCTGCGAGCATCACTACTGTTTGACGTAGTTGAGGTGTTGGTTTTTGGACGGTCAGAAAAGTTGTTTTCGTATAGTCCCTCTCTTTGAGCTACTTGTTTTAATTTAGTTATTGTCGTAATATCGTACCTAGCCAGAGTCATAAAAATTCGGTCGGGTAATTTTCTTGTTATAACGTCTTTGATTGTGTTGTTCATAGCATTGGTGTACAGAATTGTTTGTGAGTCTATGCCTTCTAACATTAATTTGTTTGAAATTACAAATGATTTATACTCAAGGTCTTCAGCAAACTTACGGATACTTCCGTTATAGTTAGTGTTGTAGAGTCGACGAAGCAGTTCTTCATAGGGCGTCTGTGTTTTGAATTCGTCGATGAGCGCGTTCCTCAGTTGTATCCAGTTTGTAGCTCCTGATAGCTGTGCGACTCGCTGTGCTGTTCCAGAAGTCTGTAGTTCGATGGCTCCAAATAGAACGTTGTGTTGCCTCAGATCTTGGGTGGGGTATAGCTGCATTATATAGTCCACTCTTCTCACGAACGCCGTGAGCTCTTCCGTTTGTCCATCATAGGTGGGCACTTGTTTGATTTGTCCAAGAGCTTGCTTCAGGAGAAGCTCTGACAAAACCATTGGTGGGGTTGATGGAGATGCTAGGGGTGTCATGATTGATGTTGACAGTGTATTTATATTTTTCTTTTAATGTTCGGTTTTCTTTGTCTTGTTGTGGCCTAGGATTACAATTATCCATTAGTGGTCACAAAGCAAAATTGACAAAGTTTGTCACGTTTTTTTAAGCACAAAACTTGGTTTTATTTAACCTAGGACTTCAGTTGTCCTTTAGTGGTTAACACTTTTGTTGTAATTTAAACACGCACGTATGTTCTTTAGCGGATATGTATTTTGGTTTAATAAAGTTCAACTTTACTCTTGACTTTGGATATGCGGATCCTTAGTAGTCTTTTTAGTTTAGTTGATTACAAACACTTTACATATCCTACCGGCTGCGCCAATAACGAGTTCCATTTTTAGTTTATTTAAAAAAATATAACTTTATTTAAATAGAAACTTAAAGCGAGTTGAACATCGGAGTTTGAGAATAATTCAAGACTAACTGTTAAATGTTTTGACGTCGCATAGCAAACCTCGGCTGTGAGCTTTTGGGGATTTAGCTTTGCGCTCTAATATAAACAGAGAGATCTTAGGGATCGCTCTTTTGAGAAGACGAATATTTGGGTGCTAAGCAACAGCCTGGATTTGTGCCGCGTCGGCAGATTTGACCCTTGGTCGGAATGACAATTCTAGCGGATGTTTATATTAACTGTTTCGATCGTGGGAGCGCTTGAATTGTTATTTTCACCAGACTGTTATTGTTATTGATATCTTACTACTTGATAGGGGGAATATGTGCGAGAATATTTAGGTGGCTATGTGCATTACATATGTTACTATATATAAATAACATTTTTTCTAAAAAAAAAACGGAAATATTTAGCTTCCGCTGTCCGCTGCCTTAATTTTTTTCCTTGCAATTGAACTTTGGCTAAAAAGTCGGACTTGGTGATTTAGCGGGAAAAAGCTAAATTTGGCGGTTAAAAGCTAAATTTGGCGGGAAAAAAGCTAAATTAAGCGAATTAGTCAAAATTTGGGAAGAAGAGTTATTCTAAAAGTTTTGTTAGGATATCTCCGATTGCATCCGATTGTTCCTATGGCAGCTATATGATATAGTCATCCGACTTTGACCAAATTTAGTCAGAATGTAAGAGACAGTACCAAACACATAATCTGTGAGTTTGGTTGAGATATCTTAAGAAACAAAAAAATTTTTCATACTAAGCAATTCCGTGACCTTTGACCCCGATTTGACCCACTTAGAGGTCGAATTTCGCAAAACGCCGTCTTATTGCACGATGAAATTATCTCATCTATGTTGTGTAAAAATTTCAGCTCTCTATCTCTTACCGTTTGGGCTGCACGTTGATTCTCAGTCAGTCAGTGAGTCAGTCAGTGAGTCAGGACAAAGAGTTTTATATATATAAACTAGGGGGCTACGCCCCCTGCTCGCTTCGCTCGCCAACCCCCAGCTCTCTTCGCTCGCAACATTGTCTTTAGTTGTCCAGTTTAACAAATTTACATAATATTCGAACGCTGCTCGCTTCGCTCGCCAACCCGCAGCTCGCTACGCTCGCTGCATTGTATTTAGTTGCCCGTTTTAACAAATTTATATAATACTAGGGGGCTACGCCCCCTGCTCGCTTCGCTCGCCAACCCCCAGCTCGCTTCGCTCGCAACATTGTCTTTAGTTGTCCGGTTTAACAAATTTACATAATATTCGCCCCCTCCTCGCTTCGCTCGCCAACCCGCAGCTCGCTTCGCTCGCAACATTGTATTTAGTTGCCAGTTTTAACAAATTTATATAATATAGCACTTTTCTTGCAATTGAACTTTGGCTAAAAGGTCGGATTTTGTGATTTGGCAGGAAAAAGCTAAATTTGGCGGGAAAAAGCTAAATTAAGCGAATTACTCAAAATTTGGCAAGAAGAGTTAATCTAAAAGTTTTGTTAGGATATCTCCGAATGCATCCGATTGTTCCTATGACAGCTATATGATATAGTGATCCGACTTTGACCAAATTTGGTCAGAATGTTAGAGACAGTATCAAACAAACAATCTGCGAGTTTGGTTGAGATATTTTAAGAAACAAAAAAGTTTTTCATACTAAAGGTGTTTTTCATCGGATTGTTCCTATGGCAGCTATAAGATATAGCCATTCCACTTTGACCAAATTTGGTCAGAATGTAAGAGACAGTACCAAACATATAATCTGTGAGTTTGGTTGAGATATCTTAAGAAACAAAAAAGATTTTCATACTAAGCAATTCCGTGACCTTTGACCCCGATTTGACCCATTTAGAGGTCGAATTTCGCAAAACTCCGTCTTATTGCACGATGAAATTATCTCATCTATGTTGTGTAAAAATTTCAGCTCTCCATCTTTTACCGTTTGGGCTGCACGTTGATTCTCAGTCAGTCAGTCAGTCAGGACAAAGAGTTTTGTATATATAGATCCGTCCCCTGCTCGCTTCGCTCGCCAACCCGCAGCTCGCTTCGCTCGCAACATTGTATTTAGTTGCCAGTTTTAACAAATTTATATAATACTAGGGGGCTCCGCCCCCTGCTCGCTTCGCTCGCCAACCCCCGCTCGCTTCGCTCGCAAAATAGAAAAGAAGGTCTTTTGTTGTCCGGTTTAAAAAATGTATACAGCTCGCTTCGCTCGCGTAAATGAAAATTTGTTATTTTTTGTTAATAAAGTTTAGTCAAATAAAAAAAAGTATATATATTTAAAAGTTCTCCTCACTTCCACACCACCACAGAGGTAAAGGATTTGGCGCATTTTTTTTATAACGTGGTATCCCCAATAGGTATAATCCACGTAGATTCTGATTGTTCAGAATTTCGATAGTATAATGGACAGCATTGTTAATATCAATGACTTAGTCCAGTGTTATTGTTGTTGGCTAAGATATCCAATCTAATGGCTTTTCAAAAATATTTTCATATATTTTTTTATATAAGCTCTGCTCAAAAGGTTACAATAGTTTGCAACTATTGAGGGATTTTATCTTCAAGTAGATAAACTACAACCGATGTAGGTCTTTGGTTACTGTAATACTTCCCTGTAAACAACATTTTTTGTTTTGCCATCTGGGGTCAAAATAAATAAGTTGCTAGCAGAACTAACTCTTGAGCAGGCCACATATAATTGACCATGAGAGAAACAATCATCTCTTAGGTCTAGTCCAGCCAGCTTTAATGTCTGCCCCTGTGACTTATTTATTGTTATAGCGAAACAGACTTTTACAGGAAATTGTAGTCTCTTAAACTCAAAGGGCTGGTTATTCGTTATAAGAGGTATTCTTGGTATGTGTACGGTTTCTCCTTTGGCGCAACCAGTAAAAACAATGGCTTCAATTAAATATTTATGAAGAGCTTTTATTTGCAATCTTGTTCCGTTGCATAGTTTTGGCGGTTTTAAGTTTCGCATCAACATTATTGGTGCACCGACTTTAAGAGAAAGATAATGCAATGGAAATCCTGGTGGATTTTGCTTGTTGAGAAACTCGACTGGATAATGAACAGCATCGTCAACATTAATGACTGAGTCAATAGATTTGTATGTCATTTCTTGACCATTAAATGATTTTAAAAGTAAATCATTTATTGAAACAGCTCTATCATTTCTTGCAGTTAATATGGCTCGCTCAGATAGCCAATCTAATGATTTCTCAGAAATATGCAAAATATCAGGATATATTTTTGAAATGAGATCTTCAAGAGAGGGTACAACAGTTGCCAAACATGATGGTATGGTCAGTTTGTCATCGACTGTTTTAAATTTACCATCTCCGATTCTAAGTAAAGATTTGGCAAAAAAATTAGCACCTGTATCACCTTTTAAGTGTACGCGCATATTTTTCGCAAGTGCTAGTTTTTTTATAGTGGGCCACAAAACTGAAGATTTTAGGCACGATTTTATCTCATCGGCTCTTGTTCCACGGGGCACAACTGGAAGCGTTTGTCGAAAGTCCCCAGCTAAGAGAACTGTGATGCCTCCCATTAAAAAATTATTATCTCGGAGGTCTTGTAAAGTTCTATTTAGTGCCTCAAAGCCACCTTTATGAGCCATAGTACACTCATCCCAAACAATTAGCTTACAATCTTTTAAGACCATAGCCGTATTGGATTGCTTAGAAATTTTGCAATGCGGAACCTCTTCACGCATTATATCAAATGGAAGCTTAAATGCGGAGTGCGCTGTCCGACCTCCAGTAAGCAATGTTGCAGCAATACCAGAAGACGCAGCAGCTATGGCAATACTTTTATTTTGACGAACTTTTGCCAACAATAAATTTAATAAAAATGTTTTGCCTGTACCCCCAGGAGCATCCAAAAAAAAAATTTCTCCATTTTCAGCTTCAACGCTGATCAATATTTTTTTATATACCTCATTTTGCTCTGCAGTTAGTAAACTTTCGTTATTACTAACAATAATTTCATTGTGTTCATAACTTACTTCTCTGAGATATTCCATATTATTTATGGATTCTTCAGATCTGTTTGGGGCAGGCAAACCATACTTTGTTAAGCAATCGCCTCCTATTGATAATACTATATTTTCAACTCGAATCAGACACTTATTATAAATTCTATCAATAACTGCAGAATCTATATTATGGTCTCCTGTTAATTTTATTTCCTGTAAAATATCTTCGGAGAGACTTTCCTTGTACCTCTCCCACAGAGACCCTGCATCAGATATTTGACAAAATACTAATAGTATTGCAAAAATTTCGCGGATTTTATTTGGGTGTTGGCAGAGAGCAGCTTCGGCCATGGTAAAGTCCCAGTGCTTATCATCTTCAAGCAAACCTAAAGCTTTGCATGCTAATTGAAAAGTGTCATAGGTAACACCGTTTACTGTTTTTAAGTAAACGAAAGAGGTTGGACCTCTTACCTCATGGAGTAAAAGCCTCAAGTAAAAGCATTCACTATTGTTGGGGTGTATAGTGTACACTCGACCCAAAGTGCTATCCATTTTGACTCCAGGAAAATTAGGGACATCTGATCCACGCTTCCTTCGTTGAAACTTATTGTTAGTCCATATGTAATAGGACGGCACTTCAACATACAAAAGTGTTTTTGCAAAGGGGTCAACCTTGCAAAGTTCAAAAAAGCCCGTTAATGTCGTTTTAGACGGATTGTTGATCTTTTCAGCAAATTCATTACGTTTATTTGGGTTAAAGGTTACACGCTGGCCATTTTCCAAGTGTACACTTAATTGAAAGATAGCCGGAAACCGTTCATGTATGGGAAATGCTAGAATTCTCCAAACTGCTTCTGAACTGCTAATATATCGACCACTCTCATAAAGTTTAACTTCATCTTTTTTATCTTCGAGAGTATATGAAGCTTGGTCACTGCCCTTATTTACATATTTGCAAACATATTTGATGCTCTTTACAGAGCTGCAGTACTCTACATTTATGTGTGCTTCAAATGTTCGTAGCAGCACACTATTGTAAGGTACAACCCAGCGATTATCAATAATGTTTCCTTTAACATTAGCAGTAAGGCCTTTATCATTTGGGGCTCTTCGTCGATATTGAGGATAACCATCATTTCCCGTTATACTGTCTTTACAGAACTGTCGGGGATATTTTTTGATGCATTTTCCTTGACTCATACATGGAGAACTTGGGTTCATATTACCGCAAGGTCCATGAATCATATTAGATTTGACAATATCATATAACAGAGGATCCTGTTTTGGATCTGGAATTTCTGCAGATATAATACTATCAATCTGATCAGGCATAATCTTGTTTTCTAACCATAACAATAAATGTACATGGGGTAGACCTCGTTTTTGCCACTCTATTGTATACATGAAGCATTTCACTTCACCAAACAAAGCGCCTTTGTTTAATAACGACATTAATGCTTTAACTTTTAAATGGAAGACTCGAGCTATAATATCATGACGATCTTGAGATCTTTGCCCAGGCAATAATGCATTGGTTATATCTTCCCATTTTGGATTACAGGTGAATGTAATAAAGAGATCAGGACGACCATAATTTCGAACATAAGTCATTGCATCCTGAGTCTTTTCATGCATATACCGTGCTGAGCCAGTGAACGTAGATGGTAAGATTACCATCTCACCAAGTTGATCAATATTTACATCTTCCTTGCTTATGGCATCTTTAAGATGTATATAGCTATCAGCTCTTAACTGTGCTTGATTGTGCCGAATAAAATTGAGTCTTTCAGTTTCAATTTTAGCGTACATATCAACCAAAAATTGACTGAACAAAGATCGGCAATAAATCAAATGATTGACTTCCTGTTGCCGTATCATTATTCTGTAACTGTAAAAACCAAGTGCTGATACAGTCTTCTTAAGATCTTTTTTTGATAGAGGGTCACATTGAGGAATGTCAATGTCATAACCATCCTCGCCGTTACAAAAAAGTAAAGGATATTGTAAAGCGTCATACGAACGGTGTAATTCGCTGATATGTTTCAGTTTTTTATCATGACTCTCAATTACAATATCTCTTTTTTCAAATTGTTGACCGACTATGACCAAAGCCACTTCACTTACTTGTGGTGCATTAAAGCGACCCTTGTGAGCACCGGCTGGTTTTTTTTCGGCATGGATGACCATTCTGTAATCTTTACAATCTTTTGGCACTTTTTGAAGAGCAGTTTTGAAATCCTTGATGTAAGGATTGCACTGGTGCAACATAGATTGCAGTGCCTTAACTAATTCTAATTGTACATCAGAGTTATGTTTACACCTTAAATTGGCTTCTTTGTCATCTTCACCAACGAAATATATTTGAAGAAATTTTTCTTCGCCTTCAGAATATGGCCAAAGGCTTCCTACTAAATGGTAGACTTGACCCTGAACTTTAAATGTTGGCATATAATTTCCCTCTCTAATAATTTTCGTTTTTCCAAATGAAGTCATTTGAAAGCAATTATTGTACTTTCTTATAGAATTCATGAAGTGGACATGGCTGTGATGACTACCAATTATAAGGCTTTTGAGAGGCTCAGGTAAAGCTTTTAGAGGCGGAAGTTGAACTTTTCCTTCTTTGCAGCAAATACCTTTTGGCTCTAATTTCCATTTTAAAGCTCTACAAAATTTGCACTTTTGATCCATTTTACCTAATGTAATCATTTTATCGGTACTATATGCCGTTCCGAAATTATAATTAAAGGCGGAGCTTGCCTTAATGTTCCATGGACGCAAGCGCCTTTCATTTCTTGCAGATGGATTTTTAGCCTGATATCTGGCTGCTGAAGCTTGATGTACTTCAGGATGCTCAGCCTGATATCTGGCTGCTGAAGCTTGATGTACTTCAGGATGTTCAGCCTGATATCTGGCTGCTGAAGCTTGATGTACTTCAGGATGCTCAGCCTGATATCTGGCTGCTGAAGCTTGATGTACTTCAGGATGCTCAGCCTGATATCTGGCTGCTGAAGCTTGATGTACTTCAGGATGCTCAGCCTGATATCTGGCTGCTGAAGCTTGATGTACTTCAGGATGCTCAGCCTGATATCTGGCTGCTGAAGCTTGATGTACTTCAGGATGCTCAGCCTGATATCTGGCTGCTGAAGCTTGATGTACTTCAGGATGCTCAGCCTGATATCTGGCTACTGCAGCTTGGTTCACATCAGGATGCTCAGCCTGATATCTGGCTGCTGAAGCTTGATGTACTTCAGGATGCTCAGCCTGATATCTGGCTGCTGAAGCTTGATGAACTTCAGGATGCTCAGCCTGATATCTGGCTGCTGAAGCTCTGACCGCTTCAGGATGCTCAGCCTTAAATTTTTCTTTTGAAGCCTTTAATTGCTTATTTCTTATCCTGTCAGATACTCGAGCTCGCCTTTTCACTGGTTTTTTTTTTGTAGAAGATGTTTTTTCAGCAGAAGAATTTGCAATATGCAAAGTTTCTAATGGGATATAAGCATCATAGTGTCCATTAGAAAGTCTGCCAGAAAAGCGTAGTCTTTTTATTGGATCTCCTGATCTGCCAAGTCGTGCCATTAATGTGCAATTATGGAAAACTTCAATAACAATTCGATACAATTCCGCAGCTGCCATTAGCTCAGCTACTGAACCATATGTGTGAGGTTGCATCATTTGTATCTCATATTCTGCGGAACTGTCAAAAATTTCTCCCTCAGAGTTTGAGGTATGTAGATGTAGGTCATTCCAATGCTCAACCACATAGCATACTATTTCCTGGCGTATATTACCAAAACATTCTTGGGTGCCATTTAAAAGAAAGGAAATAGACCTAAAAAGGCAAGCTCCGTCACCTATGATAGGAACTATAGAGTGTGGCTTTATTTCACCCTCTATACTTAGATATTCAGTATTCATAATGACTTTTAATAGAAAAGTAAGGAAAAATCCAAATTTTTTTTAGTCTATAGAATACAGAAATGTACTACTTATATACTCGAAATATATAAGACTTAAAGTACAACAAATTTTCTAGACAATATTAAAAAATATTGCAAATTTATAAGTAGTCTGTATAACTACAGACCTATAGTATTTGCACTAAGAATGTATTAGGCAGAAAATACTACAAATATTTAGAGCAGTAATAAAAATTATTGATAAATATTTATATCGAAAAATATCAACTATTTTAAAAAATAGTGATTTCAAATTCAACGATATTATTTGGAACAATTTAAATATCTAAAATTAATAATTTTACGTAAACTAATAATAATTATTGTACCAAGTTTGCTAATTTGGAATGTACCAAATTTGCATGAAGTCTGTATAAAAACAGGCTTGTATTTTATGCACTAAAAATAAATTCGGCAGAAAATACTACAAATATTTAGAGCAATAACAAAAATTATTGATAAATATTTATATCGAAAAATATCAACTATTTTAAAAAATAGTGATATTAAATTTAACGATATTAATTGGATCAATTTAAATATCTAAAATTAATAATTTTACGTAAACTAATAATAATTATTGTACCAAGTTTGCTAATTTGGAATGTACCAAATTTGCATGAAGTCTGTGTAAAAACAGGCTTGTATTTTATGCACTAAAAATAAATTCGGCAGAAAATACTACAAATATTTAGAGCAATAACAAAAATTATTGATAAATATTTATATCGAAAAATATCAACTATTTTAAAAAATAGTGATATTAAATTTAACGATATTATATGGTACAATTTTAATATCTAAAATTGATAATTATACGTAAACTAAAAATAAGTATTGTACCAAGTTTGCTAATTTGGAATGTACCAAATTTGCATGAAGTCTGTGTAAAAACAGGCTTGTATTTTATGCACTAAAAATAAATTCGGCAGAAAATACTACAAATATTTAGAGCAATAAAAAAAATTATTGATAAATATTTATATCGAAAAATATCAACTATTTTAAAAAATAGTGATATTAAATTTAACGATATTATATGGTACAATTTTAATATCTAAAATTGATAATTATACGTAAATTAAAAATAATTATTGTAGCAAGTTTGCAAATTAGGAATGTGCCAAACTTGCATGAAGTCTGTATAAAAACAGGCTTGTATTTTATGCACTAAAAATAAATTCGGCAGAAAATACTACAAATATTTAGAGCAATAACAAAAATTATTGATAAATATTTATTTAAAAAAAATCAACTATTTTAAAATATAGTGATTTTAAATTTAACGATATTAAATGGTACAATTTAAATAAAGTTAATAATTATACGAACACTAATAATAATTATTGTACCAAGTTTGCAAATTTGGAATGTACCAAATTTGCATGAAGTCTGTACAAAAACAGACAAAGAGTACGGTATAATTCAATAATTGCACCAAGACTGTATTAAATTAAACTTTTAGGTAACTTACGTGAATAAAAAAGAAGAAATAACTTTTTATCACTTTTCACAATTTCGCAGAAACCACGCGTCAAATACAAACATATCGATACAAATATAAATACAAATGCACACAATATATGTTTTTTATATTTAACTTGCCAATGTCTGTAAAAAATTGACAATTACTCAAAATTAGAGCTTGAGACAAAAACCATATATAAATGCATGTATCTATATTAGATTATTCGTTCGATTTTCTTGTATATTTAGCTGTGCAGCCACACGACACGTTTAACACCGAAATTTTGCTAAGTTCCGTTATAGTCAAATGTCTATGTATGTACATACAATAATACAAACTTTTCCGGGTTGCCAGATCGATAAAATCTGTAACACAGCAGCGGTATTGGCTTTTATTATTATGATTATTATTATTATTTATTAGCATTTACATTATTAATATTTGCATTAATATATTATGTTTTAATGTCATATTGCTATTTATTTAGCATAATTATTATTTTTTGTTTTCATAAGCATAATTTCTTTGCAAGAGTATAATATCGATATCATCATATCGATACAATTCCGATCGCAATAGCCCCAGAAAAACATACACATGTACATACGTCCAATGGGATACCAAGGATATTTTATTTTAATTTAACCGCGCAATAATTTATGTACAAACGTGCATTAATGAAATATAAACATAATTATAATAAATACAAAAGAATTACAAAATATTATTATTTAAATAAATGAAAAATTAAATAATATTGAAAAAAACTGAGTTAATGTATTTTTAGTTTTTTCATACTAAAAGTAATATGTATACGATTGTTCCTATGGCAGCTATATGATATAGTCACCCGACTTTGACCAAATTTAGTCAGAATGTAAAAGACAGTACCAAACATATAATCTATGAGTTTGGTTGAGATATCCTAAGAAACAAAAAAGTTGTTCATACTTAAGGTTATTTTGCATCCGATTCCCAAAACCCAAATAAAAATACCATAAATTCCTTTATCGCTTATAATTTATTTTTACATTATATTTTATTATTACATTGTAATAATAATTATCATTATTATTAATTTTGTTATTATTTTTATAATAATTAATTCACTGTTATTATTTTTTAAAGGTAGGGTTGGAAAGGGATTTGATTTTGGGAAATGGGTTGGGATTGTTGTTGGGGATGTGGTTGTGGCAAAGGCTGGGAAGGGTACATTTTTTGTTCGATATTATTAATTTTTATATTTAACATATTAATGTTGTTTTGCATTTTATTAAATTTAATATGCAAATCTTGCAAACTTTTAAAAATTTGTTTTTCATAATTTTTTTGTTGCAGCTGTTTTCCTTTGGCCTGCGTCTTCTTCTTCTTAATTTTAAGCTGCTGCTTTTGTTGTTGTTGTTGTACTTGTTGTTTATTTCGTTGTTCCTGTTGTTCTTGTTGTTGAATTCGTTGTTTCTGTTGTGGTTGATTTCGTTGTTCCTGTTGTTGTTGTTGTTGTTGCTCTGGGTGATGGAGCTGTTGAGAGCGAACCTGCATGTACTGCTGTCGCTGCTGATCGGCCATTTGTTGTTGTGTCCAGAAAGAATAGTTGGCCCACACTGGCATCGGTGTCCACGGTTGTTGTTGTGGCTGCCATTGTTGTTGTGGCATCGGCCACTGTTGATTATTGTTGCTTAAATTCATTTCTCCGTCTTTCTTTTATCGTTTTGATTTTATTTGCTTAGCTGCGTCTTTTTCGCGGTTTGATTAAGTTTTATTTAGCGATGGGATGGGTATCGATATGGTGATATCGATATCAGATTCTTGCAGAGAAATAATAATGGTATTCCAGAAACAGTTTTACATTTGGCTTAGTATTTTTATACAAATCTAAAACTGTTCCAGGAATACCATTAACACTTGTGCAATCGAAAAACGATACTAAAGCTATCAAATTTAATTTGACATTTAAAATAATAGGATTTGAATTGCATTATTATATTTTCAATATTAAATATAATCAAATTATAATTATTAAGCAATCTCAATAATAATGTGTAAACATAGTTTGTGATAGTCTAATAATTATAATTAAATTAAATGTAATATTCAAAATATATTAATGCAATTCAATTCCTATTATTTTTAAATGGTAAGATAATGTAATATAGATACATTTCTCTTCGCTATTAAAATTTAACCACACAATAACTTTGTACAAACGTGCATAAAATATTTAAAAACAAATTGAATCCAAATAATTATCATCAGTGGCCAATACCAATGCAGCCAAAAAAAAATATAAAATCAAAGAGAAATATAAACATAATAATAATAAATACAAAAGAATTACAAAATAATATTATTTAAATAAATGAAAAATTAAATAATATTGAAAAAAACTGAGTTAATGTATTTTTAGTTTAAAGGTTATTTTGCATCCGATTGTTCCTATGGCAGCTATATGATATAGTGATCCAAATTGGACCAAAGTTGGTCAGAATGTAGGAGACAGTTCCAAATATACAATCACTAAGCTTGGTTGAGATATCTTAAGAAACAAAAAAGTTTTCATACTAAAGGCTATTCTGCATCCTATTGTTCCTATGGCAGCTATATGATATAGTCATCAGACTTTGACTAAATTTGGTCAGAATGTAAGAGACAGTCTCAAACATACAATTTGTGAGTTTGGATGAGATATCTTAAGAAACAAAAAAGTTTTTTATACTAAGCGTTATTTTGCATCCGATTGTTCCTATGGCAGCTATATGATATAGTCACCCGACTTTGACAACATTTAGTCAGAATGTAAAAGACAGTACCAAACATATAACCTGTGAGTTTGGTTGAGATATCCTAAGAAACAAAAAAGTTTTTCATACTAAGCAATTCCGTGACCTTTGACCCCGATTTAACCCACTTAGAGGTCGAATTTCGCAAAACGCCGTCTTATTGCACGATGAAATTATCTCACCTATGTTGTGTGAAAATTTCAGCTTTCTATCTTTTACCGTTTGGGCTACACGTTGATTCTCAGTCAGTCAGTGAGTCAGTCAGTCAGTCAGTCAGTCAGTCAGTCAGGACAAAGAATTTTATATATATAGATAGCACTTTTCTTGCAATTGAACTTTGGCTAAAAGGTCGGATTTTGTGATTTGGCAGGAAAAAGCTAAATTTGGCGGGAAAAAGCTAATTTAAGCGAAATACTCAAAATTTGGCAAGAAGAGTTAATCTAAAAGTTTTGTTAGGATATCTCCGAATGCATCCGATTGTTCCTATGGCAGCTATATGATATAGTGATCCGACTTTGACCAAATTTGGTCAGAATGTTAGAGACAGTATCAAACAAACAATCTGCGAGTTTGGTTGAGATATTTTAAGAAACAAAAAAGTTTTTCATACTAAAGGTGTTTTTCATCGGATTTTTCCTATGGCAGCTATAAGATATAGCCATTCCACTTTGACCAAATTTGGTCAGAATGTAAGAGACAGTACCAAGCATATAATATGTGAGTTCGGTTGAGATATCTTAAGAAACAAAAAAGTTTTTCATACTAAAGGTGTTTTTCATCGGATTGTTCCTATGGCAGCTATAAGATATAGTCATTCCACTTTGACCAAATTTAGTCAGAATGTAAGAGACAGTACCAAACATACAATCTGTGAGTTTGGTTGAGATATCTTAAGAAACTAAAAAGATTTTCATACTAAGCAATTCCGTGACCTTTGACCCCGATTTGACCCACTTAGAGGTCGAATTTCGCAAAACCCCGTCTTATTGCACGATGAAATTATCTCATCTATGTTGTGTAAAAATTTCAGCTCTCCATCTTTACCGTTTGGGCTGAACGTTGATTCTCAGTCAGTCAGTCAGTCAGGACAAAGAGTTTTATATATATAGATCCGCCCCCTGCTCGCTTCGCTCGCCAACCCGCAGCTCGCTTCGCTCGCAACATTGTATTTAGTTGCCAGTTTTAACAAATTTATATAATATAGCACTTTTCTTGCAATTGAACTTTGGCTAAAAGGTCGGATTTTGTGATTTGGCAGGAAAAAGCTAAATTTGGCGGGAAAAAGCTAAATTAAGCGAATTACTCAAAATTTGGCAAGAAGAGTTAATCTAAAAGTTTTGTTAGGATATCTCCGAATGCATCCGATTGTTCCTATGGCATCTATATGATATAGTGATCCGACTTTGACCAAATTTGGTCAGAATGTTAGAGACAGTATCAAACAAACAATCTGCGAGTTTGGTTGAGATATTTTAAGAAACAAAAAAGTTTTTCATACTAAAGGTGTTTTTCATCGGATTGTTCCTATGGCAGCTATAAGATATAGCCATTCCACTTTGACCAAATTTGGTCAGAATGTAAGAGACAGTACCAAGCATATAATATGTGAGTTCGGTTGAGATATATTAAGAAACAAAAAAGTTTTTCATACTAAGCAATTCCGTGACCTTTGACCCCGATTTGACCCACTTAGAGGTCGAATTTCGCAAAACCCCGTCTTATTGCACGATGAAATTATCTCATCTATGTTGTGTAAAAATTTCAGCTCTCCATCTTTTACCGTTTGGGCTGAACGTTGATTCTCAGTCAGTCAGTCAGTCAGGACAAAGAGTTTTATATATATAGATCCGTCCCCTGCTCGCTTCGCTCGCCAACCCGCAGCTCGCTTTGCTCGCAACATTGTATTTAGTTGCCAGTTTTAACAAATTTATATAATATAGCACTTTTCTTGCAATTGAACATTGGCTAAAAGGTCGGATTTTGTGATTTGGCAGGAAAAAGCTAAATTTGGCGGGAAAAAGCTAAATTAAGCGAATTACTCAAAATTTGGCAAGAAGAGTTAATCTAAAAGTTTTGTAAGGATATCTCCGAATGCATCCGATTGTTCCTATGGCAGCTATATGATATAGTGATCCGACTTTGACCAAATTTGGTCAGAATGTTAAAAACAGTATCAAACAAACAATCTGCGAGTTTGGTTGAGATATTTTAAGAAACAAAAAAGTTTTTCATACTAAAGGTGTTTTTCATCGGATTGTTCCTATGGCAGCTATAAGATATAGCCATTCCACTTTGACCAAATTTGGTCAGAATGTAAGAGACAGTACCAAGCATATAATATGTGAGTTCGGTTGAGATATCTTAAGAAAGAAAAAAGTTTTTCATACTAAAGGTGTTTTTCATCGGATTGTTCCTATGGCAGCTGTAAGATATAGCCATTCCACTTTGACCAAATTTGGTCAGAATGTAAGAGACAGTACTAAGCATATAATATGTGAGTTCGGTTGAGATATCTTAAGAAACAAAAAAGTTTTTCATACTAAAGATGTTTTTCATCGGATTGTTCCTATGGCAGCTATAAGATATAGTCATTCCACTTTGACCAAATTTAGTCAGAATGTAAGAGACAGTACCAAACATACAATCTGTGAGTTTGGTTGAGATATCTTAAGAAACTAAAAAGATTTTCATACTAAGCAATTCCGTGACCTTTGACCCCGATTTGACCCACTTAGAGGTCGAATTTCGCAAAACCCCGTCTTATTGCACGATGAAATTATCTAACCTACGTTGTGTAAAAATTTCAGCTCTCCATCTTTTACCGTTTGGGCTGAACGTTGATTCTCAGTCAGTCAGTCAGTCAGGACAAAGAGTTTTAAATATATAGATCCGCCCCCTGCTCGCTTCGCTCGCCAACCCGAAGCTCGATTCGCTCGCAACATTGTATTTAGTTGCCAGTTTTAACAAATTTATATAATATAGCACTTTTCTTGCAATTGAACTTTGGCTAAAAGGTCGGATTTTGTGATTTGGCAGGAAAAAGCTAAATTTGGCGGGAAAAAGCTAAATTAAGCGAATTACTCAAAATTTGGCAAGAAGAGTTAATCTAAAAGTTTTGTTAGGATATCTCCGAATGCATCCGATTGTTCCTATGGCAGCTATATGATATAGTGATCCGACTTTGACCAAATTTGGTCAGAATGTTAGAGACAGTATCAAACAAACAATCTGCGAGTTTGGTTGAGATATTTTAAGAAACAAAAAAGTTTTTCATACTAAAGGTGTTTTTCATCGGATTGTTCCTATGGCAGCTATAAGATATAGCCATTCCACTTTGACCAAATTTGGTCAGAATGTAACAGACAGTACCAAACATATAATCTGTGAGGTTGGTTGAGATATCTTAAGAAACAAAAAAGATTTTCATACTAAGCAATTCCGTGACCTTTGACCCCGATTTGACCCACTTAGAGGTCGAATTTCGCAAAACCCCGTCTTATTGCACGATGAAATTATCTAACCTATGTTGTGTAAAAATTTCAGCTCTCCATCTTTTACCGTTTGGGCTGAACGTTGATTCTCAGTCAGTCAGTCAGTCAGGACAAAGAGTTTTATATATATAGATCCGCCCCCTGCTCGCTTCGCTCGCCAACCCGCAGCTCGCTTCGCTCGCAACATTGTATTTAGTTGCCAGTTTTAACAAATTTATATAATATAGCACTTTTCTTGCAATTGAACTTTGGCTAAAAGGTCGGATTTTGTGATTTGGCAGGAAAAAGCTAAATTTGGCGGGAAAAAGCTAAATTAAGCGAATTACTCAAAATTTGGCAAGAAGAGTTAATCTAAAAGTTTTGTTAGGATATCTCCGAATGCATCCGATTGTTCCTATGATATAGTGATCCGACTTTGACCAAATTTGGTCAGAATGTTAGAGACAGTATCAAACAAACAATCTGCGAGTTTGGTTGAGATATTTTAAGAAACAAAAAAGTTTTTCATACTAAAGGTGTTTTTCATCGGATTGTTCCTATGGCAGCTATAAGATATAGTCATTCCACTTTGACCAAATTTAGTCAGAATGTAAGAGACAGTACCAAACATACAATCTGTGAGTTTGGTTGAGAAATCTTAAGAAACTAAAAAGATTTTCATACTAAGCAATTCCGTGACCTTTGACCCCGATTTGACCCACTTAGAGGTCGAATTTCGCAAAACCCCGTCTTATTGCACGATGAAATTATCTCATCTATGTTGTGTAAAAATTTCAGCTCTCCATCTTTACCGTTTGGGCTGAACGTTGATTCTCAGTCAGTCAGTCAGTCAGGACAAAGAGTTTTATATATATAGATCCGCCCCCTGCTCGCTTCGCTCGCCAACCCGCAGCTCGCTTCGCTCGCAACATTGTATTTAGTTGCCAGTTTTAACAAATTTATATAATATAGCACTTTTCTTGCAATTGAACTTTGGCTAAAAGGTCGGATTTTGTGATTTGGCAGGAAAAAGCTAAATTTGGCGGGAAAAAGCTAAATTAAGCGAATTACTCAAAATTTGGCAAGAAGAGTTAATCTAAAAGTTTTGTTAGGATATCTCCGAATGCATCCGATTGTTCCTATGGCATCTATATGATATAGTGATCCGACTTTGACCAAATTTGGTCAGAATGTTAGAGACAGTATCAAACAAACAATCTGCGAGTTTGGTTGAGATATTTTAAGAAACAAAAAAGTTTTTCATACTAAAGGTGTTTTTCATCGGATTGTTCCTATGGCAGCTATAAGATATAGCCATTCCACTTTGACCAAATTTGGTCAGAATGTAAGAGACAGTACCAAGCATATAATATGTGAGTTCGGTTGAGATATATTAAGAAACAAAAAAGTTTTTCATACTAAGCAATTCCGTGACCTTTGACCCCGATTTGACCCACTTAGAGGTCGAATTTCGCAAAACCCCGTCTTATTGCACGATGAAATTATCTCATCTATGTTGTGTAAAAATTTCAGCTCTCCATCTTTTACCGTTTGGGCTGAACGTTGATTCTCAGTCAGTCAGTCAGTCAGGACAAAGAGTTTTATATATATAGATCCGTCCCCTGCTCGCTTCGCTCGCCAACCCGCAGCTCGCTTCGCTCGCAACATTGTATTTAGTTGCCAGTTTTAACAAATTTATATAATATAGCACTTTTCTTGCAATTGAACATTGGCTAAAAGATCGGATTTTGTGATTTGGCAGGAAAAAGCTAAATTTGGCGGGAAAAAGCTAAATTAAGCGAATTACTCAAAATTTGGCAAGAAGAGTTAATCTAAAAGTTTTGTTAGGATATCTCCGAATGCATCCGATTGTTCCTATGGCAGCTATATGATATAGTGATCCGACTTTGACCAAATTTGGTCAGAATGTTAGAGACAGTATCAAACAAACAATCTGCGAGTTTGGTTGAGATATTTTAAGAAACAAAAAAGTTTTTCATACTAAAGGTGTTTTTCATCGGATTGTTCCTATGGCAGCTATAAGATATAGCCGTTCCACTTTGACCAAATTTGGTCAGAATGTAAGAGACAGTACCAAGCATGTAATATGTGAGTTCGGTTGAGATATCTTAAGAAACAAAAAAGTTTTTCATACTAAAGGTGTTTTTCATCGGATTGTTCCTATGGCAGCTATAAGATATAGCCATTCCACTTTGACCAAATTTGGTCAGAATGTAAGAGACAGTACCAAGCATATAATATGTGAGTTCGGTTGAGATATCTTAAGAAACAAAAAAGTTTTTCATACTAAAGATGTTTTTCATCGGATTGTTCCTATGGCAGCTATAAGATATAGTCATTCCACTTTGACCAAATTTAGTCAGAATGTAAGAGACAGTACCAAACATACAATCTGTGAGTTTGGTTGAGATATCTTAAGAAACTAAAAAGATTTTCATACTAAGCAATTCCGTGACCTTTGACCCCGATTTGACCCACTTAGAGGTCGAATTTCGCAAAACCCCGTCTTATTGCACGATGAAATTATCTAACCTATGTTGTGTAAAAATTTCAGCTCTCCATCTTTTACCGTTTGGGCTGAACGTTGATTCTCAGTCAGTCAGTCAGTCAGGACAAAGAGTTTTATATATATAGATCCGCCCCCTGCTCGCTTCGCTCGCCAACCCGCAGCTCGATTCGCTCGCAACATTGTATTTAGTTGCCAGTTTTAACAAATTTATATAATATAGCACTTTTCTTGCAATTGAACATTGGCTAAAAGGTCGGATTTTGTGATTTGGCAGGAAAAAGCTAAATTTGGCGGGAAAAAGCTAAATTAAGCGAATTACTCAAAATTTGGCAAGAAGAGTTAATCTAAAAGTTTTGTTAGGATATCTCCGAATGCATCCGATTGTTCCTATGGCAGCTATATGATATAGTGATCCGACTTTGACCAAATTTGGTCAGAATGTTAGAGACAGTATCAAGCAAACAATCTGCGAGTTTGGTTGAGATATTTTAAGAAGCAAAAAAGTTTTTCATACTAAAGGTGTTTTTCATCGGATTGTTCCTATGGCAGCTATAAGATATAGCCATTCCACTTTGACCAAATTTGGTCAGAATGTAAGAGACAGTACCAAGCATATAATATGTGAGTTCGGTTGAGATATCTTAAGAAACAAAAAAGTTTTTCATACTAAAGGTGTTTTTCATCGGATTGTTCCTATGGCAGCTATAAGATATAGTCATTCCACTTTGACCAAATTTAGTCAGAATGTAAGAGACAGTACCAAACATACAATCTGTGAGTTTGGTTGAGATATCTTAAGAAACTAAAAAGATTTTCATACTAAGCAATTCCGTGACCTTTGACCCCGATTTGACCCACTTAGAGGTCGAATTTCGCAAAACCCCGTCTTATTGCACGATGAAATTATCTCATCTATGTTGTGTAAAAATTTCAGCTCTCCATCTTTACCGTTTGGGCTGAACGTTGATTCTCAGTCAGTCAGTCAGTCAGGACAAAGAGTTTTAAATATATAGATCCGCCCCCTGCTCGCTTCGCTCGCCAACCCGCAGCTCGCTTCGCTCGCAACATTGTATTTAGTTGCCAGTTTTAACAAATTTATATAATATAGCACTTTTCTTGCAATTGAACATTGGCTAAAAGGTCGGATTTTGTGATTTGGCAGGAAAAAGCTAAATTTGGCGGGAAAAAGCTAAATTAAGCGAATTACTCAAAATTTGGCAAGAAGAGTTAATCTAAAAGTTTTGTTAGGATATCTCCGAATGCATCCGATTGTTCCTATGGCAGCTATATGATATAGTGATCCGACTTTGACCAAATTTGGTCAGAATGTTAGAGACAGTATCAAACAAACAATCTGCGAGTTTGGTTGAGATATTTTAAGAAACAAAAAAGTTTTTCATACTAAAGGTGTTTTTCATCGGATTGTTCCTATGGCAGCTATAAGATATAGCCATTCCACTTTGACCAAATTTGGTCAGAATGTAAGAGACAGTACCAAGCATATAATATGTGAGTTCGGTTGAGATATCTTAAGAAACAAAAAAGTTGTTCATACTAAAGGTGTTTTTCATCGGATTGTTCCTATGGCAGCTATAAGATATAGCCATTCCACTTTGACCAAATTTGGTCAGAATGTAAGAGACAGTACCAAGCATATAATTTGTGAGTTCGGTTGAGATATCTTAAGAAACAAAAAAGTTTTTCATACTAAAGATGTTTTTCATCGGATTGTTCCTATGGCAGCTATAAGATATAGTCATTCCACTTTGACCAAATTTAGTCAGAATGTAAGAGACAGTACCAAACATACAATCTGTGAGTTTGGTTGAGATATCTTAAGAAACTAAAAAGATTTTCATACTAAGCAATTCCGTGACCTTTGACCCCGATTTGACCCACTTAGAGGTCGAATTTCGCAAAACCCCGTCTTATTGCACGATGAAATTATCTAACCTATGTTGTGTAAAAATTTCAGCTCTCCATCTTTTACCGTTTGGGCTGAACGTTGATTCTCAGTCAGTCAGGACAAAGAGTTTTATATATATAGATCCGCCCCCTGCTCGCTTCGCTCGCCAACCCGCAGCTCGATTCGCTCGCAACATTGTATTTAGTTGCCAGTTTTAACAAATTTATATAATATAGCACTTTTCTTGCAATTGAACTTTGGCTAAAAGGTCGGATTTTGTGATTTGGCAGGAAAAAGCTAAATTTGGCGGGAAAAAGCTAAATTAAGCGAATTACTCAAAATTTGGCAAGAAGAGTTAATCTAAAAGTTTTGTTAGGATATCTCCGAATGCATCCGATTGTTCCTATGATATAGTGATCCGACTTTGACCAAATTTGGTCAGAATGTTAGAGACAGTATCAAACAAACAATCTGCGAGTTTGGTTGAGATATTTTAAGAAACAAAAAAGTTTTTCATACTAAAGGTGTTTTTCATCGGATTGTTCCTATGGCAGCTATAAGATATAGTCATTCCACTTTGACCAAATTTAGTCAGAATGTAAGAGACAGTACCAAACATACAATCTGTGAGTTTGGTTGAGAAATCTTAAGAAACTAAAAAGATTTTCATACTAAGCAATTCCGTGACCTTTGACCCCGATTTGACCCACTTAGAGGTCGAATTTCGCAAAACCCCGTCTTATTGCACGATGAAATTATCTCATCTATGTTGTGTAAAAATTTCAGCTCTCCATCTTTACCGTTTGGGCTGAACGTTGATTCTCAGTCAGTCAGTCAGTCAGGACAAAGAGTTTTATATATATAGATCCGCCCCCTGCTCGCTTCGCTCGCCAACCCGCAGCTCGCTTCGCTCGCAACATTGTATTTAGTTGCCAGTTTTAACAAATTTATATAATATAGCACTTTTCTTGCAATTGAACTTTGGCTAAAAGGTCGGATTTTGTGATTTGGCAGGAAAAAGCTAAATTTGGCGGGAAAAAGCTAAATTAAGCGAATTACTCAAAATTTGGCAAGAAGAGTTAATCTAAAAGTTTTGTTAGGATATCTCCGAATGCATCCGATTGTTCCTATGGCATCTATATGATATAGTGATCCGACTTTGACCAAATTTGGTCAGAATGTTAGAGACAGTATCAAACAAACAATCTGCGAGTTTGGTTGAGATATTTTAAGAAACAAAAAAGTTTTTCATACTAAAGGTGTTTTTCATCGGATTGTTCCTATGGCAGCTATAAGATATAGCCATTCCACTTTGACCAAATTTGGTCAGAATGTAAGAGACAGTACCAAGCATATAATATGTGAGTTCGGTTGAGATATATTAAGAAACAAAAAAGTTTTTCATACTAAGCAATTCCGTGACCTTTGACCCCGATTTGACCCACTTAGAGGTCGAATTTCGCAAAACCCCGTCTTATTGCACGATGAAATTATCTCATCTATGTTGTGTAAAAATTTCAGCTCTCCATCTTTTACCGTTTGGGCTGAACGTTGATTCTCAGTCAGTCAGTCAGTCAGGACAAAGAGTTTTATATATATAGATCCGTCCCCTGCTCGCTTCGCTCGCCAACCCGCAGCTCGCTTCGCTCGCAACATTGTATTTAGTTGCCAGTTTTAACAAATTTATATAATATAGCACTTTTCTTGCAATTGAACATTGGCTAAAAGATCGGATTTTGTGATTTGGCAGGAAAAAGCTAAATTTGGCGGGAAAAAGCTAAATTAAGCGAATTACTCAAAATTTGGCAAGAAGAGTTAATCTAAAAGTTTTGTTAGGATATCTCCGAATGCATCCGATTGTTCCTATGGCAGCTATATGATATAGTGATCCGACTTTGACCAAATTTGGTCAGAATGTTAGAGACAGTATCAAACAAACAATCTGCGAGTTTGGTTGAGATATTTTAAGAAACAAAAAAGTTTTTCATACTAAAGGTGTTTTTCATCGGATTGTTCCTATGGCAGCTATAAGATATAGTCATTCCACTTTGACCAAATTTAGTCAGAATGTAAGAGACAGTACCAAACATACAATCTGTGAGTTTGGTTGAGATATCTTAAGAAACTAAAAAGATTTTCATACTAAGCAATTCCGTGACCTTTGACCCCGATTTGACCCACTTAGAGGTCGAATTTCGCAAAACCCCGTCTTATTGCACGATGAAATTATCTAACCTATGTTGTGTAAAAATTTCAGCTCTCCATCTTTTACCGTTTGGGCTGAACGTTGATTCTCAGTCAGTCAGGACAAAGAGTTTTATATATATAGATCCGCCCCCTGCTCGCTTCGCTCGCCAACCCGCAGCTCGATTCGCTCGCAACATTGTATTTAGTTGCCAGTTTTAACAAATTTATATAATATAGCACTTTTCTTGCAATTGAACTTTGGCTAAAAGGTCGGATTTTGTGATTTGGCAGGAAAAAGCTAAATTTGGCGGGAAAAAGCTAAATTAAGCGAATTACTCAAAATTTGGCAAGAAGAGTTAATCTAAAAGTTTTGTTAGGATATCTCCGAATGCATCCGATTGTTCCTATGATATAGTGATCCGACTTTGACCAAATTTGGTCAGAATGTTAGAGACAGTATCAAACAAACAATCTGCGAGTTTGGTTGAGATATTTTAAGAAACAAAAAAGTTTTTCATACTAAAGGTGTTTTTCATCGGATTGTTCCTATGGCAGCTATAAGATATAGTCATTCCACTTTGACCAAATTTAGTCAGAATGTAAGAGACAGTACCAAACATACAATCTGTGAGTTTGGTTGAGAAATCTTAAGAAACTAAAAAGATTTTCATACTAAGCAATTCCGTGACCTTTGACCCCGATTTGACCCACTTAGAGGTCGAATTTCGCAAAACCCCGTCTTATTGCACGATGAAATTATCTCATCTATGTTGTGTAAAAATTTCAGCTCTCCATCTTTACCGTTTGGGCTGAACGTTGATTCTCAGTCAGTCAGTCAGTCAGGACAAAGAGTTTTATATATATAGATCCGCCCCCTGCTCGCTTCGCTCGCCAACCCGCAGCTCGCTTCGCTCGCAACATTGTATTTAGTTGCCAGTTTTAACAAATTTATATAATATAGCACTTTTCTTGCAATTGAACTTTGGCTAAAAGGTCGGATTTTGTGATTTGGCAGGAAAAAGCTAAATTTGGCGGGAAAAAGCTAAATTAAGCGAATTACTCAAAATTTGGCAAGAAGAGTTAATCTAAAAGTTTTGTTAGGATATCTCCGAATGCATCCGATTGTTCCTATGGCATCTATATGATATAGTGATCCGACTTTGACCAAATTTGGTCAGAATGTTAGAGACAGTATCAAACAAACAATCTGCGAGTTTGGTTGAGATATTTTAAGAAACAAAAAAGTTTTTCATACTAAAGGTGTTTTTCATCGGATTGTTCCTATGGCAGCTATAAGATATAGCCATTCCACTTTGACCAAATTTGGTCAGAATGTAAGAGACAGTACCAAGCATATAATATGTGAGTTCGGTTGAGATATATTAAGAAACAAAAAAGTTTTTCATACTAAGCAATTCCGTGACCTTTGACCCCGATTTGACCCACTTAGAGGTCGAATTTCGCAAAACCCCGTCTTATTGCACGATGAAATTATCTCATCTATGTTGTGTAAAAATTTCAGCTCTCCATCTTTTACCGTTTGGGCTGAACGTTGATTCTCAGTCAGTCAGTCAGTCAGGACAAAGAGTTTTATATATATAGATCCGTCCCCTGCTCGCTTCGCTCGCCAACCCGCAGCTCGCTTCGCTCGCAACATTGTATTTAGTTGCCAGTTTTAACAAATTTATATAATATAGCACTTTTCTTGCAATTGAACATTGGCTAAAAGATCGGATTTTGTGATTTGGCAGGAAAAAGCTAAATTTGGCGGGAAAAAGCTAAATTAAGCGAATTACTCAAAATTTGGCAAGAAGAGTTAATCTAAAAGTTTTGTTAGGATATCTCCGAATGCATCCGATTGTTCCTATGGCAGCTATATGATATAGTGATCCGACTTTGACCAAATTTGGTCAGAATGTTAGAGACAGTATCAAACAAACAATCTGCGAGTTTGGTTGAGATATTTTAAGAAACAAAAAAGTTTTTCATACTAAAGGTGTTTTTCATCGGATTGTTCCTATGGCAGCTATAAGATATAGCCGTTCCACTTTGACCAAATTTGGTCAGAATGTAAGAGACAGTACCAAGCATGTAATATGTGAGTTCGGTTGAGATATCTTAAGAAACAAAAAAGTTTTTCATACTAAAGGTTTTTTTCATCGGATTGTTCCTATGGCAGCTATAAGATATAGCCATTCCACTTTGACCAAATTTGGTCAGAATGTAAGAGACAGTACCAAGCATATAATATGTGAGTTCGGTTGAGATATCTTAAGAAACAAAAAAGTTTTTCATACTAAAGATGTTTTTCATCGGATTGTTCCTATGGCAGCTATAAGATATAGTCATTCCACTTTGACCAAATTTAGTCAGAATGTAAGAGACAGTACCAAACATACAATCTGTGAGTTTGGTTGAGATATCTTAAGAAACTAAAAAGATTTTCATACTAAGCAATTCCGTGACCTTTGACCCCGATTTGACCCACTTAGAGGTCGAATTTCGCAAAACCCCGTCTTATTGCACGATGAAATTATCTAACCTATGTTGTGTAAAAATTTCAGCTCTCCATCTTTTACCGTTTGGGCTGAACGTTGATTCTCAGTCAGTCAGTCAGTCAGGACAAAGAGTTTTATATATATAGATCCGCCCCCTGCTCGATTCGCTCGCCAACCCGCAGCTCGATTCGCTCGCAACATTGTATTTAGTTGCCAGTTTTAACAAATTTATATAATATAGCACTTTTCTTGCAATTGAACATTGGCTAAAAGGTCGGATTTTGTGATTTGGCAGGAAAAAGCTAAATTTGGCGGGAAAAAGCTAAATTAAGCGAATTACTCAAAATTTGGCAAGAAGAGTTAATCTAAAAGTTTTGTTAGGATATCTCCGAATGCATCCGATTGTTCCTATGGCAGCTATATGATATAGTGATCCGACTTTGACCAAATTTGGTCAGAATGTTAGAGACAGTATCAAGCAAACAATCTGCGAGTTTGGTTGAGATATTTTAAGAAGCAAAAAAGTTTTTCATACTAAAGGTGTTTTTCATCGGATTGTTCCTATGGCAGCTATAAGATATAGCCATTCCACTTTGACCAAATTTGGTCAGAATGTAAGAGACAGTACCAAGCATATAATATGTGAGTTCGGTTGAGATATATTAAGAAACAAAAAAGTTTTTCATACTAAGCAATTCCGTGACCTTTGACCCCGATTTGACCCACTTAGAGGTCGAATTTCGCAAAACCCCGTCTTATTGCACGATGAAATTATCTCATCTATGTTGTGTAAAAATTTCAGCTCTCCATCTTTTACCGTTTGGGCTGAACGTTGATTCTCAGTCAGTCAGGACAAAGAGTTTTATATATATAGATCCGCCCCCTGCTCGCTTCGCTCGCCAACCCGCAGCTCGATTCGCTCGCAACATTGTATTTAGTTGCCAGTTTTAACAAATTTATATAATATAGCACTTTTCTTGCAATTGAACTTTGGCTAAAAGGTCGGATTTTGTGATTTGGCAGGAAAAAGCTAAATTTGGCGGGAAAAAGCTAAATTAAGCGAATTACTCAAAATTTGGCAAGAAGAGTTAATCTAAAAGTTTTGTTAGGATATCTCCGAATGCATCCGATTGTTCCTATGATATAGTGATCCGACTTTGACCAAATTTGGTCAGAATGTTAGAGACAGTATCAAACAAACAATCTGCGAGTTTGGTTGAGATATTTTAAGAAACAAAAAAGTTTTTCATACTAAAGGTGTTTTTCATCGGATTGTTCCTATGGCAGCTATAAGATATAGTCATTCCACTTTGACCAAATTTAGTCAGAATGTAAGAGACAGTACCAAACATACAATCTGTGAGTTTGGTTGAGAAATCTTAAGAAACTAAAAAGATTTTCATACTAAGCAATTCCGTGACCTTTGACCCCGATTTGACCCACTTAGAGGTCGAATTTCGCAAAACCCCGTCTTATTGCACGATGAAATTATCTCATCTATGTTGTGTAAAAATTTCAGCTCTCCATCTTTACCGTTTGGGCTGAACGTTGATTCTCAGTCAGTCAGTCAGTCAGGACAAAGAGTTTTATATATATAGATCCGCCCCCTGCTCGCTTCGCTCGCCAACCCGCAGCTCGCTTCGCTCGCAACATTGTATTTAGTTGCCAGTTTTAACAAATTTATATAATATAGCACTTTTCTTGCAATTGAACTTTGGCTAAAAGGTCGGATTTTGTGATTTGGCAGGAAAAAGCTAAATTTGGCGGGAAAAAGCTAAATTAAGCGAATTACTCAAAATTTGGCAAGAAGAGTTGATCTAAAAGTTTTGTTAGGATATCTCCGAATGCATCCGATTGTTCCTATGGCATCTATATGATATAGTGATCCGACTTTGACCAAATTTGGTCAGAATGTTAGAGACAGTATCAAACAAACAATCTGCGAGTTTGGTTGAGATATTTTAAGAAACAAAAAAGTTTTTCATACTAAAGGTGTTTTTCATCGGATTGTTCCTATGGCAGCTATAAGATATAGCCATTCCACTTTGACCAAATTTGGTCAGAATGTAAGAGACAGTACCAAGCATATAATATGTGAGTTCGGTTGAGATATATTAAGAAACAAAAAAGTTTTTCATACTAAGCAATTCCGTGACCTTTGACCCCGATTTGACCCACTTAGAGGTCGAATTTCGCAAAACCCCGTCTTATTGCACGATGAAATTATCTCATCTATGTTGTGTAAAAATTTCAGCTCTCCATCTTTTACCGTTTGGGCTGAACGTTGATTCTCAGTCAGTCAGTCAGTCAGGACAAAGAGTTTTATATATATAGATCCGTCCCCTGCTCGCTTCGCTCGCCAACCCGCAGCTCGCTTCGCTCGCAACATTGTATTTAGTTGCCAGTTTTAACAAATTTATATAATATAGCACTTTTCTTGCAATTGAACATTGGCTAAAAGATCGGATTTTGTGATTTGGCAGGAAAAAGCTAAATTTGGCGGGAAAAAGCTAAATTAAGCGAATTACTCAAAATTTGGCAAGAAGAGTTAATCTAAAAGTTTTGTTAGGATATCTCCGAATGCATCCGATTGTTCCTATGGCAGCTATATGATATAGTGATCCGACTTTGACCAAATTTGGTCAGAATGTTAGAGACAGTATCAAACAAACAATCTGCGAGTTTGGTTGAGATATTTTAAGAAACAAAAAAGTTTTTCATACTAAAGGTGTTTTTCATCGGATTGTTCCTATGGCAGCTATAAGATATAGCCGTTCCACTTTGACCAAATTTGGTCAGAATGTAAGAGACAGTACCAAGCATGTAATATGTGAGTTCGGTTGAGATATCTTAAGAAACAAAAAAGTTTTTCATACTAAAGGTGTTTTTCATCGGATTGTTCCTATGGCAGCTATAAGATATAGCCATTCCACTTTGACCAAATTTGGTCAGAATGTAAGAGACAGTACCAAGCATATAATATGTGAGTTCGGTTGAGATATCTTAAGAAACAAAAAAGTTTTTCATACTAAAGATGTTTTTCATCGGATTGTTCCTATGGCAGCTATAAGATATAGTCATTCCACTTTGACCAAATTTAGTCAGAATGTAAGAGACAGTACCAAACATACAATCTGTGAGTTTGGTTGAGATATCTTAAGAAACTAAAAAGATTTTCATACTAAGCAATTCCGTGACCTTTGACCCCGATTTGACCCACTTAGAGGTCGAATTTCGCAAAACCCCGTCTTATTGCACGATGAAATTATCTAACCTATGTTGTGTAAAAATTTCAGCTCTCCATCTTTTACCGTTTGGGCTGAACGTTGATTCTCAGTCAGTCAGTCAGTCAGGACAAAGAGTTTTATATATATAGATCCGCCCCCTGCTCGATTCGCTCGCCAACCCGCAGCTCGATTCGCTCGCAACATTGTATTTAGTTGCCAGTTTTAACAAATTTATATAATATAGCACTTTTCTTGCAATTGAACATTGGCAAAAAGGTCGGATTTTGTGATTTGGCAGGAAAAAGCTAAATTTGGCGGGAAAAAGCTAAATTAAGCGAATTACTCAAAATTTGGCAAGAAGAGTTAATCTAAAAGTTTTGTTAGGATATCTCCGAATGCATCCGATTGTTCCTATGGCAGCTATATGATATAGTGATCCGACTTTGACCAAATTTGGTCAGAATGTTAGAGACAGTATCAAGCAAACAATCTGCGAGTTTGGTTGAGATATTTTAAGAAGCAAAAAAGTTTTTCATACTAAAGGTGTTTTTCATCGGATTGTTCCTATGGCAGCTATAAGATATAGCCATTCCACTTTGACCAAATTTGGTCAGAATGTAAGAGACAGTACCAAGCATATAATATGTGAGTTCGGTTGAGATATCTTAAGAAACAAAAAAGTTTTTCATACTAAAGGTGTTTTTCATCGGATTGTTCCTATGGCAGCTATAAGATATAGTCATTCCACTTTGACCAAATTTAGTCAGAATGTAAGAGACAGTACCAAACATACAATCTGTGAGTTTGGTTGAGATATCTTAAGAAACTAAAAAGATTTTCATACTAAGCAATTCCGTGACCTTTGACCCCGATTTGACCCACTTAGAGGTCGAATTTCGCAAAACCCCGTCTTATTGCACGATGAAATTATCTCATCTATGTTGTGTAAAAATTTCAGCTCTCCATCTTTACCGTTTGGGCTGAACGTTGATTCTCAGTCAGTCAGTCAGTCAGGACAAAGAGTTTTAAATATATAGATCCGCCCCCTGCTCGCTTCGCTCGCCAACCCGCAGCTCGCTTCGCTCGCAACATTGTATTTAGTTGCCAGTTTTAACAAATTTATATAATATAGCACTTTTCTTGCAATTGAACATTGGCTAAAAGGTCGGATTTTGTGATTTGGCAGGAAAAAGCTAAATTTGGCGGGAAAAAGCTAAATTAAGCGAATTACTCAAAATTTGGCAAGAAGAGTTAATCTAAAAGTTTTGTTAGGATATCTCCGAATGCATCCGATTGTTCCTATGGCAGCTATATGATATAGTGATCCGACTTTGACCAAATTTGGTCAGAATGTTAGAGACAGTATCAAACAAACAATCTGCGAGTTTGGTTGAGATATTTTAAGAAACAAAAAAGTTTTTCATACTAAAGGTGTTTTTCATCGGATTGTTCCTATGGCAGCTATAAGATATAGCCATTCCACTTTGACCAAATTTGGTCAGAATGTAAGAGACAGTACCAAGCATATAATATGTGAGTTCGGTTGAGATATCTTAAGAAACAAAAAAGTTTTTCATACTAAAGGTGTTTTTCATCGGATTGTTCCTATGGCAGCTATAAGATATAGCCATTCCACTTTGACCAAATTTGGTCAGAATGTAAGAGACAGTACCAAGCATATAATTTGTGAGTTCGGTTGAGATATCTTAAGAAACAAAAAAGTTTTTCATACTAAAGATGTTTTTCATCGGATTGTTCCTATGGCAGCTATAAGATATAGTCATTCCACTTTGACCAAATTTAGTCAGAATGTAAGAGACAGTACCAAACATACAATCTGTGAGTTTGGTTGAGATATCTTAAGAAACTAAAAAGATTTTCATACTAAGCAATTCCGTGACCTTTGACCCCGATTTGACCCACTTAGAGGTCGAATTTCGCAAAACCCCGTCTTATTGCACGATGAAATTATCTAACCTATGTTGTGTAAAAATTTCAGCTCTCCATCTTTTACCGTTTGGGCTGAACGTTGATTCTCAGTCAGTCAGGACAAAGAGTTTTATATATATAGATCCGCCCCCTGCTCGCTTCGCTCGCCAACCCGCAGCTCGATTCGCTCGCAACATTGTATTTAGTTGCCAGTTTTAACAAATTTATATAATATAGCACTTTTCTTGCAATTGAACTTTGGCTAAAAGGTCGGATTTTGTGATTTGGCAGGAAAAAGCTAAATTTGGCGGGAAAAGCTAAATTAAGCGAATTACTCAAAATTTGGCAAGAAGAGTTAATCTAAAAGTTTTGTTAGGATATCTCCGAATGCATCCGATTGTTCCTATGGCAGCTATATGATATAGTGATCCGACTTTGACCAAATTTGGTCAGAATGTTAGAGACAGTATCAAACAAACAATCTGCGAGTTTGGTTGAGATATTTTAAGAAACAAAAAAGTTTTTCATACTAAAGGTGTTTTTCATCGGATTGTTCCTATGGCAGCTATAAGATATAGCCATTCCACTTTGACCAAATTTGGTCAGAATGTAACAGACAGTACCAAACATATAATCTGTGAGTTTGGTTGAGATATCTTAAGAAACAAAAAAGATTTTCATACTAAGCAATTCCGTGACCTTTGACCCCGATTTGACCCACTTAGAGGTCGAATTTCGCAAAACCCCGTCTTATTGCACGATGAAATTATCTCATCTATGTTGTGTAAAAAGTTCAGCTCTCCATCTTTTACCGTTTGGGCTGCACGTTGATTCTCAGTCAGTCAGTCAGTCAGGACAAAGAGTTTTATATATATAGATCCGTCCCCTGCTCGCTTCGCTCGCCAACCCGCAGCTCGCATCGCTCGCAACATTGTATTTAGTTGCCAGTTTTAACAAATTTATATAATATAGCACTTTTCTTGCAATTGAACATTGGCTAAAAGGTCGGATTTTGTGATTTGGCAGGAAAAAGCTAAATTTGGCGGGAAAAAGCTAATTTAAGCGAAATACTCAAAATTTGGCAAGAAGAGTTAATCTAAAAGTTTTGTTAGGATATCTCCGAATGCATCCGATTGTTCCTATGGCAGCTATATGATATAGTGATCCGACTTTGACCAAATTTGGTCAGAATGTTAGAGACAGTATCAAACAAACAATCTGCGAGTTTGGTTGAGATATTTTAAGAAACAAAAAAGTTTTTCATACTAAAGGTGTTTTTCATCGGATTGTTCCTATGGCAGCTATAAGATATAGCCATTCCACTTTGACCAAATTTGGTCAGAATGTAAGAGACAGTACCAAGCATATAATATGTGAGTTCGGTTGAGATATCTTAAGAAACAAAAAAGTTTTTCATACTAAAGGTGTTTTTCATCGGATTGTTCCTATGGCAGCTATAAGATATAGCCATTCCACTTTGACCAAATTTGGTCAGAATGTAAGAGACAGTACCAAGCATATAATATGTGAGTTCGGTTGAGATATCTTAAGAAACAAAAAAGTTTTTCATACTAAAGGTGTTTTTCATCGGATTGTTCCTATGGCAGCTATAAGATATAGTCATTCCACTTTGACCAAATTTAGTCAGAATGTAAGAGACAGTACCAAACATACAATCTGTGAGTTTGGCTGAGATATCTTAAGAAACTAAAAAGATTTTCATACTAAGCAATTCCGTGACCTTTGACCCCGATTTGACCCACTTAGAGGTCGAATTTCGCAAAACCCCGTCTTATTGCACGATGAAATTATCTCATCTATGTTGTGTAAAAATTTCAGCTCTCCATCTTTACCGTTTGGGCTGAACGTTGATTCTCAGTCAGTCAGTCAGTCAGGACAAAGAGTTTTATATATATAGATCCGCCCCCTGCTCGCTTCGCTCGCCAACCCGCAGCTCGCTTCGCTCGCAACATTGTATTTAGTTGACAGTTTTAACAAATTTATATAATATAGCACTTTTCTTGCAATTGAACTTTGGCTAAAAGGTCGGATTTTGTGATTTGGCAGGAAAAAGCTAAATTTGGCGGGAAAAAGCTAAATTAAGCGAATTACTCAAAATTTGGCAAGAAGAGTTAATCTAAAAGTTTTGTTAGGATATCTCCGAATGCATCCGATTGTTCCTATGGCAGCTATATGATATAGTGATCCGACTTTGACCAAATTTGGTCAGAATGTTAGAGACAGTATCAAACAAACAATCTGCGAGTTTGGTTGAGATATTTTAAGAAACAAAAAAGTTTTTCATACTAAAGGTGTTTTTCACCGGATTGTTCCTATGGCAGCTATAAGATATAGCCATTCCACTTTGACCAAATTTGGTCAGAATGTAAGAGACAGTACCAAGCATATAATATGTGAGTTCGGTTGAGATATCTTAAGAAACAAAAAAGTTTTTCATACTAAGCAATTCCGTGACCTTTGACCCCGATTTGACCCACTTAGAGGTCGAATTTCGCAAAACCCCGTCTTATTGCACGATGAAATTATCTCATCTATGTTGTGTAAAAATTTCAGCTCTCCATCTTTTACCGTTTGGGCTGAACGTTGATTCTCAGTCAGTCAGTCAGTCAGGACAAAGAGTTTTATATATATAGATCCGTCCCCTGCTCGCTTCGCTCGCCAACCCGCAGCTCGCTTCGCTCGCAACATTGTATTTAGTTGCCAGTTTTAACAAATTTATATAATATAGCACTTTTCTTGCAATTGAACATTGGCTAAAAGGTCGGATTTTGTGATTTGGCAGGAAAAAGCTAAATTTGGCGGGAAAAAGCTAAATTAAGCGAATTACTCAAAATTTGGCAAGAAGAGTTAATCTAAAAGTTTTGTTAGGATATCTCCGAATGCATCCGATTGTTCCTATGGCAGCTATATGATATAGTGATCCGACTTTGACCAAATTTGGTCAGAATGTTAGAGACAGTATCAAACAAACAATCTGCGAGTTTGGTTGAGATATTTTAAGAAACAAAAAAGTTTTTCATACTAAAGGTGTTTTTCACCGGATTGTTCCTATGGCAGCTATAAGATATAGCCATTCCACTTTGACCAAATTTGGTCAGAATGTAAGAGACAGTACCAAGCATATAATATGTGAGTTCGGTTGAGATATCTTAAGAAACAAAAAAGTTTTTCATACTAAGCAATTCCGTGACCTTTGACCCCGATTTGACCCACTTAGAGGTCGAATTTCGCAAAACCCCGTCTTATTGCACGATGAAATTATCTCATCTATGTTGTGTAAAAATTTCAGCTCTCCATCTTTTACCGTTTGGGCTGAACGTTGATTCTCAGTCAGTCAGTCAGTCAGGACAAAGAGTTTTATATATATAGATCCGTCCCCTGCTCGCTTCGCTCGCCAACCCGCAGCTCGCTTCGCTCGCAACATTGTATTTAGTTGCCAGTTTTAACAAATTTATATAATATAGCACTTTTCTTGCAATTGAACATTGGCTAAAAGGTCGGATTTTGTGATTTGGCAGGAAAAAGCTAAATTTGGCGGGAAAAAGCTAAATTAAGCGAATTACTCAAAATTTGGCAAGAAGAGTTAATCTAAAAGTTTTGTTAGGATATCTCCGAATGCATCCGATTGTTCCTATGGCAGCTATATGATATCTTATAAAAAAACCTCTTTACGAGGTAAAAGTCTAGTGCCGAAAACATTTTCATGCCCCAAAATTTCTGATATCCAATTTTGTGACGAAAAATATTAAATTTTACACATGAATTATTAAAAAATAAAATTTTTGTCACTGGCACTGCGCATAAAAGTACTATTTATTAGGTATGAAAAATTTAGCGCAATGTGCCCAGTGACAAAAATTTTATTTTTTAATAATTCATGTGTAAAATTTAATATTTTTCGTCACAAAATTGGATATCAGAAATTTTGGGGCATGAAAATGTTTTCGGCACTAGACTTTTACCTCGTAAAGAGGTTTTTTTATAAGATATCAGAAATTTTTTAATAAGACATCGGAAATTTTGACAATTGCAATATTTTTTTAAACAATTCAATAATTATATAATTAAGAGAATTAAAAACACATTCAATCAGAGACGTTTCAATATTATATATATTTATAAATATATTTCGATCTTGCTGTAATTGGAATTACAAAATGTTTCATCTGCCGCAAAAAGAATTCACCACTTGCAAGCAGTATCTTTCCACATGCACTGCAAGCAGTGCAAGTAGTGTACATGCAGTAGTATACATGCAGTAGTGTAAAGGTAAAAGGTATATTCAATTAACAGATAATATCTTGCCTAAACGAATTTTGACAGACAGGTGTTACATGTCAAAAGACGCGGAATTGAATTGTCTACAACATACTACATATTTAAAAGTGAATTCATTTGTAGATTTTTCATAAATTAAAAAAAAAAAATTTTTTCACCTGTAACTGTTTACCTTTTTACTTTAAAAAAAACTTTGAAGGTATGCCTAAGAGCCCTTCAAAATACCTTTTCATCGATATATAGATCATATCTGTAGCTTCTATCGTTTGGATGCTATGAGGCTTTTAATTTTAGCGGTTTTTAGCGATTTCCCGCTAAACTAGCTATTTTTCGAAAAAGTCGTAGAACAAACGTTTCTATATTTTTGAGCGGGAACAAGTCCTCATTCAAACATTTAAGCTAAATCAACGCTTTGATACAAACAAACAAACAAACAAACAGACATACTGACTTTTCATCTCATTTTCGAAAGGCGACTAAAAATTTCAACATTAATTATTTTTTGAACCAGTAATCGGATTTCGATGATCGAGGTGTCATTCGACGTGTATTTTTGATTAGAAGAGTAAAAAATTAAAAAATAAATCAAAAAGGCTCCAACGGCCCCATTTGCTCCAATAAATTAAATTTTTCCCCTCCCACTTACACCTGTTTATCTCACGAACCAGGAAAGTTTCCAAAAGTCTTAGTATGCACATTTGTAAGTTAAATTGATACCTTTCGATCGGTATATAACTCGACCCGATCGGACGGTCATAGCAAATTTTCCATTCTTCCTGTGTATATATGCTAGTCGCTTTCGCACCCTTCGTGCTGCTTTCGTCACTAGCGCGGACTGCCGTCCGCAGTGATAGTGATCCGACTTTGACCAAATTTGGTCAGAATGTTAGAGACAGTATCAAACAAACAATCTGCGAGTTTGGTTGAGATATTTTAAGAAACAAAAAAGTGTTTCATACTAAAGGTGTTTTTCATCGGATTGTTCCTATGGCAGCTATAAGATATAGCCATTCCACTTTGACCAAATTTGGTCAGAATGTAAGAGACAGTACCAAGCATATAATATGTGAGTTCGGTTGAGATATCTTAAGAAACAAAAAAGTTTTTCATACTAAAGGTGTTTTTCATCGGATTGTTCCTATGGCAGCTATAAGATATAGTCATTCCACTTTGACCAAATTTAGTCAGAATGTAAGAGACAGTACCAAACATACAATCTGTGAGTTTGGTTGAGATATCTTAAGAAACTAAAAAGATTTTCATACTAAGCAATTCCGTGACCTTTGACCCCGATTTGACCCACTTAGAGGTCGAATTTCGCAAAACCCCGTCTTATTGCACGATGAAATTATCTCATCTATGTTGTGTAAAAATTTCAGCTCTCCATCTTTACCGTTTGGGCTGAACGTTGATTCTCAGTCAGTCAGTCAGTCAGGACAAAGAGTTTTATATATATAGATCCGCCCCCTGCTCGCTTCGCTCGCCAACCCGCAGCTCGCTTCGCTCGCAACATTGTATTTAGTTGCCAGTTTTAACAAATTTATATAATATAGCACTTTTCTTGCAATTGAACTTTGGCTAAAAGGTCGGATTTTGTGATTTGGCAGGAAAAAGCTAAATTTGGCGGGAAAAAGCTAAATTAAGCGAATTACTCAAAATTTGGCAAGAAGAGTTAATCTAAAAGTTTTGTTAGGATATCTCCGAATGCATCCGATTGTTCCTATGGCATCTATATGATATAGTGATCCGACTTTGACCAAATTTGGTCAGAATGTTAGAGACAGTATCAAACAAACAATCTGCGAGTTTGGTTGAGATATTTTAAGAAACAAAAAAGTTTTTCATACTAAAGGTGTTTTTCATCGGATTGTTCCTATGGCAGCTATAAGATATAGCCATTCCACTTTGACCAAATTTGGTCAGAATGTAAGAGACAGTACCAAGCATATAATATGTGAGTTCGGTTGAGATATATTAAGAAACAAAAAAGTTTTTCATACTAAGCAATTCCGTAACCTTTGACCCCGATTTGACCCACTTAGAGGTCGAATTTCGCAAAACCCCGTCTTATTGCACGATGAAATTATCTCATCTATGTTGTGTAAAAATTTCAGCTCTCCATCTTTACCGTTTGGGCTGAACGTTGATTCTCAGTCAGTCAGTCAGTCAGGACAAAGAGTTTTACATATATAGATCCGCCCCCTGCTCGCTTCGCTCGCCAACCCGCAGCTCGCTTCGCTCGCAACATTGTATTTAGTTGACAGTTTTAACAAATTTATATAATATAGCACTTTTCTTGCAATTGAACTTTGGCTAAAAGGTCGGATTTTGTGATTTGGCAGGAAAAAGCTAAATTTGGCGGGAAAAAGCTAAATTAAGCGAATTACTCAAAATTTGGCAAGAAGAGTTAATCTAAAAGTTTTGTTAGGATATCTCCGAATGCATCCGATTGTTCCTATGGCAGCTATATGATATAGTGATCCGACTTTGACCAAATTTGGTCAGAATGTTAGAGACAGTATCAAACAAACAATCTGCGAGTTTGGTTGAGATATTTTAAGAAACAAAAAAGTTTTTCATACTAAAGGTGTTTTTCATCGGATTGTTCCTATGGCAGCTATAAGATATAGCCATTCCACTTTGACCAAATTTGGTCAGAATGTAAGAGACAGTACCAAGCATATAATATGTGAGTTCGGTTGAGATATCTTAAGAAACAAAAAAGTTTTTCATACTAAGCAATTCCGTGACCTTTGACCCCGATTTGACCCACTTAGAGGTCGAATTTCGCAAAACCCCGTCTTATTGCACGATGAAATTATCTCATCTATGTTGTGTAAAAATTTCAGCTCTCCATCTTTTACCGTTTGGGCTGAACGTTGATTCTCAGTCAGTCAGTCAGTCAGGACAAAGAGTTTTATATATATAGATCCGTCCCCTGCTCGCTTCGCTCGCCAACCCGCAGCTCGCTTCGCTCGCAACATTGTATTTAGTTGCCAGTTTTAACAAATTTATATAATATAGCACTTTTCTTGCAATTGAACATTGGCTAAAAGGTCGGATTTTGTGATTTGGCAGGAAAAAGCTAAATTTGGCGGGAAAAAGCTAAATTAAGCGAATTACTCAAAATTTGGCAAGAAGAGTTAATCTAAAAGTTTTGTTAGGATATCTCCGAATGCATCCGATTGTTCCTATGGCAGCTATATGATATAGTGATCCGACTTTGACCAAATTTGGTCAGAATGTTAGAGACAGTATCAAACAAACAATCTGCGAGTTTGGTTGAGATATTTTAAGAAACAAAAAAGTGTTTCATACTAAAGGTGTTTTTCATCGGATTGTTCCTATGGCAGCTATAAGATATAGCCATTCCACTTTAACCAAATTTGGTCAGAATGTAAGAGACAGTACCAAGCATATAATATGTGAGTTCGGTTGAGATATCTTAAGAAACAAAAAAGTTTTTCATACTAAAGGTGTTTTTCATCGGATTGTTCCTATGGCAGCTATAAGATATAGTCATTCCACTTTGACCAAATTTAGTCAGAATGTAAGAGACAGTACCAAACATACAATCTGTGAGTTTGGTTGAGATATCTTAAGAAACTAAAAAGATTTTCATACTAAGCAATTCCGTGACCTTTGACCCCGATTTGACCCACTTATAGGTCGAATTTCGCAAAACCCCGTCTTATTGCACGATGAAATTATCTCATCTATGTTGTGTAAAAATTTCAGCTCTCCATCTTTACCGTTTGGGCTGAACGTTGATTCTCAGTCAGTCAGTCAGTCAGGACAAAGAGTTTTATATATATAGATCCGCCCCCTGCTCGCTTCGCTCGCCAACCCGCAGCTCGCTTCGCTCGCAACATTGTATTTAGTTGCCAGTTTTAACAAATTTATATAATATAGCACTTTTATTGCAATTGAACTTTGGCTAAAAGGTCGGATTTTGTGATTTGGCAGGAAAAAGCTAAATTTGGCGGGAAAAAGCTAAATTAAGCGAATTACTCAAAATTTGGCAAGAAGAGTTAATCTAAAAGTTTTGTTAGGATATCTCCGAATGCATCCGATTGTTCCTATGGCATCTATATGATATAGTGATCCGACTTTGACCAAATTTGGTCAGAATGTTAGAGACAGTATCAAACAAACAATCTGCGAGTTTGGTTGAGATATTTTAAGAAACAAAAAAGTTTTTCATACTAAAGGTGTTTTTCATCGGATTGTTCCTATGGCAGCTATAAGATATAGCCATTCCACTTTGACCAAATTTGGTCAGAATGTAAGAGACAGTACCAAGCATATAATATGTGAGTTCGGTTGAGATATATTAAGAAACAAAAAAGTTTTTCATACTAAGCAATTCCGTAACCTTTGACCCCGATTTGACCCACTTAGAGGTCGAATTTCGCAAAACCCCGTCTTATTGCACGATGAAATTATCTCATCTATGTTGTGTAAAAATTTCAGCTCTCCATCTTTTACCGTTTGGGCTGAACGTTGATTCTCAGTTAGTCAGTCAGTCAGGACAAAGAGTTTTATATATATAGATCCGTCCCCTGCTCGCTTCGCTCGCCAACCCGCAGCTCGCTTCGCTCGCAACATTGTATTTAGTTGCCAGTTTTAACAAATTTATATAATATAGCACTTTTCTTGCAATTGAACATTGGCTAAAAGGTCGGATTTTGTGATTTGGCAGGAAAAAGCTAAATTTGGCGGGAAAAAGCTAAATTAAGCGAATTACTCAAAATTTGGCAAGAAGAGTTAATCTAAAAGTTTTGTTAGGATATCTCCGAATGCATCCGATTGTTCCTATGGCAGCTATATGATATAGTGATCCGACTTTGACCAAATTTGGTCAGAATGTTAGAGACAGTATCAAACAAACAATCTGCGAGTTTGGTTGAGATATTTTAAGAAACAAAAAAGTTTTTCATACTAAAGGTGTTTTTCATCGGATTGTTCCTATGGCAGCTATAAGATATAGCCATTCCACTTTGACCAAATTTGGTCAGAATGTAAGAGACAGTACCAAGCATATAATATGTGAGTTCGGTTGAGATATCTTAAGAAACAAAAAAGTTTTTCATACTAAAGATGTTTTTCATCGGATTGTTCCTATGGCAGCTATAAGATATAGTCATTCCACTTTGACCAAATTTAGTCAGAATGTAAGAGACAGTACCAAACATACAATCTGTGAGTTTGGTTGAGATATCTTAAGAAACTAAAAAGATTTTCATACTAAGCAATTCCGTGACCTTTGACCCCGATTTGACCCACTTAGAGGTCGAATTTCGCAAAACCCCGTCTTATTGCACGATGAAATTATCTAACCTATGTTGTGTAAAAATTTCAGCTCTCCATCTTTTACCGTTTGGGCTGAACGTTGATTCTCAGTCAGTCAGTCAGTCAGGACAAAGAGTTTTATATATATAGATCCGTCCCCTGCTCGCTTCGCTCGCCAACCCGCAGCTCGCTTCGCTCGCAACATTGTATTTAGTTGCCAGTTTTAACAAATTTATATAATAGAGCACTTTTCTTGCAATTGAACTTTGGCTAAAAGGTCGGATTTTGTGATTTGGCAGGAAAAAGCTAAATTTGGCGGGAAAAAGCTAAATTAAGCGAATTACTCAAAATTTGGCAAGAAGAGTTAATCTAAAAGTTTTGTTAGGATATCTCCGAATGCATCCGATTGTTCCTATGGCAGCTATATGATATAGTGATCCGACTTTGACCAAATTTGGTCAGAATGTTAGAGACAGTATCAAACAAACAATCTGCGAGTTTGGTTGAGATATTTTAAGAAACAAAAAAGTTTTTCATACTAAAGGTGTTTTTCATCGGATTGTTCCTATGGCAGCTATAAGATATAGCCATTCCACTTTGACCAAATTTGGTCAGAATGTAACAGACAGTACCAAACATATAATCTGTGAGTTTGGTTGAGATATCTTAAGAAACAAAAAAGATTTTCATACTAAGCAATTCCGTGACCTTTGACCCCGATTTGACCCACTTAGAGGTCGAATTTCGCAAAACCCCGTCTTATTGCACGATGAAATTATCTCATCTATGTTGTGTAAAAATTTCAGCTCTCCATCTTTACCGTTTGGGCTGAACGTTGATTCTCAGTCAGTCAGTCAGGACAAAGAGTTTTATATATATAGATCCGCCCCCTGCTCGCTTCGCTCGCCAACCCGCAGCTCGCTTCGCTCGCAACATTGTATTTAGTTGCCAGTTTTAACAAATTTATATAATATAGCACTTTTGTTGCAATTGAACTTTGGCTAAAAGGTCGGATTTTGTGATTTGGCAGGAAAAAGCTAAATTTGGCGGGAAAAAGCTAAATTAAGCGAATTACTCAAAATTTGGCAAGAAGAGTTAATCTAAAAGTTTTGTTAGGATATCTCCGAATGCATCCGATTGTTCCTATGGCATCTATATGATATAGTGATCCGACTTTGACCAAATTTGGTCAGAATGTTAGACACAGTATCAAACAAACAATCTGCGAGTTTGGTTGAGATATTTTAAGAAACAAAAAAGTTTTTCATACTAAAGGTGTTTTTCATCGGATTGTTCCTATGGCAGCTATAAGATATAGCCATTCCACTTTGACCAAATTTGGTCAGAATGTAAGAGACAGTACCAAGCATATAATATGTGAGTTCGGTTGAGATATATTAAGAAACAAAAAAGTTTTTCATACTAAGCAATTCCGTAACCTTTGACCCCGATTTGACCCACTTAGAGGTCGAATTTCGCAAAACCCCGTCTTATTGCACGATGAAATTATCTCATCTATGTTGTGTAAAAATTTCAGCTCTCCATCTTTTACCGTTTGGGCTGAACGTTGATTCTCAGTCAGTCAGTCAGTCAGGACAAAGAGTTTTATATATATAGATCCGTCCCCTGCTCGCTTCGCTCGCCAACCCGCAGCTCGCTTCGCTCGCAACATTGTATTTAGTTGCCAGTTTTAACAAATTTATATAATATAGCACTTTTCCTGCAATTGAACATTGGCTAAAAGGTCGGATTTTGTGATTTGGCAGGAAAAAGCTAAATTTGGCGGGAAAAAGCTAAATTAAGCGAATTACTCAAAATTTGGCAAGAAGAGTTAATCTAAAAGTTTTGTTAGGATATCTCCGAATGCATCCGATTGTTCCTATGGCATTGTTTTGAGGAGAAACTATTTTGTTTCCCCTTTTAGCCGATTTGCTAATATATAAAAAAATAAGTTTTGCAAAAAAGACGCGGTTCCAATTGTACGTTTTCTTTATTCGACAGCGAAGTTGTTAGTGAAGATAGAACATAGAACAAGATCAGCTGAACTATGTATCGATATGAGGTATTTACAAAAGTGCATCGATGTATGCGATATTTATAAGATGGTATGCTGTTTACATTAAAGTTTGCTAGACAATCGTTTACAATAGGAAATAAGTTAATTATATTTGCGTGTTCTGCTGCGAACATACTCCCCCCGTTGGGAGATGAAGGCTTCCAACTGATGTGGTCTCGACAGGCAGAACAGCGATCTTGGTTACGGCTCTCCTGACCAGGCCGCTGCTCGTTCGGATGATCGCTACTCGCACTACGCCGTCCTCTCCTGGGATTGTGCTGTCAATCCGTCCAAGAGGCCATTTGAGAGGAGGCTGATTGTCATCCTTCAGCAACACCATGTCTCCCGTCTGAAGGTTGGGATGTAAAGAACGCCATTTGCCTCGCTCTTGTAGCAAGGATAGGTAGTTGATACTCCAGCTTTTCCAGAACGCCTGCTGTATCTGGCAAACGCGCTGCCAGCGACTCAGGCGCCCGATATTGAGATGGGTGACGTCAGGCTCATCTATGGTGACATTAGACTTGCCCCATAGAAAGTGTCCAGGCGTAAGTACTTGCAAATCATCCGGATTATCTGTAATTGGACAGAGAGGTCGAGAATTCAAAATTGCCGAGATCTGGCAGACAAGAGTGCGGAGTTCATGGAATGTGAGGATGGAGTTTCCCATGACGCGATATAAATGATATTTTGCAGCTTTGACCGCGGCTTCCCACAGCCCTCCAAAGTGGGGTGAGCGGGGAGGAATGCAGTGCCAATTAATTCCGAGTGCCAAACACTCCTCAGAAACTTGCTTCTGATGAGGATCGCTCAGGAAGAGGTGCTTTAGATCGTTTAGTTCATTTTTTGCTCCAACAAAATTTGTGGCGTTGTCAGACCACACTGCGTACGGTTTGCCCCTTAGGCTGATGAAGCGCTTGAGCGCTGCGATGAAGGATGGCGTTGACAAATCCTCGACAAGCTCCAAATGGGTTGCCTTAGTGGCGAAGCAGACGAAAACGCAGATATAACATTTAACTGCTGGCCTATTCCTGACCTCAGCCTTGTAGTAGAAGGGCCCACAAAAGTCAACGCCTGTGACGTGGAATGTTGGGCTTGGTTGCACACGCTCTGCAGGTAAGGGTGCCATCACGTGCTCTCGAAGCTTTGGGCGCAATCTAAAGCATTGCACGCACTTGTTGACGACAGCCGCAATAGCTTTTAATCCTCCGATGGGCCAGAATCTTTGTCGCAGGGCAGCAAGCAGGCTTTGCGATCCCGCGTGCAGGAATCTTTTATGATAAAATGCTATGATCGCAGCCGTGACCGGATGGCGCTTGGGCAATAAGAGAGGATGCTTGGCCTCATAGTCCAGATCCGAATTTTGGAGTCGTCCTCCAACTCGTAGCAATCCTGCGGGATCCAAAATAGGCAGCAGGGACCGAATCTCGCTTTTTGATGAAAGCTGCTTTCCGGCACGCAAGACTCTGCAATCCTCTGCAAAGTGAACCAGCTGGATGCTTTTGATGAGCAGTTGTGTTCCTCGTTTTATATCCTCAATGGTAAGAGGTCCCTTTCGAGCCAGTTCCTTGTTGCAAATGCCCAAAAATCGATCCACATAGGCAAACACACGCTGTAGCTTTCCAAACGAATTTTGGAATATGCAGTGCGTGGAGAGATCTATTTGAGCAGATGATATAAGCGCCTTGTGCCGTCGTTCGGGGAGATCCACTGGGTGAGCGTTTGTCTGAGGCCATTTTTCGCTGCTGTGACCCAAGAATTCAGGTCCCTTAGCCCAGAGATGATTGTTGAGCAGCTCCAGTGGTGCGCATCCTCGAGACAGGACATCAGCCGGGTTCATCTGGGTAGGAACGTGATGCCAACTCATTCCCTTCGTACGTTCTTGGATCTGCGAAACCCTGTTGGAAACAAAAACATTAAAATTTGATGGTGCTTCGCGTATCCAAGCCAGCGCTACGGTGGAGTCGGACCAGCAATGATAAGTGCATTCGAACTGCACACTTTTTGCAATGCTGACGATGAGTTCAGACAGCAAAAGTGCTGCTGAGAGCTCTAGTTTCGGGATAGTTAACGTTTTTAAAGGAGCGACTCTTGACTTTGAGCAGAGTAGTCTCGTAGTGACAAGTCCATTCGTTTCGGAGCGAATATAGATGCAAGAGCCGTAGGCGACCATGCTTGCGTCACAAAAAGCGTGAATTTCCCACTTAGCGGCAGGAAGCATGACATATCGTGGGAATTTGAGACTGCAAACGAACGATATCTGAGAGGTGAGCTCGATCCATGAAGAATGAAGCGATTGAGGCAAGCTCTCATCCCAATCCAATTTCTCCTTCCATAGGGCCTGCAAGAATATCTTCATCTTTGTGATGATAGGAGCTATCAACCCTATGGGGTCGTAGAACTTGGCGATTGCTGATAAAATGTTCCTCTTGGTTCCTCGGGCATCTAACGTGATGTTTGCAAAATTGAACAGCAAGTCATCAGAGCTTGTATCCCACGCTAAACCGAGAGCTTTAGCGATATCAGATCCGTCGTGAAACTTCATTAACTTCTCTCGATCCGATTCCGATTCACCAATTAGAGCCTCAGTGTCATTGGAACACCACTTGCGAATGGGAAACCTCCTTTTGCCAACATCTCCTTGACTTGATAGCGAATTTGCGATGCTTCGGTTGCAGAATCTCCTCCAGAAATTAAGTCGTCTACATAGAAGTCTCTGCGTACAATCTTTGCAGCCAAAGGGAACTCTTCTTCTTCATCACACGCTAGCTGATGCATCGCCCGGATGGCTAAGAATGCAGCAGGTTTCGTTCCATAAGTAATTGTGTCCAGCTTGTATATTTGTATTTCCTCCTGAGGGTTATCTCGCCACAGTATGCATTGAAGGTACTCATCTGGGTGAGTGACACGTACGCATCTGTACATCTTGCAGATGTCACCGCATAATGCAACCTTGAAAAAACGAAATCGGATAAGTGTATTGAAAATCTTTGGCTGTATTGAGGGGCCAGCTAGAAGCAGATCGTTCAGAGATGCTCCTGAAGTCGTTTTTGCTGAGCCGTCAAAAACAACGCGCAATTTAGTTGTTGTGCTATCCGGCTTCTGCACGCAGTGATGCGGTAAGAAATACTGCGGCACGCTTTCGTCCTTGCAGGCCAACGACATGTGGCCCAAATCTGTGTATTCCTGTAGAAAAGCCGTATATTGCTCCTTTAGCTGTTTGTCCTTTTCCAACTTTGCCTCAAGGGATTTGAAACGTCTCAGGGCTCGATGATACGAGTCACCTAGTGCATCGAAATTGGATTTAGCTGGGAGGCGAACTGAGTATTGACCCGAATCCAGACGCGTGTGACCTTCTACGAACAACTGTTCGCACAGGGCATCCTCATCTGAAATAGACGGCATAGATCCACAGCAACTGTCGATTTCCCAAAAGCGTTTAACGATGTCGTCTAATGGCTCCTCAGCAGTGGGATTCTCTGGTAGCGTGCGCAAAGTAGCCAATGATGAGTGCCTGTCTGACCGATTTGAGCATCCGCCAGATAAGATCCAGCCAAGTCTGGTCTTCTGAAGAGATGGCAAATGGTCAGCTATGCGAATTTGACCAACACAGATTAGGTCGAAGAATAATCCGGCACCAAGCAAAAGGTCGATGCGCTGTGATTCGAAGAATGAAGGATCTGCCAGCTTGATGTTTTTTGGAATGTTCCAGTCTTTAATATTTATATTGAAATGAGGCTGATAGTCAGTTATCGTACGAGCGACGACTGCAGAAAACGAAGTTGTATAAGTCTTGTCATGCGACTCAGCTGTGATGTCGACAGATTGGTCAAGCGAAAGAGAAGATTCTCCAATTCCTGATATAGAAATGCTTGATCTCTGCGTTTTGAGCTGCAACTGTTTGGCAAGACGCGCTGTAATAAAGTTGAGTTGAGATGCAGAATCCAGCAAAGCGCGGCATGGCAGAAAGGCTCCAGATCGACTTTTTGCATAGATAATTGCAGTTGGGAGCAACACATACTCTGCAGGCTTGCTTTTCAGGGCTTCAGGTGGAGAATCGGACGAGGTGGAGATAAGCGCAGACGAGCTCGTTGGTTGCGACGCGATGATAGCCTGTGATGGCGGAACAGACGGAGCATTGGCAGAAGATTGATTTGAGGCTATGTGCAGTAACGAATGGTGCTTGTAATGGCAATGTTTACAATGTCCAGATCTGCATTGCTGCAAGACATGGCCTTTCCGTAGGCAATTTAGGCAAAGGTGCATGCGCTTTGCTTCCTTGTGGCGTAATTGAGGTGATAGGCTAAGAAACTTGGAGCACTTTGACAGAAAGTGATCCTTCGCATCGCAAAGGGGGCATGACACATGAGCTTGTTGTGATGACGCAATGAGGATGCTTCGATTTTGAGGTTTAGATGAGTGCTTGCTCACCTGCTGGCTGGGATTTTTGCCTACAGCGCTTTCCACATTCTCCAACATACGGCATCTCCTCTCCAAGAATGTTGCCATATCAGTCCACTTGGGCAATTTGTCTGTGGCCAAGGATTCCTCCCACTTCTCCTGCGTTGTCTGATCAAGTCTGTGACTGATGATGTGGATGAGCAGTCCGTCTGCAAGCTCCGTTGTAGTTGACATGGTGCTAAGCGCACGGAGATGTGAATTAATCCCGTCACTTAGGTCCCGTAATCCACTCGCCGATCCTTTCTCAACACCTGATAGCCCGAATATAGCCCGTATGTGTGCCTGAAAATGCAGTAATTTATTATCGAATCTTTTGGTAAGTAACTCTAATGCTTTATCATAGTTAGCATTAGAGGGCTCTAATGATTTTATCGTGCTCAATGCGGCACCTTCCAAACAAGCACGCAGGTGCTGGAATTTCTCAAGCTTACTCAGCTCCTCCTCGTTTCCGATCGCAGTGCGGAACATGGCGTAAAAATCAGGCCAATCCTCATAGCAGCCACTGAACTTTGGCAGCTGCAGCTCTGGCAAACGAGATCGGTGCAACTGCGTATGAGATGCGCTGAAATGGTGATCTACTACTGCTGTGGAGTTTGCACCGTCAGAGCGAGATTTTCCAAGTACGTCCAGTTTTCTGGATAGTTTGGATTTGGCCTCCCAGTACAACTGCGCGAAATCCGATCTTGCATCGCCAGCAAGCTCAAGCAGATCCAGCTTTTCGAGACTGGCTTGCGAACTTTCAAATTCAGCCTTCATTCCTTCAACCGTCTCCAATCGCACAAGTAAATCCGCTTCATCGAATGTGCTTAGCTCATCCGATACAAATGAATTGAGAGCTGTTAATTGTCGCGTAACTGATGCTGTCTTGGCTTTAAAAAAGTCAATGTCACTAGGAAGTAGTGGAGCTCGGCTACCAGTAGCACTCGCTTCAACTACAGTATTGTGTGCCATTTTGGGTGCGCACTGTAGCAATGATTTTTTGGCGCCAAAATGACAAAATTTCGCGCCAAGACAATGAACTGCACTTGAACTCAAAGGAAAGGTTAACAAACGGGCGAAATGACACAGCAATAGACCGATTACCGCTGCACCAGAATTGAAAGTGTATGTGTGTGAGAGTGTGTATAACTGTGCGATTCTGTGTGAGTGTGCTTGCAGGGGCGGCAATGAGATTGTGTTTAGCACCGATTTGCGCTGAAACAGCTTGAATATAATATAGCACCGACTATATTATATCGCGAGATGAGATTATTGCGTTGATTCGCAAAATCTGCAATAACGAAAAACCGCACTCAACGTTGTTGTATGTGTGTGTGTGTCTGGCTGCAGCACCGAAAATTGCAAGTTTCCCGACCGATACTTGCACCACGAATATGCGTTTCAATATACGAGAAAGTCAAAGAACACGTGATAAAGAGGAATCACGTCGGGGTCACCAATGTTTTGAGGAGAAACTATTTTGTTTCCCCTTTTAGCCGATTTGCTAATATATAAAAAAATAAGTTTTGCAAAAAAGACGCGGTTCCAATTGTACGTTTTCTTTATTCGACAGCGAAGTTGTTAGTGAAGATAGAACATAGAACAAGATCAGCTGAACTATGTATCGATATGAGGTATTTACAAAAGTGCATCGATGTATGCGATATTTATAAGATGGTATGCTGTTTACATTAAAGTTTGCTAGACAATCGTTTACAATAGGAAATAAGTTAATTATATTTGCGTGTTCTGCTGCGAACAGGCATCTATATGATATAGTGATCCGACTTTGACCAAATTTGGTCAGAATGTTAGAGACAGTATCAAACAAACAATCTGCGAGTTTGGTTGAGATATTTTAAGAAACAAAAAAGTGTTTCATACTAAAGGTGTTTTTCATCGGATTGTTCCTATGGCAGCTATAAGATATAGTCATTCCACTTTGACCAAATTTAGTCAGAATGTAAGAGACAGTACCAAACATACAATCTGTGAGTTTGGTTGAGATATCTTAAGAAACTAAAAAGATTTTCATACTAAGCAATTCCGTGACCTTTGACCCCGATTTGACCCACTTAGAGGTCGAATTTCGCAAAACCCCGTCTTATTGCACGATGAAATTATCTCATCTATGTTGTGTAAAAATTTCAGCTCTCCATCTTTACCGTTTGGGCTGAACGTTGATTCTCAGTCAGTCAGTCAGTCAGGACAAAGAGTTTTATATATATAGATCCGCCCCCTGCTCGCTTCGCTCGCCAACCCGCAGCTCGCTTCGCTCGCAACATTGTATTTAGTTGACAGTTTTAACAAATTTATATAATATAGCACTTTTCTTGCAATTGAACTTTGGCTAAAAGGTCGGATTTTGTGATTTGGCAGGAAAAAGCTAAATTTGGCGGGAAAAAGCTAAATTAAGCGAATTACTCAAAATTTGGCAAGAAGAGTTAATCTAAAAGTTTTGTTAGGATATCTCCGAATGCATCCGATTGTTCCTATGGCAGCTATATGATATAGTGATCCGACTTTGACCAAATTTGGTCAGAATGTTAGAGACAGTATCAAACAAACAATCTGCGAGTTTGGTTGAGATATTTTAAGAAACAAAAAAGTTTTTCATACTAAAGGTGTTTTTCATCGGATTGTTCCTATGGCAGCTATAAGATATAGCCATTCCACTTTGACCAAATTTGGTCAGAATGTAAGAGACAGTACCAAGCATATAATATGTGAGTTCGGTTGAGATATCTTAAGAAACAAAAAAGTTTTTCATACTAAGCAATTCCGTGACCTTTGACCCCGATTTGACCCACTTAGAGGTCGAATTTCGCAAAACCCCGTCTTATTGCACGATGAAATTATCTCATCTATGTTGTGTAAAAATTTCAGCTCTCCATCTTTTACCGTTTGGGCTGAACGTTGATTCTCAGTCAGTCAGTCAGTCAGGACAAAGAGTTTTATATATATAGATCCGTCCCCTGCTCGCTTCGCTCGCAACATTGTATTTAGTTGCCAGTTTTAACAAATTTATATAATATAGCACTTTTCTTGCAATTGAACATTGGCTAAAAGGTCGGATTTTGTGATTTGGCAGGAAAAAGCTAAATTTGGCGGGAAAAAGCTAAATTAAGCGAATTACTCAAAATTTGGCAAGAAGAGTTAATCTAAAAGTTTTGTTAGGATATCTCCGAATGCATCCGATTGTTCCTATGGCAGCTATATGATATAGTGATCCGACTTTGACCAAATTTGGTCAGAATGTTAGAGACAGTATCAAACAAACAATCTGCGAGTTTGGTTGAGATATTTTAAGAAACAAAAAAGTGTTTCATACTAAAGGTGTTTTTCATCGGATTGTTCCTATGGCAGCTATAAGATATAGCCATTCCACTTTGACCAAATTTGGTCAGAATGTAAGAGACAGTACCAAGCATATAATATGTGAGTTCGGTTGAGATATCTTAAGAAACAAAAAAGTTTTTCATACTAAAGGTGTTTTTCATCGGATTGTTCCTATGGCAGCTATAAGATATAGTCATTCCACTTTGACCAAATTTAGTCAGAATGTAAGAGACAGTACCAAACATACAATCTGTGAGTTTGGTTGAGATATCTTAAGAAACTAAAAAGATTTTCATACTAAGCAATTCCGTGACCTTTGACCCCGATTTGACCCACTTAGAGGTCGAATTTCGCAAAACCCCGTCTTATTGCACGATGAAATTATCTCATCTATGTTGTGTAAAAATTTCAGCTCTCCATCTTTACCGTTTGGGCTGAACGTTGATTCTCAGTCAGTCAGTCAGTCAGGACAAAGAGTTTTATATATATAGATCCGCCCCCTGCTCGCTTCGCTCGCCAACCCGCAGCTCGCTTCGCTCGCAACATTGTATTTAGTTGCCAGTTTTAACAAATTTATATAATATAGCACTTTTCTTGCAATTGAACATTGGCTAAAAGGTCGGATTTTGTGATTTGGCAGGAAAAAGCTAAATTTGGCGGGAAAAAGCTAAATTAAGCGAATTACTCAAAATTTGGCAAGAAGAGTTAATCTAAAAGTTTTGTTAGGATATCTCCGAATGCATCCGATTGTTCCTATGGCAGCTATATGATATAGTGATCCGACTTTGACCAAATTTGGTCAGAATGTTAGAGACAGTATCAAACAAACAATCTGCGAGTTTGGTTGAGATATTTTAAGAAACAAAAAAGTTTTTCATACTAAAGGTGTTTTTCATCGGATTGTTCCTATGGCAGCTATAAGATATAGCCATTCCACTTTGACCAAATTTGGTCAGAATGTAAGAGACAGTACCAAGCATATAATATGTGAGTTCGGTTGAGATATCTTAAGAAACAAAAAAGTTTTTCATACTAAAGATGTTTTTCATCGGATTGTTCCTATGGCAGCTATAAGATATAGTCATTCCACTTTGACCAAATTTAGTCAGAATGTAAGAGACAGTACCAAACATACAATCTGTGAGTTTGGTTGAGATATCTTAAGAAACTAAAAAGATTTTCATACTAAGCAATTCCGTGACCTTTGACCCCGATTTGACCCACTTAGAGGTCGAATTTCGCAAAACCCCGTCTTATTGTACGATGAAATTATCTAACCTATGTTGTGTAAAAATTTCAGCTCTCCATCTTTTACCGTTTGGGCTGAACGTTGATTCTCAGTCAGTCAGTCAGTCAGGACAAAGAGTTTTATATATATAGATCCGTCCCCTGCTCGCTTCGCTCGCCAACCCGCAGCTCGCTTCGCTCGCAACATTGTATTTAGTTGCCAGTTTTAACAAATTTATATAATATAGCACTTTTCTTGCAATTGAACTTTGGCTAAAAGGTCGGATTTTGTGACTTGGCAGGAAAAAGCTAAATTTGGCGGGAAAAAGCTAAATTAAGCGAATTACTCAAAATTTGGCAAGAAGAGTTAATCTAAAAGTTTTGTTAGGATATCTCCGAATGCATCCGATTGTTCCTATGGCAGCTATATGATATAGTGATCCGACTTTGACCAAATTTGGTCAGAATGTTAGAGACAGTATCAAACAAACAATCGGCGAGTTTGGTTGAGATATTTTAAGAAACAAAAAAGTTTTTCATACTAAAGGTGTTTTTCATCGGATTGTTCCTATGGCAGCTATAAGATATAGCCATTCCACTTTGACCAAATTTGGTCAGAATGTAACAGACAGTACCAAACATATAATCTGTGAGTTTGGTTGAGATATCTTAAGAAACAAAAAAGATTTTCATACTAAGCAATTCCGTGACCTTTGACCCCGATTTGACCCACTTAGAGGTCGAATTTCGCAAAACCCCGTCTTATTGCACGATGAAATTATCTCATCTATGTTGTGTAAAAATTTCAGCTCTCCATCTTTTACCGTTTGGGCTGCACGTTGATTCTCAGTCAGTCAGTCAGTCAGGACAAAGAGTTTTATATATATAGATCCGTCCCCTGCTCGCTTCGCTCGCCAACCCGCAGCTCGCTTCGCTCGCAACATTGTATTTAGTTGCCAGTTTTAACAAATTTATATAATATAGCACTTTTCTTGCAATTGAACATTGGCTAAAAGGTCGGATTTTGTGATTTGGCAGGAAAAAGCTAAATTTGGCGGGAAAAAGCTAATTTAAGCGAAATACTCAAAATTTGGCAAGAAGAGTTAATCTAAAAGTTTTGTTAGTATATCTCCGAATGCATCCGATTGTTCCTATGGCAGCTATATGATATAGTGATCCGACTTTGACCAAATTTGGTCAGAATGTTAGAGACAGTATCAAACAAACAATCTGCGAGTTTGGTTGAGATATTTTAAGAAACAAAAAAGTTTTTCATACTAAAGGTGTTCTTCATCGGATTGTTCCTATGGCAGCTATAAGATATAGCCATTCCACTTTGACCAAATTTGGTCAGAATGTAAGAGACAGTACCAAGCATATAATATGTGAGTTCTGTTGAGATATCTTAAAAAACAAAAAAGTTTTTCATACTAAAGGTGTTTTTCATCGGATTGTTCCTATGGCAGCTATAAGATATAGCCATTCCACTTTGACCAAATTTGGTCAGAATGTAAGAGACAGTACCAAGCATATAATATGTGAGTTCGGTTGAGATATCTTAAGAAACATAAAAGTTTTTCATACTAAAGGTGTTTTTCATCGGATTGTTCCTATGGCAGCTATAAGATATAGTCATTCCACTTTGACCAAATTTAGTCAGCATGTAAGAGACAGTACCAAACATACAATCTGTGAGTTTGGTTGAGATATCTTAAGAAACTAAAAAGATTTTCATACTAAGCAATTCCTTGACCTTTGACCCCGATTTGACCCACTTAGAGGTCGAATTTCGCAAAACCCCGTCTTATTGCACGATGAAATTATCTAACCTATGTTGTGTAAAAATTTCAGCTCTCCATCTTTTACCGTTTGGGCTGAACGTTGATTCTCAGTCAGTCAGTCAGTCAGGACAAAGAGTTTTATATATATAGATCCGTCCCCTGCTCGCTTCGCTCGCCAACCCGCAGCTCGCTTCGCTCGCAACATTGTATTTAGTTGCCAGTTTTAACAAATTTATATAATATAGCACTTTTCTTGCAATTGAACTTTGGCTAAAAGGTCGGATTTTGTGATTTGGCAGGAAAAAGCTAAATTTGGCGGGAAAAAGCTAAATTAAGCGAATTACTCAAAATTTGGCAAGAAGAGTTAATCTAAAAGTTTTGTTAGGATATCTCCGAATGCATCCGATTGTTCCTATGGCAGCTATATGATATAGTGATCCGACTTTGACCAAATTTGGTCAGAATGTTAGAGACAGTATCAAACAAACAATCTGCGAGTTTGGTTGAGATATAATATGTGAGTTCGGTTGAGATATCTTAAGAAACAAAAAAGTTTTTCATACTAAAGGTGTTTTTCATCGGATTGTTCCTATGGCAGCTATAAGATATAGTCATTCCACTTTGACCAAATTTAGTCAGAATGTAAGAGACAGTACCAAACATACAATCTGTGAGTTTGGTTGAGATATCTTAAGAAACTAAAAAGATTTTCATACTAAGCAATTCCGTGACCTTTGACCCCGATTTGACCCACTTAGAGGTCGAATTTCGCAAAACCCCGTCTTAGTGCACGATGAAATTATCTCATCTATGTTGTGTAAAAATTTCAGCTCTCCATCTTTACCGTTTGGGCTGAACGTTGATTCTCAGTCAGTCAGTCAGTCAGGACAAAGAGTTTTATATATATAGATCCGCCCCCTGCTCGCTTCGCTCGCCAACCCGCAGCTCGCTTCGCTCGCAACATTGTATTTAGTTGCCAGTTTTAACAAATTTATATAATATAGCACTTTTCTTGCAATTGAACTTTGGCTAAAAGGTCGGATTTTGTGATTTGGCAGGAAAAAGCTAAATTTGGCGGGAAAAAGCTAAATTAAGCGAATTACTCAAAATTTGGCAAGAAGAGTTAATCTAAAAGTTTTGTTAGGATATCTCCGAATGCATCCGATTGTTCCTATGGCAGCTATATGATATAGTGATCCGACTTTGACCAAATTTGGTCAGAATGTTAGACACAGTATCAAACAAACAATCTGCGAGTTTGGTTGAGATATTTTAAGAAACAAAAAAGTTTTTCATACTAAAGGTGTTTTTCATCGGATTGTTCCTATGGCAGCTATAAGATATAGCCATTCCACTTTGACCAAATTTGGTCAGAATGTAACAGACAGTACCAACCATATAATCTGTGAGTTTGGTTGAGATATCTTAAGAAACAAAAAAGATTTTCATACTAAGCAATTCCGTGACCTTTGACCCCGATTTGACCCACTTAGAGGTCGAATTTCGCAAAACCCCGTCTTATTGCACGATGAAATTATCTCATCTATGTTGTGTAAAAATTTCAGCTCTCCATCTTTACCGTTTGGGCTGAACGTTGATTCTCAGTCAGTCAGTCAGTCAGGACAAAGAGTTTTATATATATAGATCCGCCCCCTGCTCGCTTCGCTCGCCAACCCGCAGCTCGCTTTGCTCGCAACATTGTATTTAGTTGCCAGTTTTAACAAATTTATATAATATAGCACTTTTCTTGCAATTGAACTTTGGCTAAAAGGTCGGATTTTGTGATTTGGCAGGAAAAAGCTAAATTTGGCGGGAAAAAGCTAAGTTAAGCGAATTACTCAAAATTTGGCAAGAAGAGTTAATCTAAAAGTTTTGTTAGGATATCTCCGAATGCATCCGATTGTTCCTATGGCAGCTATATGATATAGTGATCCGACTTTGACCAAATTTGGTCAGAATGTTAGACACAGTATCAAACAAACAATCTGCGAGTTTGGTTGAGATATTTTAAGAAACAAAAAAGTTTTTCATACTAAAGGTGTTTTTCATCGGATTGTTCCTATGGCAGCTATAAGATATAGCCATTCCACTTTGACCAAATTTGGTCAGAATGTAAGAGACAGTACCAAGCATATAATATGTGAGTTCGGTTGAGATATCTTAAGAAACAAAAAAGTTTTTCATACTAAGCAATTCCGTAACCTTTGACCCCGATTTGACCCACTTAGAGGTCGAATTTCGCAAAACCCCGTCTTATTGCACGATGAAATTATCTCATCTATGTTGTGTAAAAATTTCAGCTCTCCATCTTTTACCGTTTGGGCTGAACGTTGATTCTCAGTCAGTCAGTCAGTCAGGACAAAGAGTTTTATATATATAGATCCGTCCCCTGCTCGCTTCGCTCGCCAACCCGCAGCTCGCTTCGCTCGCAACATTGTATTTAGTTGCCAGTTTTAACAAATTTATATAATATAGCACTTTTCTTGCAATTGAACATTGGCTAAAAGGTCGGATTTTGTGATTTGGCAGGAAAAAGCTAAATTTGGCGGGAAAAAGCTAAATTAAGCGAATTACTCAAAATTTGGCAAGAAGAGTTAATCTAAAAGTTTTGTTAGGATATCTCCGAATGCATCCGATTGTTCCTATGGCAGCTATATGATATAGTGATCCGACTTTGACCAAATTTGGTCAGAATGTTAGAGACAGTATCAAACAAACAATCTGCGAGTTTGGTTGAGATATTTTAAGAAACAAAAAAGTGTTTCATACTAAAGGTGTTTTTCATCGGATTGTTCCTATGGCAGCTATAAGATATAGCCATTCCACTTTGACCAAATTTGGTCAGAATGTAAGAGACAGTACCAAGCATATAATATGTGAGTTCGGTTGAGATATCTTAAGAAACAAAAAAGTTTTTCATACTAAAGGTGTTTTTCATCGGATTGTTCCTATGGCAGCTATAAGATATAGTCATTCCACTTTGACCAAATTTAGTCAGAATGTAAGAGACAGTACCAAACATACAATCTGTGAGTTTGGTTGAGATATCTTAAGAAACTAAAAAGATTTTCATACTAAGCAATTCCGTGACCTTTGACCCCGATTTGACCCACTTAGAGGTCGAATTTCGCAAAACCCCGTCTTATTGCACGATGAAATTATCTCATCTATGTTGTGTAAAAATTTCAGCTCTCCATCTTTTACCGTTTGGGCTGAACGTTGATTCTCAGTCAGTCAGTCAGTCAGGACAAAGAGTTTTATATATATAGATCCGCCCCCTGCTCGCTTCGCTCGCCAACCCGCAGCTCGCTTCGCTCGCAACATTGTATTTAGTTGCCAGTTTTAACAAATTTATATAATATAGCACTTTTCTTGCAATTGAACTTTGGCTAAAAGGTCGGATTTTGTGATTTGGCGGGAAAAAGCTAAATTAAGCGAATTACTCAAAATTTGGCAAGAAGAGTTAATCTAAAAGTTTTGTTAGGATATCTCCGAATGCATCCGATTGTTCCTATGGCAGCTATATGATATAGTGATCCGACTTTGACCAAATTTGGTCAGAATGTTAGAGACAGTATCAAACAAACAATCTGCGAGTTTGGTTGAGATATTTTAAGAAACAAAAAAGTTTTTCATACTAAAGGTGTTTTTCATCGGATTGTTCCTATGGCAGCTATAAGATATAGCCATTCCACTTTGACCAAATTTGGTCAGAATGTAAGAGACAGTACCAAGCATATAATATGTGAGTTCGGTTGAGATATCTTAAGAAACAAAAAAGTTTTTCATACTAAGCAATTCCGTGACCTTTGACCCCGATTTGACCCACTTAGAGGTCGAATTTCGCAAAACCCCGTCTTATTGCAAGATGAAATTATCTCATCTATGTTGTGTAAAAATTTCAGCTCTCCATCTTTTACCGTTTGGGCTGAACGTTGATTCTCAGTCAGTCAGTCAGTCAGGACAAAGAGTTTTATATATATAGATCCGTCCCCTGCTCGCTTCGCTCGCCAACCCGCAGCTCGCTTCGCTCGCAACATTGTATTTAGTTGCCAGTTTTAACAAATTTATATAATATAGCACTTTTCTTGCAATTGAACATTGGCTAAAAGGTCGGATTTTGTGATTTGGCAGGAAAAAGCAAAATTTGGCGGGAAAAAGCTAAATTAAGCGAATTACTCAAAATTTGGCAAGAAGAGTTAATCTAAAAGTTTTATTAGGATATCTCCGAATGCATCCGATTGTTCATATGGCAGCTATATGATATAGTGATCCGACTTTGACCAAATTTGGTCAGAATGTTAGAGACAGTATCAAACAAACAATCTGCGAGTTTGGTTGAGATATTTTAAGAAACAAAAAAGTTTTTCATACTAAAGGTGTTTTTCATCGGATTGTTCCTATGGCAGCTATAAGATATAGCCATTCCACTTTGACCAAATTTGGTCAGAATGTAAGAGACAGTACCAAGCATATAATATGTGAGTTCGGTTGAGATATCTTAAGAAACAAAAAAGTTTTTCATACTAAGCAATTCCGTGACCTTTGACCCCGATTTGACCCACTTAGAGGTCGAATTTCGCAAAACCCCGTCTTATTGCACGATGAAATTATCTCATCTATGTTGTGTAAAAATTTCAGCTCTCCATCTTTTACCGTTTGGGCTGAACGTTGATTCTCAGTCAGTCAGTCAGTCAGGACAAAGAGTTTTATATATATAGATCCGTCCCCTGCTCGCTTCGCTCGCCAACCCGCAGCTCGCTTCGCTCGCAACATTGTATTTAGTTGCCAGTTTTAACAAATTTATATAATATAGCACTTTTCTTGCAATTGAACATTGGCTAAAAGGTCGGATTTTGTGATTTGGCAGGAAAAAGCTAAATTTGGCGGGAAAAAGCTAAATTAAGCGAATTACTCAAAATTTGGCAAGAAGAGTTAATCTAAAAGTTTTGTTAGGATATCTCCGAATGCATCCGATTGTTCCTATGGCAGCTATATGATATAGTGATCCGACTTTGACCAAATTTGGTCAGAATGTTGGAGACAGTATCAAACAAACAATCTGCGAGTTTGGTTGAGATATTTTAAGAAACAAAAAAGTTTTTCATACTAAAGGTGTTTTTCATCGGATTGTTCCTATGGCAGCTATAAGATATAGCCATTCCACTTTGACCAAATTTGGTCAGAATGTAAGAGACAGTACCAAGCATATAATATGTGAGTTCGGTTGAGATATCTTAAGAAACAAAAAAGTTTTTCATACTAAAGGTGTTTTTCATCGGATTGTTCCTATGGCAGCTATAAGATATAGCCATTCCACTTTGACCAAATTTAGTCAGAATTTAAGAGACAGTACCAAACATACAATCTGTGAGTTTGGTTGAGATATCTTAAGAAACTAAAAAGATTTTCATACTAAGCAATTCCGTGACCTTTGACCCCGATTTGACCCACTTAGAGGTCGAATTTCGCAAAACCCCGTCTTATTGCACGATGAAATTATCTCATCTATGTTGTATAAAAATTTCAGCTCTCCATCTTTTACCGTTTGGGCTGAACGTTGATTCTCAGTCAGTCAGGACAAAGAGTTTTATATATATAGATCCGCCCCCTGCTCGCTTCGCTCGCCAACCCGCAGCTCGCTTCGCTCGCAAAATTGTATTTAGTTGCCAGTTTTAACAAATTTATATAATATAGCACTTTTCTTGCAATTGAACTTTGGCTAAAAGGTCGGATTTTGTGATTTGGCAGGAAAAAGCTAAATTAAGCGAATTACTCAAAATTTGGCAAGAAGAGTTAATCTTAAAGTTTTGTTAGGATATCTCCGAATGCATCCGATTGTTCCTATGGCAGCTATATGATATAGTGATCCGACTTTGACCAAATTTGGTCAGAATGTTAGAGACAGTATCAAACAAACAATCTGCGAGTTTGGTTGAGATATTTTAAGAAACAAAAAAGTGTTTCATACTAAAGGTGTTTTTCATCGGATTGTTCCTATGGCAGCTACAAGATATAACCATTCCACTTTGACCAAATTTGGTCAGAATGTAAGAGACAGTACCAAGCATATAATATGTGAGTTCGGTTGAGATATCTTAAGAAACAAAAAAGTTTTTCATACTAAGCAATTCCGTGACCTTTGACCCCGATTTGACCCACTTAGAGGTCGAATTTCGCAAAACCCCGTCTTATTGCACGATGAAATTATCTCATCTATGTTGTGTAAAAATTTCAGCTCTCCATCTTTTACCGTTTGGGCTGAACGTTGATTCTCAGTCAGTCAGTCAGTCAGGACAAAGAGTTTTATATATATAGATCCGCCCCCTGCTCGCTTCGCTCACCAACCCGCAGCTCGCTTCGCTCGCAACATTGTATTTAGTTGCCAGTTTTAACAAATTTATATAATATAGCACTTTTCTTGCAATTGAACTTTGGCTAAAAGGTCGGATTTTGTGATTTGGCAGGAAAAACCTAAATTTGGCGGGAAAAAGCTAAATTAAGCGAATTACTCAAAATTTGGCAAGAAGAGATAATCTAAAAGTTTTGTTAGGATATCTCCGAATGCATCCGATTGTTCCTATGGCAGCTATATGATATAGTGATCCGACTTTGACCAAATTTGGTCAGAATGTTAGAGACAGTATCAAACAAACAATCTGCGAGTTTGGTTGAGATATTTTAAGAAACAAAAAAGTTTTTCATACTAAAGGTGTTTTTCATCGGATTGTTCCTATGGCAGCTATAAGATATAGCCATTCCACTTTGACCAAATTTGGTCAGAATGTAAGAGACAGTACCAAGCATATAATATGTGAGTTCGGTTGAGATATCTTAAGAAACAAAAAAGTTTTTCATACTAAAGGTGTTTTTCATCGGATTGTTCCTATGGCAGCTATAAGATATAGCCATTCCACTTTGACCAAATTTGGTCAGAATGTAAGAGACAGTACCAAGCATATAATATGTGAGTTCGGTTGAGATATCTTAAGAAACAAAAAAGTTTTTCATACTAAAGGTGTTTTTCATCGGATTGTTCCTATGGCAGCTATAAGATATAGTCATTCCACTTTGACCAAATTTGGTCAGAATGTAAGAGACAGTACCAAGCATATAATATGTGAGTTCGGTTGAGATATCTTAAGAAACAAAAAAGTTTTTCATACTAAGCAATTCCGTGACCTTTGACCCCGATTTGACCCACTTAGAGGACGAATTTCGCAAAACCCCGTCTTATTGCACGATGAAATTATCTAACCTATGTTGTGTAAAAATTTCAGCTCTCCATCTTTTACCGTTTGGGCTGAACGTTGATTCTCAGTCAGTCAGTCAGTCAGGACAAAGAGTTTTATATATATAGATCCGCCCCCTGCTCGCTTCGCTCGCCAACCCGCAGCTCGCTTCGCTCGCAACATTGTATTTAGTTGCCAGTTTTAACAAATTTATATAATATAGCACTTTTCTTGCTGTCGAAGCCAGCTGTTCATTATACATACATATGTTAAGTTTCCGAAATGTAAATAACATTGACGCTAGCATTAGCATTCCACTTGCATATGTATGTTACTCTCCATATTTTACATGCTCTTTAATTTACATAAACATATGTCACTTTTAATACACATACATACTTACTTACATTCTACTATCCGACCGCCACAGCACACGAAGTGCAACTCAAAGGGAAAAAAATAAAGTTCTATTTTCAAATTAAAAGTGCATTTATTCTTTGCGACACCACCACTACAAACATTGGTCCTTCGAGCCGGATATCCTTCCTGACTCGATCCAGCTAGTTCCTTGGTGAAACAAGATAAGTAATGCATTTTTATTTATGCTTCATATCCCATATATGAAAACTTTCTACATACCGACATACATACATAGCCCGCCATATTTTTTATATATTCCAATATAAATTATATGTATGTATGTTTCCTTCCAATTCGTTCGATTGTGTCCAGCATCCGCTAATAAAGTCCAAGTCCGACTATAAACTCGTACAAGAATAATCATATGGTTAATACAAAATAAATATATTAATTTTTATTGACATACATATGTGTGTATGTACTTACATGGTCCATTCCCACAGCTTCGTTCTCCATTGCAGCATATACGGCGAATACACCACATAATAATATTCTATCCTGAATATTATTCACAACTTTCTTCAATTTTCTTCTCGTTTTGCAGTATATTTTCTCCTAAATATTATTGCATTTTTTTTTGTCATTGCCGCCTACGTTGTGACATACATACATATGTACTTACATATGACACACACATAGTGGCGTATGTATGTACATATATACAAGGGTTGATTAGTCCCAATTCCACTGAACACTTAAATTACATTTTGAACATTTTAGTGCATGCATATTATATTATATTATATTATTACACTAACACATTTCTACAAAACATTTACGCAACTACAATATCGCCGGCACTAAGCAGCAACAAGTGATAACATATTTACATACGCACATATGTTCACATATTTTTGTGCTGCATACATACATATATGTACACATGCATATGCCGGCAACCACAAACATTTCCACACATAAAACACAAATACATCAGCTGATCGAAAACATTAGGCGCGTTCCAAAATATTGCATGTAATACAATACTTATTCCACTCAGCTATATTAAGTTAATAAGTATTATATTATCAACTTTATTCCACTCGCGCATAATTCCAAAACGTAAACAAACGAAGCTATCGATAGACGCAATCGAGATCAGCAGCTGCACTCATCGCAATCAATCGATGCTTACTGTCCAATCGATTCATCGGTCACTTATCCAGTGAAAATCATCGTTTACAAAATATCGTCGTTTCCATTGCGTTTTGTCAAACTAAATACAAACAAAAAAAAAAACAAATATTCCGTTTCCTTTTTTAAATAAAATTTATTTTCTTTATTTAAAAAAAGGGTAATAATCCAATTTGAACATTTTTTTTTAATATATACAATTTATTAGAAAACTGCATCCAGTTGAGTCTTTGGGATTTTTTTGGTTAAGTGATTATCTCCTTTTCTTGTTATTATCACTCTCCTGTGTTCCAATATATAAAAAGGAAAAAAAAATCCAAATTACAATAATTCATTGTGGTAAAATTCATCGCATACCCAGCAGCCTCTCTCCATCCTTTCTATTGGCTTTTTTGGTTTCGCTTTCGGGTATCTGACACTTAGGGAAAAAAGGAAAGAAGTATATTCCTTTGAAGTTTGGAAACATATTATGTCAGAAGGGTCAAAGGGGACAGATCGAACAGCTAAGGATCAGCTTACCGTCCCAACCGCTAGCACTGCGCGTCGTTCTTGTGCTTCTTCTACCCCATCGGGCACGCGAACGCCTTCTGATACAAAAGGTTCCTTCAGACCAGTCGACAAGCCGAAATCAGCTTCCACTCCTCGTCTTTCGGTTTCGCCAGCTTCAGCCTTAAGGACATCATCCAACACAGGATCCATAAAACCCAAGCGTGAACCCTCTGCACTCGCTTCAAAGGCAGGGTACTCTCAACGTAGTCCGGTAAAAACCAGATCCATTGGAAAAGCGTCATCTTCGGCTTCCACAATGGCGTTATCCAGCTTCATCTCCGTAACCGACAAACTTTGCCAGTTTGAGTCCCGCGTCAACACTCCCCCGTCCGACGATGACAATATCTTCACATTTGAGGTCCGTCGAGATCGTCTACAAATCCTGTGGGATAAAGTCGAGGCGGAGTACGAAGTGTGCTCAAAAGCACTCAGCCAAGAAGCGGGCAGTAACGATGTGCCAGCGATGGAGTCCAAATACGATCACTGCTACATCGTATACGAAAGGTGTATTTCCAAATTAAAAGGGCAAATCAGTCGGGCAGCTGTGCCAGCCACACAAGTCGTACCAGCGCAACTTTCCTATTCCGGGGGCTGTCGTCTCCCTCCGTGCGACACAGAAGTGTTCCATGGAGACTATTTGCGTTGGCCCACGTTCCGTGATCTTTTTACGGCAATATATATCAACAATCCAAGGTTGACTCCAGTTGAGAAGTTGTATCATCTCAACACCAAAACCGCGGGTGAAGCCAACGATATTATCGCCAAATTTCCACTGACGAATGATGGTTTCGCATCCGCGTGGAATGCGCTCAGCGAACGATACGCTAACAAGCGGCTACTTGTCACGAGCCAGCTCAAGATTCTTTTTAACCTGCCCTCGGTTAATAGCGAATCAGGTGCAGCAATAAAGGATCTTCATAGCACCATCCAACGATGCTTAACAGCACTTGAGCACTCCGAAATTTCCACATCTTCCTCGTTCGCAGATTGCATTCTGGTTTTCCTGTGCACATCCAAGCTTCCTAAGCTTACTGTGTCTCTTTGGGAGCAATCCTTATCAAAGAACTCCGGGATTCCGACTTGGAGCGATTTGGACTGCTTCCTTAATGAGCGCTATCGCACCTTAGAGCAGATAGAGGATTTAAAACCTACTTCCAACTCTCAGAGCGTTTCCAATTCATCCTCCCGTAATAACGCAGGCTCTAAGAGGTTGAATTCTTTCGAGGCAAAGGTTAGCATGAAAAGCAAAACGTGCGATTTGTGCTCCAAGGAAAATCATCCAGTCCGCTTGTGTCCTCGTTTTTTGCAGATGTCTGTCAATGAACGGGGGACATATATTAAGCAGAAAAAGCTCTGCTTGAACTGTTTCGCGAGAGGCCATCAATTGCGAGAATGCACGAGTGCGCACAATTGTTTTACATGCAAGGGTCGGCACAACACTCTACTGCATCGAGGCGAAGCCGCCTCTTCGACATCCCATCCTGTGACTACGTTAAATGAGAACGCTGCTTCTTGGCAACCTTCTAATTCCAATATACAGTCCACTCCAATTCAGTCAACAGCAAATGTTCAGAATTATTTTGCTGCGAACAGCCAAGGTGTTCTCCTCGGCACAGCGGTCATAAATGTATGCCATTTGGGAGCTACATATACCGCTCGTGCTCTGATCGACTCAGGATCTGAAGCCACTTTCATTTCTGAACGATTATTCCAAACGATAAAGTTGCCTTTCCAATCCGTACACGAGCAAGTCTCAGGGCTCAATCAGGCAATTGCAGCCCAAACTCAAAAGCTATGCCATTTCCATATTGGCTCTTCGACGAAACCGAGATTGCGTATCGAAACTTCAGCGTTTGTTCTCCCTCAATTGGCAGGTAATTTGCCTTCATACACAATCCCGCAAAGTTCATTGAAGAATCTCCCTACTATCGAACTAGCCGATCCATCGTTCTATCGTAGTTCGCAGATTGATGTTCTCATCGGAGCGGATATCCTTCCATCCGTGATTTTAAGCGGCTCCTATCCGAATATCTGCGGCTCACTCCTTGGGCAGGAAACAGTTTTCGGCTGGATCCTTACCGGCCCAGTTTCAAAGATCGTGCCTAATTCCATTTCCTCTTTCACAACGCGAATTTCGGTCAGTGAAGGAGCGAAGCTCGATAGTCTTCTCTCCAAATTTTGGGAGGTGGAGGATATTCCAACTAAGTTGGTCAAGGACGCTGATTCCTTCTGTGAGTCAAACTTTGTTCGAACAACTTCACGGAACGAATGTGGCAGATATGTGGTCACTCTTCCATTCCGAAATCCTAACAATATCGATTTGGGCCATTCTAGATCAATTGCGCTTGCTCAATTCCTCAAAAACGAGAGTCGTTTATCCAGAAACGTCCCTTTAAAAGAGCAGTACAATTCCGTGCTCCAAGAGTATCTCGATTTAGGTCACATGAAACCAGTTTCTCCACATGGCTACTCCGCCAAATGCAATTTCTATTTGCCACACCACGCTGTCTTTAAACCTGACAGCACCACGACTAAGGTTCGAGTAGTTTTTAACGCATCTTGTCCATCCTCAAATGGCAAGAGCCTGAATGATATTCTTCATCCAGGACCCATTCTTCAGTCCGATCTCACTATGCAGATTCTTAAGTGGCGATATTTTCGGTATGTCTTCAACGCTGACATCACGAAAATGTATCGCCAGATCCTGGTGGACCCCGAACACACTCCGTTTCAACGGATTCTTTTCCGAAAGGCAGATGGCGAGATCGGGGATTTTGAACTAAGCACAGTCACATTTGGAGTGAATTGTGCCCCATTTCTGGCACTCAGAGTCCTCCGCCAACTCGCCCAAGACGTGAGCTTGCAGTATCCTCTCGCAAGTAGCGTCATTTCCGATTGCATGTACGTCGATGACGTCCTCGCAGGGACACATACAAGGGAAAGCGCAATTACGACGATTGCGGAACTTCGTGATGCGTTAGACAGCGCTGGCTTTCCGCTCAGGAAATGGACTTCCAACTCCAAGGGCGTCCTCAAGGATATCCCTAAAGAGCACCGGCTGTGCGAGGAGTTCCTGGAAATCGAGGATTCCAGCACAGCGAAGACCCTGGGCATACGCTGGCAGGCCCATACGGATGAGTTCTTTTTCAGGCCGTCTGAAGTTCTCCATCAGGAGTCCTACACGAAGCGGGAGGTCCTCTCTCAAATTTCAAAACTGTTCGACCCAGCCGGGTGGCTGGCGCCTTTCGTCATCCGGGCCAAGATTTTCATGAAGGAAATCTGGCTCAAAGAATTGGAGTGGGACCAGCCTTTGCCAGCTGATCTCATCAACAAATGGCAGGAATACCTTAGGAGCTATCCTGCTCTAAGGAATATCCGCATCCCAAGATGGTTACAGTTCCAGCCCCAGATGAAACTGCAGTACCACGGGTTCTGCGATGCGTCGGAGCGTGCGTATGGGGCAGCAATCTACGTCCGCGTTGAAGTTGCCAACAAGGTGACCACCCATCTTCTGACAGCAAAGACTAGGGTTGCCCCTGTTAAATCGCTGTCGGTGCCGCGCCTAGAACTTTGCGGCGCTGTTCTATTGGCTGAACTTTCCTCAGCACTTCTCCACCAACTTCCAGCTGCCAATTTCGAAACGTTCTACTGGACAGACTCAACGATCGTGCTGGCCTGGCTGAACAAACCACCGTGCAAGTGGACAGCTTTTGTGGCCAACAGAGTGGCAAAAGTTACGCAAGTCAGCGATTCCAGCAAATGGTCACACGTTCGATCCGAGCACAACCCGGCAGATCTAGCCAGTAGAGGGGTCCTGCCACATGAGCTTATAGATAACGCTCTGTGGTGGCATGGGCCAGAATGGCTTCACCTGGCTCAGGACCAGTGGCCAATTTCGTCTGCTTCTATCCCAGACACTTGCGTCGAGCAGCGCACTATTAAGTGTAATCTCGCGAAAACGCCTTCGACTCCGGACTTTCTTGGCAGGTTTTCTGATTTCCATAGAGCGCTTCGCGTTACTGCCTATGTACTCCGTTTTATAAATGGATGCCGGGTTTCGTCCTTTCCACGTCCAGTTGAGCTCAGCTCCAATGAACTATCCATAGCTCAGGAGCAACTTTGCATCCTCACTCAGCGGAGAGATTACGCAAAAGAGTATGGCTGTTTGCTCACAAAGCAGCAAATTCCTGTCTCAAGTTCTATTAGAAACTTGAACCCTTTTCTTGACAGCAAAGGTGTCTTGAGGGCATGCGGACGCGTGAGGGCATCCCATTCCTTGAATTATGATGAGAGCCAGCCAATCATTATCCCCTACTCATCCATGTTTGCAAAACTTTTGGTCCGTTTCACCCACCGCATATCCTTGCATGGGGGAAACCAACTAGTTATGCGCCTTATCCGATCCAAGTTCTGGATTCCAAAACTCAAGGTCCTAGTCAAATCCATCATCAATTCCTGCAAGGTCTGTGTAATTTACCGCAAGAGGCTACAGACACAAATGATGGGGGACTTGCCCACGGAGAGAGCAACTTTCTCAAGACCCTTTACACATACAGGCGTCGACTTTGCTGGACCCTTCGAGGTCAAGAATTATACCGGCCGCGCATGCTTGATCACAAAGGGCTATGTTTGCGTTTTTGTGTGCTTCAGCACAAAAGCCATTCATCTCGAAGCCACTTCCGACCTCACCACCGAGAAGTTCCTGGCTGCCTTTTCCCGATTTGTGGCCCGACGAGGCTGTCCCAAGCGCATGCACTCCGACAACGGCAAAACCTTTGTCGGGGCGGAAAAGGTTCTGTCGCGAGATTTCCTCGAAGCGATACGAACTGGGGTCATATCCAAACACAGCCATCAAAGCCTCTCCTGGCACTTTAATCCACCGAGCGCCCCACACATGGGCGGACTATGGGAAGCAGGGGTCAAAAGTTTCAAGGCCCTGTTTTACAAGTCCACATCCACTGTCAAGTATACGTTCGAAGAACTTTCAACTCTCTTGGCAAAAATCGAAGCTTGTCTGAACTCTCGTCCGATTTCTCCAATGTCGGAAGACTCCACTGACCTGTTGGCTTTAACTCCAGGCCATTTCCTGACAGGAGGGCCACTTATTTCTGTATCCGAACCAGAAATCAATGAAAAGGCCACTTCCATCCTGAACCGCTGGCAACGTCTTAAGGCTCTTCATCAGCAATTCTGTTTCCGATGGAAGAATGAGTACCTTAAGGAGCTGCACAAGCGAACCAAATGGCAGTTACCATCCCGTAACTTGCAAGTCGGTGACATGGTTGTCGTTAAGGAGGACAACATTCCAGTGAACGAATGGCGCCTTGGTCGCATTCACCTCACATGTCCCGGAGACGACGACAACGTACGTGTGGTCGATGTGCTCACTGTCCGTGGCGTCATCAGAAGGCCCGTCGCGAAGTTGATTCTCCTTCCCATGGAGGACAGTATTCCAGGGCCGTCTTCATCCGAAGATCCGTCTCAAAGTTTATCCTAATTTTAAGAGAGCAACCTGCCTGTGCTGTCCTACTAACCTCCGTGTATTTTCTGTCAAGATTTTTCGTCCACACTTAATATGTCTTTCACTATTTTTTAGTTTCCAAACACGCACGATGCCAGCACGCAAATCCACGCAGTATGCCCGCCCCATCGGAACAAACTCATTCCGGTGCCGAGTTTGTCGAGGAGTGCACGCCCTGCGATAGTGCCAGCGTTTCCTGCGGCTGACGGCAGAGAAGCGCCTTCGAGCAGTGCTTGTCAACAAGTACTGCCCCAACTGCCTGGCCCACCAGCACTCCGGGCAATCCTGCCGCAGCAACGGGCGTTGCAAAAAGTGCGACGGAGACCACCACACTTTGCTCCACTTCAAGGAAGTGCGTGAGGCTCGCCCCTCAAGACGAGAAACCACGCCGCGAACGTCGTCAGAGCCACGATCTCCTTCACCACCAGCATCTCGGCGGCGATCTCCCTCCACTCCAGCATCTCGGCGTCACTCCCCTTCGGCACCTCGCACAGACGCACTGAGGACGTCGCTCACGTCACTGCTCCAGCACAAGGCTGTAAGCATCCTGCCGACGGCAGTAATTCTGCTCGACAACGGAGTGAAAACTTTCGAGACGCGAGCTCTGATCGACCCGTGCAGTCCGACCAGCCGCATCAACGCATCTTTGGCAAATGCCTTCGGGCTATCCGTCACCCGCGTTGGTGTGGAAGGTGTCTGCACTGCGGTTCTCCGATCGAGAACGTCCAACTTCGTGCGAGAAATCCTCTTGCAAGTTGATTCTCAACTATGTTGTCGCACTCCTATGAGGCAAGTTGAGCGTGACGTTCCGGAGCAATTCAAGAGCGTGGTCCTCGCTGACGATCACTGGTTTCGCCCTGCCACGGTCTCGCTGGTGCTTGGTGCCGATGTGTATCCTCACATTATCCAACCCGGGATTCTACCGAGCACCAACGGTCTGCCAATGGCCCAAAACACGGCCTTTGGGTGGGTGCTATCCGGCACATGTGGCCAGTAGATCCACTTGCAATACATTGCAAGGGGGGGAGTATGTCGAAGCCAGCTGTTCATTATACATACATATGTTAAGTTTCCGAAATGTAAATAACATTGACGCTAGCATTAGCATTCCACTTGCATATGTATGTTACTCTCCATATTTTACATGCTCTTTAATTTACATAAACATATGTCACTTTTAATACACATACATACTTACTTACATTCTACTATCCGACCGCCACAGCACACGAAGTGCAACTCAAAGGGAAAAAAATAAAGTTCTATTTTCAAATTAAAAGTGCATTTATTCTTTGCGACACCACCACTACAAACACTTGCAATTGAACTTTGGCTAAAAGGTCGGATTTTGTGATTTGGCAGGAAAAAGCTAAATTTGGCGGGAAAAAGCTAAATTAAGCGAATTACTCAAAATTTGGCAAGAAGAGTTAATCTAAAAGTTTTGTTAGGATATCTCCGAATGCATCCGATTGTTCCTATGGCAGCTATATGATATAGTGATCCGACTTTGACCAAATTTGGTCAGAATGTTAGAGACAGTATCAAACAAACAATCTGCGAGTTTGGTTGAGATATTTTAAGAAACAAAAAAGTTTTTCATACTAAAGGTGTTTTTCATCGGATTGTTCCTATGGCAGCTATAAGATATAGCCATTCCACTTTGACCAAATTTGGTCAGAATGTAAGAGACAGTACCAAGCATATAATATGTGAGTTCGGTTGAGATATCTTAAGAAACAAAAAAGTTTTTCATACTAAGAAATTCCGTGACCTTTGACCCCAATTTGACCCACTTAGAGGTCGAATTTCGCAAAACCCCGTCTTATTGCACGATGAAATTATCTCATCTATGTTGTGTAAAAATTTCAGCTCTCCATCTTTTACCGTTTGGGCTGAACGTTGATTCTCAGTCAGTCAGTCAGTCAGGACAAAGAGTTTTATATATATAGATCCGTCCCCTGCTCGCTTCGCTCGCCAACCCGCAGCTCGCTTCGCTCGCAACATTGTATTTAGTTGCCAGTTTTAACAAATTTATATAATATAGCACTTTTCTTGCAATTGAACATTGGCTAAAAGGTCGGATTTTGTGATTTGGCAGGAAAAAGCTAAATTTGGCGGGAAAAAGCTAAATTAAGCGAATTACTCAAAATTTGGCAAGAAGAGTTAATCTAAAAGTTTTGTTAGGATATCTCCGAATGCATCCGATTGTTCCTATGGCAGCTATATGATATAGTGATCCGACTTTGACCAAATTTGGTCAGAATGTTAGAGACAGTATCAAACAAACAATCTGCGAGTTTGGTTGAGATATTTTAAGAAACAAAAAAGTTTTTCATACTAAAGGTGTTTTTCATCGGATTGTTCCTATGGCAGCTATAAGATATAGCCATTCCACTTTGACCAAATTTGGTCAGAATGTAAGAGACAGTACCAAGCATATAATATGTGAGTTCGGTTGAGATATCTTAAGAAACAAAAAAGTTTTTCATACTAAAGGTGTTTTTCATCGGATTGTTCCTATGGCAGCTATAAGATATAGTCATTCCACTTTGACCAAATTTAGTCAGAATGTAAGAGACAGTACCAAACATACAATCTGTGAGTTTGGTTGAGATATCTTAAGAAACTAAAAAGATTTTCATACTAAGCAATTCCGTGACCTTTGACCCCGATTTGACCCACTTAGAGGTCGAATTTCGCAAAACCCCGTCTTATTGCACGATGAAATTATCTCATCTATGTTGTATAAAAATTTCAGCTCTCCATCTTTTACCGTTTGGGCTGAACGTTGATTCTCAGTCAGTCAGTCAGTCAGGACAAAGAGTTTTATATATATAGATCCGCCCCCTGCTCGCTTCGCTCGCCAACCCGCAGCTCGCTTCGCTCGCAACATTGTATTTAGTTGCCAGTTTTAACAAATTTATATAATATAGCACTTTTCTTGCAATTGAACTTTGGCTAAAAGGTCGGATTTTGTGATTTGGCAGGAAAAAGCTAAATTTGGCGGGAAAAAGCTAATTTAAGCGAAATACTCAAAATTTGGCAAGAAGAGTTAATCTAAAAGTTTTGTTAGGATATCTCCGAATGCATCCGATTGTTCCTATGGCAGCTATATGATATAGTGATCCGACTTTGACCAAATTTGGTCAGAATGTTAGAGACAGTATCAAACAAACAATCTGCGAGTTTGGTTGAGATATTTTAAGAAACAAAAAAGTTTTTCATACTAAAGGTGTTTTTCATCGGATTGTTCCTATGGCAGCTATAAGATATAGCCATTCCACTTTGACCAAATTTGGTCAGAATGTAAGAGACAGTACCAAGCATATAATATATGTGAGTTCGGTTGAGATATCTTAAGAAACAAAAAAGTTTTTCATACTAAAGGTGTTTTTCATCGGATTGTTCCTATGGCAGCTATAAGATATAGCCATTCCACTTTGACCAAATTTGGTCAGAATGTAAGAGACAGTACCAAGCATATAATATGTGAGTTCGGTTGAGATATCTTAAGAAACAAAAAAGTTTTTCATACTAAGCAATTCCGTGACCTTTGACCCCGATTTGACCCACTTAGAGGTCGAATTTCGCAAAACCCCGTCTTATTGCACGATGAAATTATCTCATCTATGTTGTGTAAAAATTTCAGCTCTCCATCTTTACCGTTTGGGCTGAACGTTGATTCTCAGTCAGTCAGTCAGTCAGGACAAAGAGTTTTATATATATAGATCCGCCCCCTGCTCGCTTCGCTCGCCAACCCGCAGCTCGCTTCGCTCGCAACATTGTATTTAGTTGCCAGTTTTAACAAATTTATATAATATAGCACTTTTCTTGCAATTGAACTTTGGCTAAAAGGTCGGATTTTGTGATTTGGCAGGAAAAAGCTAAATTTGGCGGGAAAAAGCTAAATTAAGCGAATTACTCAAAATTTGGCAAGAAGAGTTAATCTAAAAGTTTTGTTAGGATATCTCCGAATGCATCCGATTGTTCCTATGGCAGCTATATGATATAGTGATCCGACTTTGACCAAATTTGGTCAGAATGTTACAGACAGTATCAAACAAACAATCTGCGAGTTTGGTTGAGATATTTTAAGAAACAAAAAAGTTTTTCATACTAAAGGTGTTTTTCATTGGATTGTTCCTATCTCAGCTATAAGATATAGCCATTCCACTTTGACCAAATTTGGTCAGAATGTAAGAGACAGTACCAAGCATATAATATGTGAGTTCGGTTGAGATATCTTAAGAAACAAAAAAGTTTTTCATACTAAAGGTGTTTTTCATCGGATTGTTCCTATGGCAGCTATAAGATATAGCCATTCCACTTTGACCAAATTTAGTCAGAATGTAAGAGACAGTACCAAACATACAATATGTGAGTTCGGTTGAGATATCTTAAGAAACAAAAAAGTTTTTCATACTAAAGGTGTTTTTCATCGGATTGTTCCTATGGCAGCTATAAGATAACGTCATTCCACTTTGACCATATTTAGTCAGAATGTAAGAGACAGTACCAAACATACAATCTGTGAGTTTGGTTGAGATATCTTAAGAAACTAAAAAGATTTTCATACTAAGCAATTCCGTGACCTTTGACCCCGATTTGACCCACTTAGAGGTCGAATTTCGCAAAACCCCGTCTTATTGCACGATGAAATTATCTCATCTATGTTGTGTAAAAATTTCAGCTCTCCATCTTTTACCGTTTGGGCTGAACGTTGATTCTCAGTCAATCAGTCAGTCAGGACAAAGAGTTTTATATATATAGATCCGCCCCCTGCTCGCTTCGCTCGCCAACCCGCAGCTCGCTTCGCTCGCAACATTGTATTTAGTTGCCAGTTTTAACAAATTTATATAATATAGCACTTTTCTTGCAATTGAACTTTGGCTAAAAGGTCGGATTTTGTGATTTGGCAGGAAAAAGCTAAATTTGGCGGGAAAAAGCTAAATTAAGCGAATTACTCAAAATTTGGCAAGAAGAGTTAATCTAAAAGTTTTGTTAGGATATCTCCGAATGCATCCGATTGTTCCTATGGCAGCTATATGATATAGTGATCCGACTTTGACCAAATTTAGTCAGAATGTTAGAGACAGTATCAAACAAACAATCTGCGAGTTTGGTTGAGATATTTTAAGAAACAAAAAAGTTTTTCATACTAAAGGTGTTTTTCATCGGATTGTTCCTATGGCAGCTATAAGATATAGCCATTCCACTTTGACCAAATTTGGTCAGAATGTAAGAGACAGTACCAAGCATATAATATGTGAGATATCTTAAGAAACAAAAAAGTTTTTCATACTAAGCAATTCCGTGACCTTTGACCCCGATTTGACCCACTTAGAGGTCGAATTTCGCAAAACCCCGTCTTATTGCACGATGAAATTATCTCATCTATGTTGTGTAAAAATTTCAGCTCTCCATCTTTTACCGTTTGGGCTGAACGTTGATTCTCAGTCAGTCAGGACAAAGAGTTTTATATATATAGATCCGCCCCCTGCTCGCTTCGCTCACCAACCCGCAGCTCGCTTCGCTCGCAACATTGTATTTAGTTGCCAGTTTTAACAAATTTATATAATATAGCACTTTTCTTGCAATTGAACTTTGGCTAAAAGGTCGGATTTTGTGATTTGGCAGGAAAAAGCTAAATTTGGCGGGAAAAAGCTAAATTAAGCGAATTACTCAAAATTTGGCAAGAAGAGTTAATCTAAAAGTTTTGTTAGGATATCTCCGAATGCATCCGATTGTTCCTATGGCAGCTATATGATATAGTGATCCGACTTTGACCAAATTTGGTCAGAATGTTAGAGACAGTATCAAACAAACAATCTGCGAGTTTGGTTGAGATATTTTAAGAAACAAAAAAGTTTTTCATACTAAAGGTGTTTTTCATCGGATTGTTCCTATGGCAGCTATAAGATATAGCCATTCCACTTTGACCAAATTTGGTCAGAATGTAAGAGACAGTACCAAGCATATAATATGTGAGTTCGGTTGAGATATCTTAAGAAACAAAAAAGTTTTTCATACTAAAGGTGTTTTTCATCGGATTGTTCCTATGGCAGCTATAAGATATAGCCATTCCACTTTGGCCAAATTTAGTCAGAATGTAAGAGACAGTACCAAACATACAATATGTGAGTTCGGTTGAGATATCTTAAGAAACAAAAAAGTTTTTCATACTAAAGGTGTTTTTCATCGGATTGTTCCTATGGCAGCTATAAGATATAGTCATTCCACTTTGACCAAATTTAGTCAGAATGTAAGAGACAGTACCAAACATACAATCTGTGAGTTTGGTTGAGATATCTTAAGAAACTAAAAAGATTTTCATACTAAGCAATTCCGTGACCTTTGACCCCGATTTGACCCACTTAGAGGTCGAATTTCGCAAAACCCCGTCTTATTGCACGATGAAATTATCTCATCTATGTTGTGTAAAAATTTCAGCTCTCCATCTTTTACCGTTTGGGCTGAACGTTGATTCTCAGTCAGTCAGTCAGTCAGGACAAAGAGTTTTATATATATAGATCCGCCCCCTGCTCGCTTCGCTCGCCAACCCGCAGCTCGCTTCGCTCGCAACATTGTATTTAGTTGCCAGTTTTAACAAATTTATATAATATAGCACTTTTCTTGCAATTGAACTTTGGCTAAAAGGTCGGATTTTGTGATTTGGCAGGAAAAAGCTAAATTTGGCGGGAAAAAGCTAAATTAAGCGAATTACTCAAAATTTGGCAAGAAGAGTTAATCTAAAAGTTTTGTTAGGATATCTCCGAATGCATCCGATTGTTCCTATGGCAGCTATATGATATAGTGATCCGACTTTGACCAAATTTGGTCAGAATGTTAGAGACAGTATCAAACAAACAACCTGCGAGTTTGGTTGAGATATTTTAAGAAACAAAAAAGTTTTTCATACTAAAGGTGTTTTTCATCGGATTGTTCCTATGGCAGCTATAAGATATAGCCATTCCACTTTGACCAAATTTGGTCAGAATGTAAGAGACAGTACCAAGCATATAATATGTGAGTTCAGTTGAGATATCTTAAGAAACAAAAAAGTTTTTCATACTAAAGGTGTTTTTCATCGGATTGTTCCTATGGCAGCTATAAGATATAGCCATTCCACTTTGACCAAATTTAGTCAGAATGTAAGAGACAGTACCAAACATACAATATGTGAGTTCGGTTGAGATATCTTAAGAAACAAAAAAGTTTTTCATACTAAAGGTGTTTTTCATCGGATTGTTCCTATGGCAGCTATAAGATATAGTCATTCCACTTTGACCAAATTTAGTCAGAATGTAAGAGACAGTACCAAACATACAATCTGTGAGTTTGGTTGAGATATCTTAAGAAACTAAAAAGATTTTCATACTAAGCAATTCCGTGACCTTTGACCCCGATTTGACCCACTTAGAGGTCGAATTTCGCAAAACCCCGTCTTATTGCACGATGAAATTATCTCATCTATGTTGTGTAAAAATTTCAGCTCTCCATCTTTTACCGTTTGGGCTGAACGTTGATTCTCAGTCAGTCAGTCAGTCAGGACAAAGAGTTTTATATATATAGATCCGCCCCCTGCTCGCTTCGCTCGCCAACCCGCAGCTCGCTTCGCTCGCAACATTGTATTTAGTTGCCAGTTTTAACAAATTTATATAATATAGCACTTTTCTTGCAATTGAACCTTGGCTAAAAGGTCGGATTTTGTGATTTGGCAGGAAAAAGCTAAATTTGGCGGGAAAACGCTAAATTAAGCGAATTACTCAAAATTTGGCAAGAAGAGTTAATCTAAAAGTTTTGTTAGGATATCTCCGAATGCATCCGATTGTTCCTATGGCAGCTATATGATATAGTGATCCGACTTTGACCAAATTTAGTCAGAATGTTAGAGACAGTATCAAACAAACAATCTGCGAGTTTGGTTGAGATATTTTAAGAAACAAAAAAGTTTTTCATACTAAAGGTGTTTTTCATCGGATTGTTCCTATGGCAGCTATAAGATATAGCCATTCCACTTTGACCAAATTTGGTCAGAATGTAAGAGACAGTACCAAGCATATAATATGTGAGTTCGGTTGAGATATCTTAAGAAACAAAAAAGTTTTTCATACTAAAGGTGTTTTTCATCGGATTGTTCCTATGGCAGCTATAAGATATAGTCATTCCACTTTGACCAAATTTAGTCAGAATGTAAGAGACAGTACCAAACATACAATATGTGAGTTCGGTTGAGATATCTTAAGAAACAAAAAAGTTTTTCATACTAAAGGTGTTTTTCATCGGATTGTTCCTATGGCAGCTATAAGATATAGTCATTCCACTTTGACCAAATTTAGTCAGAATATAAGAGACAGTACCAAACATACAATCTGTGAGTTTGGTTGAGATATCTTAAGAAACTAAAAAGATTTTCATACTAAGCAATTCCGTGACCTTTGACCCCGATTTGACCCACTTAGAGGTCGAATTTCGCAAAACCCCGTCTTATTGCACGATGAAATTATCTCATCTATGTTGTGTAAAAATTTCAGCTCTCCATCTTTTACCGTTTGGGCTGAACGTTGATTCTCAGTCAGTCAGTCAGTCAGGACAAAGAGTTTTATATATATAGATCCGCCCCCTGCTCGCTTCGCTCACCAACCCGCAGCTCGCTTCGCTCGCAACATTGTATTTAGTTGCCAGTTTTAACAAATTTATATAATATAGCACTTTTCTTGCAATTGAACTTTGGCTAAAAGGTCGGATTTTGTGATTTGGCAGGAAAAAGCTAAATTTGGCGGGAAAAAGCTAAATTAAGCGAATTACTCAAAATTTGGCAAGAAGAGTTAATCTAAAAGTTTTGTAAGGATATCTCCGAATGCATCCGATTGTTCCTATGGCAGCTATATGATATAGTGATCCGACTTTGACCAAATTTGGTCAGAATGTTAGAGACAGTATCAAACAAACAATCTGCGAGTTTGGTTGAGATATTTTAAGAAACAAAAAAGTTTTTCATACTAAAGGTGTTTTTCATCGGATTGTTCCTATGGCAGCTATAAGATATAGCCATTCCACTTTGACCAAATTTGGTCAGAATGTAAGAGACAGTACCAAGCATATAATATGTGAGTTCGGTTGAGATATCTTAAGAAACAAAAAAGTTTTTCATACTAAAGGTGTTTTTCATCGGATTGTTCCTATGGCAGCTATAAGATATAGCCATTCCACTTTGACCAAATTTAGTCAGAATGTAAGAGACAGTACCAAACATACAATATGTGAGTTCGGTTGAGATATCTTAAGAAACAAAAAAGTTTTTCATACTAAAGGTGTTTTTCATCGGATTGTTCCTATGGCAGCTATAAGATATAGTCATTCCACTTTGACCAAATTTAGTCAGAATGTAAGAGACAGTACCAAACATACAATCTGTGAGTTTGGTTGAGATATCTTAAGAAACTAAAAAGATTTTCATACTAAGCAATTCCGTGACCTTTGACCCCGATTTGACCCACTTAGAGGTCGAATTTCGCAAAACCCCGTCTTATTGCACGATGAAATTATCTCATCTATGTTGTGTAAAAATTTCAGCTCTCCATCTTTTACCGTTTGGGCTGAACGTTGATTCTCAGTCAGTCAGTCAGTCAGTCAGGACAAAGAGTTTTATATATATAGATCCGCCCCCTGCTCGCTTCGCTCACCAACCCGCAGCTCGCTTCGCTCGCAACATTGTATTTAGTTGCCAGTTTTAACAAATTTATATAATATAGCACTTTTCTTGCAATTGAACTTTGGCTAAAAGGTCGGATTTTGTGATTTGGCAGAAAAAAGCTAAATTTGGCGGGAAAAAGCTAAATTAAGCGAATTACTCAAAATTTGGCAAGAAGAGTTAATCTAAAAGTTTTGTTAGGATATCTCCGAATGCATCCGATTGTTCCTATGGCAGCTATATGATATAGTGATCCGACTTTGACCAAATTTGGTCAGAATGTTAGAGACAGTATCAAACAAACAATCTGCGAGTTTGGTTGAGATATTTTAAGAAACAAAAAAGTTTTTCATACTAAAGGTGTTTTTCATCGGATTGTTCCTATGGCAGCTATAAGATATAGCCATTCCACTTTGACCAAATTTAGTCAGAATGTTAGAGACAGTATCAAACAAACAATCTGCGAGTTTGGTTGAGATATTTTAAGAAACAAAAAAGTTTTTCATACTAAAGGTGTTTTTCATCGGATTGTTCCTATGGCAGCTATAAGATATAGCCATTCCACTTTGACCAAATTTGGTCAGAATGTAAGAGACAGTACCAAGCATATAATATGTGAGTTCGGTTGAGATATCTTAAGAAACAAAAAAGTTTTTCATACTAAAGGTGTTTTTCATCGGATTGTTCCTATGGCAGCTATAAGATATAGTCATTCCACTTTGACCAAATTTAGTCAGAATGTAAAAGACAGTACCAAACATACAATCTGTGAGTTTGGTTGAGATATCTTAAGAAACTAAAAAGATTTTCATACTAAGCAATTCCGTGACCTTTGACCCCGATTTGACCCACTTAGAGGTCGAATTTCGCAAAACCCCGTCTTATTGCACGATGAAATTATCTCATCTATGTTGTGTAAAAATTTCAGCTCTCCATCTTTTACCGTTTGGGCTGAACGTTGATTCTCAGTCAGTCAGTCAGTCAGGACAAAGAGTTTTATATATATAGATCCGCCCCCTGATCGCTTCGCTCGCCAACCCGCAGCTCGCTTCGCTCGCAACATTGTATTTAGTTGCCAGTTTTAACAAATTTATATAATATAGCACTTTTCTTGCAATTGAACTTTGGCTAAAAGGTCGGATTTTGTGATTTGGCAGGAAAAAGCTAAATTTGGCGGGAAAAAGCTAAATTAAGCGAATTACTCAAAATTTGGCAAGAAGATTTAATCTAAAAGTTTTGTTAGGATATCTCCGAATGCATCCGATTGTTCCTATGGCAGCTATATGATATAGTGATCCGACTTTGACCAAATTTAGTCAGAATGTTAGAGACAGTATCAAACAAACAATCTGCGAGTTTGGTTGAGATATTTTAAGAAACAAAAAAGTTTTTCATACTAAAGGTGTTTTTCATCGGATTGTTCCTATGGCAACTATAAGATATAGCCATTCCACTTTGACCAAATTTGGTCAGAATGTAAGAGACAGTACCAAGCATATAATATGTGAGTTCGGTTGAGATATCTTAAGAAACAAAAAAGTTTTTCATACTAAAGGTGTTTTTCATCGGATTGTTCCTATGGCAGCTATAAGATATAGTCATTCCACTTTGACCAAATTTAGTCAGAATGTAAAAGACAGTACCAAACATACAATCTGTGAGTTTGGTTGAGATATCTTAAGAAACTAAAAAGATTTTCATACTAAGCAATTCCGTGACCTTTGACCCCGATTTGACCCACTTAGAGGTCGAATTTCGCAAAACCCCGTCTTATTGCACGATGAAATTATCTCATCTATGTTGTGTAAAAATTTCAGCTCTCCATCTTTTACCATTTGTGCTGAACGTTGATTCTCAGTCAGTCAGTCAGTCAGGACAAAGAGTTTTATATATATAGATACGCCATCTTTTACCGTTTGGGCTGAACGTTGATTCTCAGTCAGTCAGTCATTCAGTCAGTCAGTCAGGACAAAGAGTTTTATATATATAGATCCGCCCCCTGCTCGCTTCGCTCGCCAACCCGCAGCTCGCTTCGCTCGCAACATTGTATTTAGTTGCCAGTTTTAACAAATTTATATAATATAGCACTTTTCTTGCAATTGAACTTTGGCTAAAAGGTCGGATTTTGTGATTTGGCAGGAAAAAGCTAAATTTGGCGGGAAAAAGCTAAATTAAGCGAATTACTCAAAATTTGGCAAGAAGAGTTAATCTAAAAGTTTTGTTAGGATATCTCCGAATGCATCCGATTGTTCCTATGGCAGCTATATGATATATTGATCCGACTTTGACCAAATTTAGTCAGAATGTTAGAGACAGTATCAAACAAACAATCTGCGAGTTTGGTTGAGATATTTTAAGAAACAAAAAAGTTTTTCATACTAAAGGTGTTTTTCATCGGATTGTTCCTATGGCAACTATAAGATATAGCCATTCCACTTTGACCAAATTTGGTCAGAATGTAAGAGACAGTACCAAGCATATAATATGTGAGTTCGGTTGAGATATCTTAAGAAACAAAAAAGTTTTTCATACTAAAGGTGTTTTTCATCGGATTGTTCCTATGGCAGCTATAAGATATAGTCATTCCACTTTGACCAAATTTAGTCAGAATGTAAAAGACAGTACCAAACATACAATCTGTGAGTTTGGTTGAGATATCTTAAGAAACTAAAAAGATTTTCATACTAAGCAATTCCGTGACCTTTGACCCCGATTTGACCCACTTAGAGGTCGAATTTCGCAAAACCCCGTCTTATTGCACGATGAAATTATCTCATCTATGTTGTGTAAAAATTTCAGCTCTCCATCTTTTACCATTTGGGCTGAACGTTGATTCTCAGTCAGTCAGGACAAAGAGTTTTATATATATAGATCCGCCCCCTGCTCGCTTCGTTCGCCAACCCGCAGCTCGCTTCGCTCGCAACATTGTATTTAGTTGCCAGTTTTAACAAATTTATATAATATAGCACTTTTCTTGCAATTGAACTTTGGCTAAAAGGTCGGATTTTGTGATTTGGCAGGAAAAAGCTAAATTTGGCGGGAAAAAGCTAAATTAAGCGAATTACTCAAAATTTGGCAAGAAGAGTTAATCTAAAAGTTTTGTTAGGATATCTCCGAATGCATCCGATTGTTCCTATGGCAGCTATATGATATAGTGATCCGACTTTGACCAAATTTGGTCAGAATGTTAGAGACAGTATCAAACAAACAATCTGCGAGTTTGGTTGAGATATTTTAAGAAACAAAAAAGTTTTTCATACTAAAGGTGTTTTTCATCGGATTGTTCCTATGGCAGCTATAAGATATAGCCATTCCACTTTGACCAAATTTGGTCAGAATGTAAGAGACAGTACCAAGCATATAATATGTGAGTTCGGTTGAGATATCTTAAGAAACAAAAAAGTTTTTCATACTAAGCAATTCCGTGACCTTTGACCCCGATTTGACCCACTTAGAGGTCGAATTTCGCAAAACCCCGTCTTATTGCACGATGAAATTATCTCATCTATGTTGTGTAAAAATTTCAGCTCTCCATCTTTTACCGTTTGGGCTGAACGTTGATTCTCAGTCAGTCAGTCAGGACAAAGAGTTTTATATATATAGATCCGCCCCATGCTCGCTTCGCTCGCCAACCCGCAGCTCGCTTCGCTCGCAACATTGTATTTAGTTGCCAGTTTTAACAAATTTATATAATATAGCACTTTTCTTGCAATTGAACTTTGGCTAAAAGGTCGGATTTTGTGATTTGGCAGGAAAAAGCTAAATTTGGCGGGAAAAAGCTAAATTAAGCGAATTACTCAAAATTTGGCAAGAAGAGTTAATCTAAAAGTTTTGTTAGGATATCTCCGAATGCATCCGATTGTTCCTATGGCAGCTATATGATATAGTGATCCGACTTTGACCAAATTTGGTCAGAATGTTAGAGACAGTATCAAACAGACAATCTGCGAGTTTGGTTGAGATATTTTAAGAAACAAAAAAGTTTTTCATACTAAAGGTGTTTTTCATCGGATTGTTCCTATGGCAGCTATAAGATATAGCCATTCCACTTTGACCAAATTTGGTCAGAATGTAAGAGACAGTACCAAGCATATAATATGTGAGTTCGGTTGAGATATCTTAAGAAACAAAAAAGTTTTTCATACTAAGCAATTCCGTGACCTTTGACCCCGATTTGACCCACTTAGAGGTCGAATTTCGTAAAACCCCGTCTTATTGCACGATGAAATTATCTCATCTATGTTGTGTAAAAATTTCAGCTCTCCATCTTTTACCGTTTGGGCTGAACGTTGATTCTCAGTCAGTCAGTCAGGACAAAGAGTTTTATATATATAGATCCGCCCCCTGCTCGCTTCGCTCGCCAACCCGCAGCTCGCTTCGCTCGCAACATTGTATTTAGTTGCCAGTTTTAACAAATTTATATAATATAGCACTTTTCTTGCAATTGAACTTTGGCTAAAAGGTCGGATTTTGTGATTTGGCAGGAAAAAGCTAAATTTGGCGGGAAAAAGCTAAATTAAGCGAATTACTCAAAATTTGGCAAGAAGAGTTAATCTAAAAGTTTTGTTAGGATATCTCCGAATGCATCCGATTGTTCCTATGGCAGCTATATGATATAGTGATCCGACTTTGACCAAATTTGGTCAGAATGTTAGAGACAGTATCAAACAAACAATCTGCGAGTTTGGTTGAGATATTTTAAGAAACAAAAAAGTTTTTCATACTAAAGGTGTTTTTCATCGGATTGTTCCTATGGCAGCTATAAGATATAGCCATTCCACTTTGACCAAATTTAGTCAGAATGTAAGAGACAGTACCAAGCATATAATATGTGAGTTCGGTTGAGATATCTTAAGAAACAAAAAAGTTTTTCATACTAAGCAATTTCGTGACCTTTGACCCCGATTTGACCCACTTAGACGTCGAATTTCGCAAAACGCCGTCTTATTGCACGATGAAATTATCTTATCTATGTTGTCCAAAAATTTCAGCTCTATATCTCTTACCGTTTGGGCTGCTCGTTGATTCTCAGTCAGTCAGTCAGTCAGGACAAAGAGTTTTATATATTTAGATTTATATTTCTGCATTATCGATTTTAATATGCGTGTTAAATACGAAATCTATGTATATTAAAAAACTAAAGTTATGGAATAGTTTTTATTTCAATAAAATATTGTAATTAAACTTAATTAACAGCTAAAAATGACATTGAATAAAAATAAAATTAATAAAATTATACCCTAACATTTACCATTTAAGAGAGAAAACTATGCGCCAAATCACTATTTTTACAAAATCCAATACACAATACAAATTCATTTCATTCAAATTATACATATTTATTACTAATTATTCAATGTAATGACAATGTAATTTACTTTATAAAAGAAAAAACAATAAGAAAAAGAAACTTAATATCAAATTAACATAACATTGTTCATTATTCACTATACATTATACATTACATTATTCAAAAAAGGCAAACTTAATAATATTTATCATAAAATATATTCTATATACTAATGACAAAGTTATTCCATATGTACTTAATATTAACATTATAGTTTTCTTGTTGTAGAGCTGTGGTGTGGTTTACACAACTACACAGCCCCTAAGATTTGTGGTGCTGGTGTTCGCGATAGCCTCTTTTTGCATTTTTGCAGGTTGGCGGTGGCCAGAGCGGGCTTCAGCGCAGAACGTAGTACAGTTTTGAAACGTGTACTCGTCATATATAGCGCCTTTGAGCCGTCAGGTGTGATGAAGGTGTAGTGTTATTGCCAAGGGTTTGAGTTGATGCGATGCGATGCTGGTTGCCAACCACTGGCCAAGCATCCATGTCAGGTATGATGTGCTGCTCCAGTCCCTTTGACGTTAAGCTGGAGCAATAGTTGTCGTATTGGCCGTATTGGCCGGTGTGTAATCGTTGAATTGGCTGTATTGTAGCCGGTGCGTTGTTGTTGAGCTGGCTGTTTTTTTTTTTTTTTTTTATATTCATTTATTATCCACGTATCTAACTTAGACTAGTTTACATCTATAATATAGGCATAAAAACAATTTGGCTTAAAAACAGTAGGTGGAGCCACTTGTCTGCAGTACTACCGACATAGTAATGCATCGCAGACGCCACGGCCCCGCCTACTCTCTTGTAGCTCTCCTGCTACGCTCCGCCTGCCTTAGTTCCGTCATAACAAGTGCAGCGAAACTAGAAACCGCGTTCCACTTCCGGGACGAATCCAGCATTCCCGGCACAAGGTTGGCTGTCGTTATTGGTGCGCCCATGAATTCCTCCAGCAACTGCCTATGGGTGGAAAATCTTCTGCACTCGAAAATTACGTGCTGTGCGTCCTCCACTGAGTGCCGCCCGCATACAGGGCACTCATCAGAGCTATCATGACCAAACCGCTTCAGGTAGCTCCGAAAGCACCCGTGGCCAGATAAAAGTTGAGTGAGGTAGAAGTTCACTTCTCCGTGCTTTCTCTCGAGCCAAGCTGTGAGATTCGGTATAAGCTGGTGTGTCCAGCGGCCTTTAGGGGTGTGGTCCCACCTAGTTTGCCATCGCCTGATGCTGCTCTGCCTGGCGTCGGCGCGTAGATCTCGTAGCGATGCTTCTCCTGTCCTATGTACCGCAGCTCCGTGGGTTAACCCCGATTCTGCAATAAGCTCAGTTATTGGGATCATGCCTGCGATGACCAGCACTGCTTCGTCCGATATTGTGCGGAAGGCACAACTCACTCGAATGGCGCTTAGACGGTATACCGAGCAGATGCCACGGCAATAGCTGGGTGTGGACATAGCTCTATACCATACCGGCGCCGCGTATAGAATCGTGGCCCTAGTGACACTCATTAAGAGTTTACGCCGCTGCTGCTTCGGTCCCCGCGTGTTCAGCATAATCCGGGAGAGAGCCCTGGTCGAGTTAGCCGCCTTCTTGTGCACATAGTCCATGTGCTCCCGAAATGACAATCTCGTGTCCAGCATAACGCCAAGATATTTTATTGCCCTCTTCGACTGGATTTCGGTGTTCCCCACGATTACGTGCGCTGTCTCCACTTTCTTCCGACTGCTGATCAGTACTGCCTCGGTTTTATGCGCCGCCAGTTCCAATCCTGCCTCTAATAACCACTGGTGAACGCGGCTGATGCTAAGGTTGCACGCTTCCTCGGTCGCTTTCAACTCTTTGCCAACAACAGCGATGGCCACGTCGTCCGCAAAGCCGATTATATGCGTGCCTTCAGGTAAAGCCAGACGCAGCACGCCGTCATACATAATGTTCCACAAGAGCGGTCCAAGGACTGACCCCTGCGGAACTCCAGCAGACACCTGATGTGAAGCCAGGCCATCCATCGTGCCGTATTGAAGCAGTCTACCGGAGAAGTAGCTCTGAATCGTCTCGACCAAATATTGTGGGACTCGACAGCTTTCCAGCGCGTGTAGTATGGTGTCCCATTTAGCCGTGTTGAAGGCATTTTTGACATCCAACGTCACGATTAGGCAGTACTTTTTGGTTCCCCCACTCCATCTTGTACCTTGAATTGCTCTGGTGGCAATGTCGACGATCATGCCCAATGCGTCCAACGTTGATCTTCCTTTCCGAAAGCCGAACTGGTTTCCGGATAAGCCATCCGAGCTGTTGATCGCGGACTCCAGTCTGGAGCAGATCAGCTTCTCGAACACTTTGCCAATAGTGTCGAGAAGGCAAATTGGCCTAAACGAAGATGGATCGTCTGGAGGTTTGCCTGGTTTTGAGAGCAGCACCAGCTTTTGAGTTTTCCAAATTGATGGAAAAGTGCGTTCGTGGAGGCATGCATTAAAAAGCTGGGCAAACACTATAGGGCGCAGGTAGAGAGCCAGCCTCAGAGCACGGTTTGGAATGCCATCAGGCCCCGGAGCTTTCTTGGGCTGGAGGCTTCTAGATACTGCCAGTATCTCTTCAGCAGTTATTGGCTCAATAGAGTCAATTGACGTTGTAGCGGCTTGAAAGTTTAATTGAGTCGGACTGCTGGGGAAGAGCGTTTCCACAATTCTCTTCAGTTCGTATGCGTCAGTGGGCGCTGCGTGGTTGCCGGCGTTCACTCGTTTAACGATGGTCTTATATGCCTTGCCCCAAGGATCATATTCGGCTGAGTCACAGAGCTCCAAAAAACACTCACGCTTACTTCTGCGTATCTCGCTTTTTAGCACTCGCCGTGCAGATTTGTACTCCATCTGGAGCTCCAAGGAGTTTTGTCTACCGCGGGAGCGAGTATACCGCCTTCTGGCGTGCAAACATGCCTGTCTAGCGTTGGCGATGCGGTCATTCCACCAGTATGCTGGCACGTGGTGCCGCCCATATGTCTTACGACGAGCCATACTAGCGTCACAGGCTTCAGAAATTTGTGCTGTCATTTGTACCGCCATGCTATCAGCATTCCCCGTGATGGCGAGCGACTGGACAGCTGTTGAGCTGGCTGTATTGTAGCCGGTGTGAAAAGTATGTTGAAGCCGGTGAGAAGTTTATGTCGTAGCCAGTGGTGAAGTGTAGATCGTAGCCGGTGTGTTGAGTATGTTGTGGCCGGTAGTCGTAGCCGGTGTGAGGAGTACGTTGAAGCCGGTGAGAAGTTTATGTTGTAGCCGGTGAGAAGTTTATGTCGTAGCCAGTGGTGATGTCGTTGGACTGGCTGTATAATAGCGGGTGTGAAGATGCTGTGTATGTTATAGGCGGTGTGAAGTGTAGATCGTAGCCGGTATGTTGAGTATGTTGTGGCCGGTAGTCGTAGCCGGTGTGAAGAGTATGTAGTAGCCGGTGAGATGTGTATGTTGTGGCCGGTAGTCGTAGCCGGTGTGAGGAGTATGTAGTAGCCGGTGAAATGTGTATGTTGTGGCCGGTAGTCGTAGCCGGTGTGAGGAGTATGTAGTAGCCGGTGAGAAGTGTATGACGTTGGACTGGCTGTGTAGTAGCCGGTGTGAAGATGCTGTGTATCGAGAGAGTTCTCATTTGATTGCTATCAGACGTGTTCTTTTGTGCTCTTGAATTTTATTCTGTTTTGTGCCTCAATATTGCACCAATAAACATAAAATCTTCGGTTATATTTGTGAATTTGTGCAAGACATCGACACTGAGTAAGTTGTAATCAGTTGTGCATTTATATCTCAGCAATTATCATTTTAAATTTTGTGCATTTGCTAAGCATCTTTTGCCTTTTTTTTCCCCCCTTTTTGACATTTGCTTGTGCGTACGTTTGTTTCTGTTTTGCTCTCGCTCTGCACATCGCTCAGATAAGCTTTGTTGTTGTGTTTTTATTTGCAATTCTCAGCTGCAGCGCTTCCCTCATCGTAAACAAGTGTGTTTGTGTGTGCTTGCTTGTGCACTTCGTTTCTGTTTAGCACCGCGCTCTCACAAGCAATTGTTTTTGTTTTTTTGCTCTCTTTGCTTAGAGCTAGCTTCGAGTTGCCTCCCGCTCTATTTTCGTGCGCTTTTGCAATCTATAGTTTTTAGAGACCCCAGTAGGAAATGTCGTGCTGTAAGAAGAACTGCACTATCAAGCGTGCTGATGATGCTGCGCAGCCGCAGTTTGTTTATTGTTGGCTGTGCGACAATATCATGCATGCAAAGTGTGCTGGTCTTTCGGGTCGAGACTGTGATAAACTCATCGCCGCATCTAAAAAGGAATGTGGTGTTTTGAACTGGTCTTGCCCAGTATGCATTGAAAAGCAAATTGACTTCTCACGAATGTACAATTCTGTGAGAAATCAATTCTTAAAACTTAGCAAAGCGGCTAAACTTCTTTCGAGTGACTTTGACTCTAGCGTTGAGTTGCTCAGCCAATTTAAATTTGATTCACAACCTGATTCCCAATTTTTAACTGTTCCCTCTAATGATTTAATAAACCAGTCTCCTTCGACTCCATTGGCATCTCGTCAACACCTTGACGCAACGCCAACGTTGTCATTGTCGCCCTCTCCGGGCACCTCAAATTTATTTAGTCCTGCTCCATCAGGAGCTGTCATTGTTACTGCTCCGATTGCAGATTCTGCCCACATCATCGAGTCTTCGATGCGAGCAGGATCTGGTCGGAAAGCTAGGCCCCCCATCAATTCAGTCCGTAAGGAAAGTGGCAACATTGAAGTTCCTCATCTCAATGTTGTTGCCCCTCGCAAGCAAATATTTGTGTCTAGGTTATCCTCGGACACCACTTGTGAGTCAGTTGAGGCTTACATTTCCAGTAAAACCCCTGCGAGTGTCTCTATTACTAAATTCAATTTTTCTACACCTCGAGAAATATCCTCGTTCAAAATTAGCGTCCCTAACGACTCTTTTGCTGTCATATGTGACCCAAAATTTTGGCCACCACATATGATTGTGCATGAGTTTAAACCGAAAAGGAGATCAGAGCCTGTTGCCCTACCTGCTGGTAATGCTAGCCCTCAAGCTTCCACCAGCAATGCCCCAAAAAACTAGTTCCCTGTCCCGACTCTGCCCTAATACATTACCAGAATGTTAGAGGCCTTTTATCTAAACTTAAAAATTTATTTTTGAATAGTTTATCATTTGATTCTGACATTATTGCATTATCAGAGACTTGGTTAACGCCAACTGTTTCTGATGGTGAAATAATGTCAAGTAATTATAATTTATATAGATATGATCGTCCGATTCGTCGAGGGGGTGGTGTATTAATCGCCATTAAATCGTCACTTCAATCAGAACGTATGTCTTTTATTATGCATACTGATGTTGAAATTGTTGATGTTAAAGTAGCATTTCCTAATAAATCAATTTTTATCACTTGCTCATATATACCCCCGACTTCTCATATTGAAGTTTATGTGCAGCATATAGCTTGTTTCAATGAAGTTTCTCTTCAAGTGAGGGACAGTGATCTTTTTGTTGTGCTAGGTGATTTTAATCTATATATATAAAACTCTTTGTCCTGACTGACTGACTCACTGACTGACTGACTCACTGACTCACTGACTGAGAATCAACGTGCAGCCCAAACGGTAAGATATAGAGGCTGAAATTTGCACACAACATAGATGAGATAATTTCATCGTGCAATAAGACGGCGTTTTGCGAAATTCCACCTGTAAGAGGGTCAAAATCAAGGTCAAAGGTCACGGAATTGCTTAGTATGAAAAACTTTTTTGTTTCTTAAGATATCTCAACCAAACTCACAGATTGTATGTTTGGTACTGTCTCTTACATTCTGACCAAATTTGGTCAAAGTGGAATGACTATATCTTATAGCTGCCATAGGAACAATCCGATGAAAAACACCTTTAGTATGAAAAACTTTTTTGTTTCTTAAGATATCTCAACCAAACTCACAGATTATATGTTTGGTACTGTCTCTTACATTCTGACCAAATTTGGTGAAAGTGGAATGACTATATCTTATAGCTGCCATAGGAACAATCCGATGAAAAAACCTTTAGTATGAAAAACTTTTTTGTTTCTTAAGATATCTCAACCAAACTCACAGATTATATGTTTGGTACTGTCTCTTACATTCTGACCAAATTTGGTGAAAGTAGAATGACTATATCTTATAGCTGCCATAGGAACAATCCGATGAAAAAACCTTTAGTATGAAAAACTTTTTTGTTTCTTAAGATATCTCAACCAAACTCACAGATTGTATGTTTGGTACTGTCTCTTACATTCTGACCAAATTTGGTCAAAGTGGAATGACTATATCTTATAGCTGCCATAGGAACAATCCGATGAAAAACACCTTTAGTATGAAAAACTTTTTTGTTTCTTAAGATATCTCAACCAAACTCACAGATTATATGTTTGGTACTGTCTCTTACATTCTGACCAAATTTGGTGAAAGTGGAATGACTATATCTTATAGCTGCCATAGGAACAATCCGATGAAAAAACCTTTAGTATGAAAAACTTTTTTGTTTCTTAAGATATCTCAACCAAACTCACAGATTGTATGTTTGGTACTGTCTCTTACATTCTGACCAAATTTGGTCAAAGTGGAATGACTATATCTTATAGCTGCCATAGGAAAAATCCGATGAAAAACACCTTTAGTATGAAAAACTTTTTTGTTTCTTAAGATATCTCAACCAAACTCACAGATTATATGTTTGGTACTGTCTCTTACATTCTGACCAAATTTGGTCAAAGTGGAATGACTATATCTTATAGCTGCCATAGGAACAATCCGATGAAAAACACCTTTAGTATGAAAAACTTTTTTGTTTCTTAAGATATCTCAACCAAACTCACAGATTGTATGATTGGGGCTGTCTCTTACATTCTGACCAAATTTGGTCAAAGTCGGATGACTATATCATATAGCTGCCATAGGAACAATCGGATGCAATCGGAGATATCCTAACAAAACTTTTAGATTAACTCTTCTTGCCAAATTTGGACTAATTCGCTTAATTTAGCTTTTTCCCGCCAAATTTAGCTTTTTCCCGCGAAATTTAGCTTTTTTCCGCCAAATCACCAAATCTGACTTTTTAGCCAAAGTTCAATTGCAAGGAAAAAAATGAAGGCATTTCCGTTTTTTTTTTTTCAGAAAAAATGTTATCTATATATATAAAATTCTTTGTCCTGACTGACTGACTGACTGACTGACTGACTGACTCACTGACTGACTGACTGAGAATCAACGTGCAGCCCAAACGGTAAAAGATAGAGAGCTGAAATTTGCACACAACATAGATGAGATAATTTCATCGTGCGATAAGACGGCGTTTTGCGAAATTCGACCTCTAAGTGGGTCAAATCGGGGTCAAAGGTCACGGAATTGCTTAGTATGAAAAACTTTTTTGTTACTTAAGATATCTCAACCAAACTCACGGATTATATGTTTGGTACTGTCTCTTACATTCTGACCAAATTTGGTCAAAGTAGAATGACTATATCTTATAGCTGCTATAGGAACAATCCGATGAAAAAACCTTTAGTATGAAAAACTTTTTTGTTTCTTAAGATATCTCAACCAAACTCACAGATTGTATGATTGGGGCTGTCTCTTACATTCTGACCAAATTTGGTCAAAGTCGGATGACTATATCATATAGCTGCCATAGGAACAATCGGATGCAATCGGAGATATCCTAACAAAACTTTTAGATTAACTCTTCTTGCCAAATTTTGACAAATTCTCTTAATTTAGCTTTTTCCCGCCAAATTTAGCTTTTTCCCGCCAAATTTAGCTTTTTCCCGCTAAATCACCAAATCCGATTTTTTAGCCAAAGTTCAATTGCAAGGAAAAAAATTAAGGCAGCGGACAGCGGAAGCTAAATATTTCCGTTTTTTTTTAAAGAAAAAATGTTATATTATATAAATTTGTTAAAACGGGCAACTAAATACAATGCTGCGAGCGTAGCGAGCTGCGGGTTGGCGAGCGAAGCGAGCAGGGGGCGAATATTATGTAAATTTGTTAAGCCGGACAACTAAAGACAATGTTGCGAGCGCAGCGAGCTGGGGGTTGGCGAGCGAAGCGAGCAGGGGGCGTAGCCCCCTAGTATCATATAAATTTGTTAAAACGGGCAACTAAATACAATGCTGCGAGCGTAGCGAGCTGCGGGTTGGCGAGCGAAGCAAGCAGGGGGCGAATATTATGTAAATTTGTTAAGCCGGACAACTAAAGATAATGTTGCGAGCGAAGCGAGCAGGGGGCGTAGCCCCCTAGTATCATATAAATTTGTTAAAACGGGCAACTAAATACAATGCTGCGAGCGTAGCGAGCTGCGGGTTGGCGAGCGAAGCAAGCAGGGGGCGAAGCAAGCAGGGGGCGAATATTATGTAAATTTGTTAAGCCGGACAACTAAAGATAATGTTGCGAGCGAAGCGAGCTGGGGGTTGGCGAGCGAAGCGAGCAGGGGGCGTAGCCCCCTAGTATCATATAAATTTGTTAAAACGGGCAACTAAATACAATGCTGCGAGCGTAGCGAGCTGCGGGTTGGCGAGCGAAGCAAGCAGGGGGCGAATATTATGTAAATTTGTTAAGCCGGACAACTAAAGATAATGTTGCGAGCGAAGCGAGCAGGGGGCGTAGCCCCCTAGTTTACCTAATATTTCTTGGTCCCTCTTCAGTAGTGCCAATTATCTAGTCCCTTCAAATCAACATGATTTTTTAGATTGTATTTTTGATTATTCATTGTTTCAAATAAATTCAATAAAAAATTACTTAGATAGAATCCTCGATCTGGTATTTATTAACGACTTCGCAAATTCTGCGTCTCTAGGTCATTCCCACTATCAGTGCCTGAAGACTTACATCATCCTGCAATACAAAAGTTCTATTTCTATGCCTTATACCCTTCCTCTATTATCTCAGCAATCACCACGTCGCTGTTTTCGCAAAGGAAATTATTCATTGCTTAATGAACTTATTCTTGCAACCGACTGGTCATTTATAGAAAAATCAGCTGAAATTAATACTGCCCTTAATACTTTTTATGTGACTCTGAATGTGTTCCCAATTTTATTCCAGCGTTTTGTTCAACAAAGCCCCCTTGGTTTACACCTAGACTTTCTTATTTGAAGAATATTAAGTCTAAATATTACAAAAAATTTAAGTTTTCAGGTTCCTCTCTCGACTGGTCTAAATACATAGTAGCCAGATCGAACTTTGCCCTTTTAAACTCGGTTTGCTACGAGAACTATCTTTCTCGATGTAAAAGGCAGTTTAGACCCGACCCTAAGCAGTTTTATAAATTTGTTAACTTGAAGCGTAAATCTAATAGTTTACCTTCCTCTTTCTTTCTTGGGTCAGATAAAGCCTGTAATGATTCTGCTGCCGCTGAACTATTTGCTAACTTTTTCCAATCAACTTACTCTCCTATCTATTCCTCCAACTCTTCTTATCCTTACACTATAATTCCATCTAGCTCTACGTTTGCTCCCTATTTTTCTTATAACACCGTAGTTTCTTCGATTAATTCTTAAAAATCTTCCTTCTCTCCTGGGCCTGACAACATTCCTAGTTGTGTCCTTAAGGAGTGCTGTTCTTCTTTACCTGCACCATTGCTACAGCTTTTCAACCTCTCCCTTGATTCTTCTTCTTCTCTGGAAGGATTCTTACATCATTCCCCTCCACAAAAAAGGAGGTAAGTCGGATATTTCGAACTACAGAGGGATTGAAAAGCTATCAGCCATCCCCAAGTTGTTAGAAAAAATCCTTGTTTCGTCTTTGCAACATCTCTGTAAGTCAATTATTTCCCCGGCACAAAATGGCTTTGTAAAGGGTCGGTCCACTACGACCAACTTACTTGAATTTACTTCCTTGTTAAATGACGCATTTTTAGAGAAAAAGCAAACTGATGTGATTTATACTGACTTCAGTAAAGCTTTTGACTCTGTGAACCATGACCTTTTGTTATTTAAGCTCGATCATATAGGTTTTCCACCCTCCTTTTTAAATTGGATTTCCAGTTACTTAAAAGGTAGGACTCAAAAAGTGATTCTAAGATCATCCATTTCGAGTTCGGTTCACGTAACTTCTGGTGTACCTCAAGGAAGTCACTTAGGACCATTATTTTTCATTCTTTTCATTAACGATCTACCTACTGTTCTGTCCCATTCTTCTATTCTAATGTATGCGGATGATGTTAAGCTTTTATTCTCTTATACAGATCCCCTTCTTCACAATTGTCTGCAAGATGATTTAAACGCTATGCAACTATGGTGCTCGGCCAATCAGTTGCATCTCAATTGTTCAAAGTGTATGTTTATGACTTTTAGTCGTAATAGGCCATACTTAGGTTTATATACGATTGACAGTACTCTGCTGCAACGTATCACGTCAGTAAAAGACCTTGGTGTTTTATTTGATTGTAAATTGAACTTCAATTTGCACATCTCCACTATCGTTAATGAAGTCAAAGGAGTTCTCGGTTTTATTAAACGTTGGTCGAAAGAATTTAATGATCCTTTCACCACTAAACTCTTTTATGTCTCCTTAGTTCGTCCTATCTTGGAATATTGTTCATGTATTTGGTGCCCTCAGTATCTTATAAATCAAGTCCGAATTGAGTCAGTTCAAAAGCAATTTTTGCTTTTTGCCTTACGTGGTTTAAACTGGGATACCAATCTTCGTTTACCATCGTACTCCAGCAGGCTTCTTCTTCTCAATCTTCCGTCTTTAATCAATCGTAGAAAAACTCTTGGTGTTGTTTTTCTTCATAAATTAATTAATGGCAATATTGATTCTAGTTTTCTTTTAGAGCGCCTTACCTTTTCCGTTCCCCGTAGAGCCACTAGGAACTATCAGCCATTATCTTTACCTACATGCACAACTGATTACGCTTTGCACAGTTCACTTCGTGTTTTGTGCACATACTATAATAGCCTTTATCACGTTATCTCTGCAGAACTCTCTCTCCCCTCCTTGAAATCCTCCCTTTTCCTCTTCCTTTCTAGAAATCCCTAACCTTACTAATTTCTAATATTTGTAATATTATTAACTATTACTACCAATACTTTTGATCTGATTGGGTTTTTCTGGGTTTTTCCCAATCCTTGCAACGAATGTTGGATCATTTATAATTTTAATACCCCCAGATTTTAACTTTAATTTTCAATATACTAATTTTTTTTTCTTTTTAATTAATTTTCATATTTTCAGTTCAACATTAAATTTTAACTATAAATATTTAGCATAGTTTTTATTTTTTATACTTTATACTTTAATTTTTACTTAATTTGGTCAATTGCTCTTAGTTGACATTAAATAAATAAATAAATAAATAAATATTGTAGCCGGTGTGAAGTGTATGCTGTAGCCGGTGTGATGTCGTTGGACTGGCTGTATAGTAGCCGGTGTGAAGTGTTGTGGCCGGTAGTCGTAGCCGGTGTGACAATGTTGTTGCATTAGCCGGTGTGATGTTGCGTTGTTTACTCAAAAGAGAGAGAGAAAAAGAAAAGGGGGAGTCAGTGTGAGAGAAGAAATTGATTATGATTTGATTTCCTGTAGGCGATGATAAAGTCTGAAGGTGCAGAAAGTTCGATTCCTTATCGAGTCGTAGACATTAATGTGATAAATGAAAAATTCATGGGATGACGGATCTAGTGGATAATAGGCTATGCTGACAATGATGTGTGGATGGAATTTAGTTTGATTTCTATTGATAATACAATATTGCTGCGAACGCTGCATGTCGGTTAGACGAGGCCGGCGATGTATTGTGTGATTAAGTATTAAAATTGAGCTGCCTATACACAAGATGTCTTGAATGGCATTGCCCATATTGTTGGTGTTGCGACGATAAATTGGCATCCTACGATGCTGTGGCCTTATTTGTCTTATTCTTTTAATTATCATGTTGTTAGTATTATTTAGCGCCGTCCTTGTAGTGCATTGCTGACGGCGAAAGATTTTGATGCTTTTCATCGTAACGGTTGCATTTGATGGTATGCACGAAGCATGTAGCATCAGTAAGCAGTGTCTGTCCTGAAGGAACTATGCGAGCAGCTGGGCCGGATGGATTCGGTGTCGATTCTGATGATCCTGATGTTCAGGTTGAGGCAGAGGCTGAGGCCGAGGCTGTGGCTGAGGCCGAGTCTGTGGCTGAGGCTGATGCCGATGTTGGCGATAAGGATCGCTGTATGGCTGGTGATCGCGACGAACCATAGTTGATGCTGTTGTTATTGTTGTTTTGATGTTTTTTGACTGTCGGTGAGTTTTATGTTGTGATTACTTTTTGATTTGAGAAAAAGTATTTTATGTACATGTACGTGTACATTGTGTGATTTTAGCTAAGATAATTGCCATTGCCATTACTAGTTTCTAATTTTTTAATTTTTACTCTAAGTTGTAAATTATAATTCGGATGCATGCATGTTGTTTTCCCTTTTCCTATTTCCTTTTTTCACCCAGATGTGGGAGTGGGAGTAGGAATGGAAGTGGGTGTAGGAGTGTGATTAAGTATTTCTAATATAATACGCATTTGTGTTTGTATATCGGCAATTGCCTCTGAATGCTTTTGCAGAACTTTTATTATCAGTGGATAATGATTTGCCGCTGATGCAGTTTGGTTGGAATTATTAATGTTAATCAATTCCTGATATTCATTTGTGTCCAAGTTTAAGTTTGTGTTTGTGTTTGTCGTCATCGTGTTCATTGTGTTTGCCATGCTTCAGGGCTTAGTTTGATTTGTTGTTTGTTCTTTTTGTTGTTGTTGTGCCCGGGATTGGCATCGTTGACGGCGATTTGCCGATATTCAATACTGATATCGATAGTCGTTTTGTGTATCGCTACTCCTCTGAGTTTTCCTGTTTGCCCTCCCTAACTTGTAACGATCACTATAAAATGTATTCGACAAGAGGACGCTACAACGTGAGTATTTTTCTTGCATTTTTTTTTTACAATAAATTATATTTTAAATATAAATGTATAAAATAAAATCTTATTTTTATTTCAGAAGCGGGTTGAACAGCAGCAGTGGAGTGACCGTGGGCGCCGCCATGGACGCGGCTTAGGATGGCGCCAGTTTGGGCCGCTACCGGCATATGGCTCCTGTGCGTGCCGTTGCCATGAAGTATGCGGAAAGTGTTGTAAGGGGTGGGAGGCCGCTCCACCAGCAGCGGCTCCACCAGTAGCGGTCCACCAGCAGCGGCTCAACCAGCAGTCGGTGCCCAGCAGCGGCCCCGCCTGGGTCGGTCAGGATTGAAGACCTGAGAGCCCAGGCTGCAATCCAGCCGGCCCAATGGTCCCCATTGGACGCTGATGCCAATGTGCCACCGGCACAACCACGTCCGGTGGTCCAATGGATACCATTGGACGCCGATGGCAATGTGCCACCGGCACAACCCCGCCAATAATCAAAAATAAACTTTTGATAATTAAAGAAAAAAATTGTTTTATTTATATATATTTAGGTTTTTTTCAGCATGAACATACTTATATATTTAAAGATCGCATGTGTGTATGTACATATGTACATATATACATACATACATGCGTGACGTCACAAATTCAGAATTTTGTGTGCGCGCTTTTTTTTCGAACGAACTATCGAAAATTAAAAAATACAACTGATTTGTGTTTGACGAATATTTTCGATGAACATGTTCGCCCTTGGATATTGTGCTTTAAATAATTAAGCTCCAATCCAAAAACCATACAAAATAAGCAATTTTTTTTACGTTGTGACGCTCCATAAAATGTGAGCGCACAAACGAAACGAGAAACACAGCAACGCTGACGACAGAAAGGGCAGCGGCGCCAGACAAAGAAAACAATAAAGAGAAAAGCCGCGGCAGCCAAACGTCGCCAGAGCAACAAAAGCCACGCAACGAAAACAAAAGCAGCGACAGCGACCGCGAAACTATTGCGTCGTAAAAGCTACAGAGAGGGAGAGCGCACAGCAGCGAGAGGAGCGACGGCGTTAGAATACGACATATGCTCGCTCGCTCACCCACAGCAAACGGAGGTCAACTCGCGCGCCCACACACACAACAGTGGAATGTGCAGAGAGCAGCCTAGCATCGAAAGTAGGCCAATGCAGCCGGACAACAACGAGAGAGCGAGCCGGCGCCTGATCGACAGAGAGCGCTGCCTCTGCCAGCAGCAACAAGAGAGCAAGCCGGCGTTTGGGTGATAGAGAGCGCTGCCTCTGCCAGCGGCGACAGCGGCACGCGTACGAAACAGCCGGCCTATGACAAGCAGCGGCGTGGTGGTGAGCTTAAGTAGCGACGTCGGCAGAGATGTTGCCGAAAATAAGAGGCTTGGCATGCAATTAATTTTGCGCAGCCGGCTTCAGTCTTCGAGGTTCAAAGAAACAGAGCAGACGTGCGTGAAAACAATAAACAAGCATACCGAGAGTCAACACCGCGTGTGAACATACAAAGGCTAAAGAACCAAAACCATAGTGAGAAAAAAGAACGGAGAAAACCACAGGAAACAACCAGCATCGAGGTGAGCGTGGTATCAAAACTGCAAATCCAGAGTGCGGCATAGGCAGCGACTAGAATTTAACACACACATTCGCTTATATTTCATCATATATATGTGCATTACCATTTGTCAAAATACATACTTTGTACGCATCTATAATATTTTCACATTACACACAGGCATTACCATTTTATTTGTACATAATTATTTCGTGTTATACATTCATCGCATTACGCCCAATGGTATCAAGATCTTTGCTAGTGGCCAGCCACAAGGGGAAAATGAAGTGGTGATCTTGGAATAAAGTGCCCACAAGTTCAAATCCAGTGTAGTTTTCCAGCAGCCCTGGTCACGGTTTCACCGGACACGCAATAGGAGAATCCTGGTCACGGTTTCACCGGACGCACAATAGGAGAATCTTGGTTACGGTTTCACCGGACGCACAATAGGAGAATCTTGGTCACGGTTTCACCGGACGCACAATAGGAGAATCTTGGTCACGGTTTCACCGGACGCACAATAGGAAAATCTTGGTCACGGTTTCACCGGACGCACAATAGGAGAATCTTGGTCACGGTTTCACCGGACGCGCAATAGGAAAACCCTGGTCACGGTTTCATACGGACTGACAGTAGGAAATCTCGGTCACGGTTTCACCGGACACGCAATAAAGGGAACTTTTGTCACGGTTTCACCCGGACGTGTAATAGGGTGCAATAGGGAGATCTTCGTCACGGTTTCACCGGACGTGCGACAGAGGGATTCTTTGTCACGTTTTCACCGGACCCACCGCAGATAGATTTAGGGGCACAGTAGTATCAGACGTGGGCCAGGTAGATCATTGCCACGGTTTCACCCGATCCAGCAGTGAGCATTCCCTATACTTTTCCTTACGAGTCACGCACATATACCTCACTACCAGTAGCTCCAGCAACTTTCTAGAAATTTTCTGTAAGTGACCCTGGCTAGACTGAGACACACCCCAGCCGAGAGAAACATCCTTGCAACGTGTTCAATGTTAGTCTTAAGCTTTTACTTGCAAATTTTAAAATCAAAGGATAATCCCTGTTACGAATTGTGCCGCGCCGGCTGGCTAATCGGTTCTCAGTCCTCAGTTCGCACAATCGATAACTACATCGATACACTAATATTAGAAAAAAAAAAGACGCGCTCAGTGCAAATATAAATTAAAGCGTTCATTGTGTTTCATATATCTTATAAAAAAAACCTCTTTACGAGGTAAAAGTCTAGTGACGAAATCATTTTCATGCACCAAAATTTCTGATATCCAATTTTGTGACGAATAATATTAAGGTTTACTTATAAATTACTAAAAAAAAATTTTGTCACTCGGCACTGCGCAAAAAATAAATATTTATTAGGTATGAAGAAATAAGCGCAATGTGCCGAGTGACAAAATTTTTTTTTTGTAATTTATAAGTAAACCTTAATATTATTCGTCACAAAATTGGATATCAGAAATTTTGGTGCATCAATTTTAGCAGTTTTTAGTGATTTCCCGCTAAACTAGCTATTTTTCGAAAAAGTCGTAGAACAAACGTTTCTAGATTTTTGAGCGGAAACAAGTCCTTATTCAAACTTTTAAGCTAAATTAGCGATTTGATCCAAACAAACAAACAAACAGACAAACAGACATGCTGACTTTTCATCTCATTTTCGGAAGGCCGCTAAAAATTTCAAAATGAATTATCTTTTGAATCAGTGGTCGGATTTTGAGGATCGAGGTGTCATTTGACGCGTATTTTTGATTAGAATAGTAAAAAATTAAAAAAAAATTCAGAAAGGCTCCAACGGCCCCATTTGCTTCAATCATTTAAATTTTGCCCCTCCCACTTACACCTGTTTATCTCACGAACCAATTGAGTATTCAAAAGCCTTAGTATGCACATTTGTAAGTTAAATTGATACCTTTGATCGGTATATAACTCGACCTGATCGGACAGTCATAGCAAATTTTCCATTCTTCCTGTGTATATATGCTAGTCGCCTTTCGCACCCTTCGTGCTGCTTTTGTCACTAGCGCGGACTGCCGTCCGCAGTGATTAATAAATTAAAAATGATTGAATTAAACGATAATAATTGACAAATAAATAATATAAACAAAAATTAATAAATATTAAATAAATAGATTTAACAAAATAAAATTATAACTGAACTTTACGTTAACAACAAAAGCATAAATAATTAACAAATGATAAATAAATAATAAAGAATACGCCGCCGATGTCAGCACAACAGGTGTCAGAATGCCGTTTTCGCTGTTGTTGTTATTGTCGCCGCTTCTCGTGAGTGTGTTTGTGCGTATTGATTAAATGTTTATGCTGGTGTGGATTTTAATTGTGTGTATGGTATGTTAGTGTGGATGTGGACTTAATTGTTTATATACGTTTGGTTTTATTTTGGCTTTAGTTCTGATTTGTTTGTTGATGCGTTAACTTTTTGTTTTGCATTTGTTATTTCTGTTGCCAACATGTGGCCGTTTGTTATATTGTTGTTGTTGTTGCTGTTACTGCACTGTGTATATATGGGTGCATGTAATAACGCCCAGTGTCATAACGCCCGTGGACGTTATGTCACAGATTTTTGTGTCATAAGGCCAGCGGGCATTATGACACTTTCAAAAGTGTCATATCGCCCGCAGGGCGTTATGTCACTTTTTTGTGGACTTTATGACACTATAAGAAGTGCATTAACGCCCGAATGTTGTAAGTATTAAATGTTTATTTAAAATAAACATTTATGTTAGAGTTTAGAGAATTAGCCGCCTCCAATCCAAACTTATTATAAAGATAACTTCAAGCAATGGGGCATATCTTCTGTTTCTGCATTGGTCATGCTTATTCATTATTGTTATCTGAATATGGGGGCATAGTATTACGAAGTTAGCTTAAAAAGAGCCGCAGGCAAAAAGTAAATATTGATATTAACTAATAATAATTTCAAACTTTATTGAAATACTTTTAAATTATTTTCAACTATTTGTCTACAATATGGGCAGATCAATAGAGAATTTTTCGAGCGTTGTTCCAGATTTTTGTAGCACTCAGAGCATATTTTGAAATGGCTACAAGGCAAGGAAGTACCACATCCCTCGGTTTATCTAGGCAAATTCGGGATTCTTGATTCTTGATGCAGTTTACAAGTTTTAAGAAATTGAGGGTGTTATGACACTTCTAAAAGTGACACAAAAATGTGTGTCATAATGCCCGCGGGCGTTATGACACGCACCCTGTATATATGTGTATGCGTATTTGTATTTGTATTTAGGTGCATAACATATGTATGTTGTATTATCTGTACTTGTCTTTATGTTTGTGTGAATAGCACTTCACTACATTTAACATAAAGTTTCAGACACTGCACTAATCAAAACAAAGACAACACAAAACAAGTGGGCGCGGCTACAGTCGAGTTTCCTCAACTGGAGGATACCCTGTGCCAGTCTCCATAAAATAGAATATTGGTTGGGACCATATGAAATGCATATTCTGTCAGTTTGGTACACATATCTTAAACAACAAAAAATTTTTTCATTCTGAGACTTGATTTTCGACTGATGGTTGCTATGGCAGCTATATGATAAAAAAGCAAAATTAAGAGAATTAGTCAAAATTTGGCAAGAAGAGTTAATCTGAGAGTTTTGTTAGGATATCTCCGATTGCATCCGATTGTTCCTATGGCAGCTATATGATATAGTCATCCGACTTTGTCCAAATTTGGTCAGTATGTTAGAGACAGTATCAAACAAACAATCTGCGAGTTTGGTTGAGATATCTTAAGAAACAAAAAAGTTTTTTATACTAAAGGTGTTTTTCATCGGATTGTTCCTATGGCAGCTACAAGATATAGTCATTCCACTTTGACCAAATTTGGTCAGAATGTAAGAGACAGTACCAAACATATAATCTGTGAGTTTGGTTGAGATATCTTAAGAAACAAAAAAGTTTTTCATACTAAGCAATTCCGTGACCTTTGACCCCGATTCGACCCACTTAGAGGTCGAATTTCGCAAAACGCCGTCTTATTGCACGAGGAAATTATCTCATCTATGTTGTGTAAAAATTTCAGCTCTCTATCTCTTACTGTTTGGGCTGCACGTTGATTCTCAGTCAGTCAGGACAAAGAGTTTTATATATTTAGTTTTATATTTCTGCATTATCGATTTTAATATGCGTGCTAAATATGAAATCTATGTATATTAAAAAAATTAAGTTATGGAATAGTTTTTATTTCAATAAAATATTGTAACTAAACTTAATTAACAGCTAAAAATGACATTGAATAAAAATAAAATTAATAAAATTATACCCTAAAATTTACCATTTAAGAGAAAAAACTATGCGCCAAATCACTATTTTTACAAAATCCAATACACAATACAAATTCATTTCATTCAAATTATACATATTTATTACTAATTATTCAATGTAATGACAATGTAATGTACTTAATAAAACAAAAAACAATAAGAAAAAGAAACTTAATATCAAATTAACATAACTTTGTTCATTATTCACTATACATTATACATTACATTATTCAAAAAAGGCAAACTTAATAATATTTAACATAAAATATATTCTATATACTAATGACAAAGTTATTCCATATGTACTTAATATCTTATAAAAAAACCTCTTTACGAGGTAAAAGTCTAGTGACGAAAACATTTTCATGCCCCAAAATTTCTGATATCCAATTTTGTGACGAAAAATATTACATTTTACACATGAATTATTAAAAAAAAAATTTTGTCACTGGACACATTGCGCTAAATTTTTCATAACTAATAAATACCAGTATATACTAGTAGTACTTTTTTGCGCAGAGCCAGTGACAATCAACAAAAATTTATGCATGATGTATCAAAAAACGCGAAATATTAAAAGCTCAAACATATTCAAAATTAAAAAAAATCGCTAGCGGCGTTTTCTCGAAAACCGCCAAAATGTAGAAAAAATTACCTTTTTTCACCTGTAGCTTTTTACCTGTGTACTTTAGAAAAAAAGTTTGAACATATGCTTAAGAGTCCTTCAAAGTACCTTTCCAACGACATATAGATCATATCTGTAGCTTTCATAGTTTGGACACTATGGGGGTTTTTAGTTTTAGCGGTTTTTAGCGATTTCCCGCTAAACTAGCGATTTTTCGAAAAAGTCGTAGAACAAACGTTTCTAGATTTTTGAGCGGGAACAAGTCCTCATTCAAACTTTTAAATCATCGCTTTGATACAAACAAACAAACAAACATACTGACTTTTCATCTCATTTTCGGAAGGCGACTCAAAATTTCCAAATAAATTATTTTTTGAACCAGTTGTCCGATTTTGATGATCGAGGTGTCATTCGACGCGTATTTTTGATGAGAATTGTAAAAAATTCAACGAAAATTCAAAAAGGCTCCAACGGCCCCATTAGCTCCAATAATGTAAATTTTGCCCCTCCCACTTACACCTGTTTATCTCACGAACCAGGTGAGTTTTCAAAAGTCTTAGTATGCACACTTAATTAATACCTTTCGATCGGTATATAACTCGACCTGATCGGACAGTCATAGCAAATCTTCCATTCTTCCTGTGTATATATGCTAGTCGCCTTCGCACCCTTCGTGCTGCTTTCGTCACTAGCGCGGACTGCCGTCCGCAGTGATTAACATTATAGTTTTCTTGTTGTAGAGCTGTGGTGTGGTTTACACAACTACACAGCCCCTAAGATTTGTGGTGCTGGTGTTCGCGATAGCCTGTTTTTGCATTTTTGCAGGTTGGCGGTGGCCAGAGCGGGCTTCAGCGCAGAACGTAGTACAGTTTTGAAACGTGTACTCGTCATATATAGCTCGTTTGAGCCGTCAGGTGTGATGAAGGTGTAGTGTTATTGCCAAGGGTTTGAGTTGATGCGATGCGATGCTGGTTGCCAACCACTGGCCAAGCATCCATGTCAGGTATGATGTGCTGCTCCAGTCCCTTTGGCGTTAAGCTGGAGCAATAGTTGTCGTATTGGCCGGTGTGTAATCGTTGAATTGGCTGTATTGTAGCCGGTGCGTTGTTGTTGAGCTGGCTGTATTGTAGCCGGTGTGAAAAGTATGTTGAAGCCGGTGAGAAGTTTATGTTGTAGCCGGTGAGAAGTTTATGTCGTAGCCAGTGGTGAAGTGTAGATCGTAGCCGGTGTGTTGAGTATGTTGTGGCCGGTAGTCGTAGCCGGTGAGAAGAGTAGTTCATAGCCGGTGAGATGTGTGTTATGAACTGCTTCTTTCTCGGTGGGCCGCGCCGGCTGGCTCATCGGCTCTCAGGTAGAGTCCCATCCCTGGCCCGCAGTTCATAGCCATCGATAACTTTCTCGATACACACAACAGCTGTAACGAAACGGACTTTACAACACTACAGGAAAAACGCTACAGCAATCAACAAAAGAACCTGCAATAAACAACAAAACGTAAGTAAACTAACAACATCAACAATAACAAACACTGATCCACCTCTCGTCCAAACAGGATCCCGGTTCCGGACCCAGGCGTACCCGCCCTGCCTGAGATGACCACCTTCAACGTCATCTCCCTCATGTTGGTCCCTGATGGACCGACTTCTTCAAGTGTTGGCCCTTCTTCTCCCTCCCCGCTGCATCAATAAATCAACCGGACATTATCAGATTCAGGTGAGTATAATTTACAATCCTTCTAGTAGAAACAACATTTCATTACATTCTTACATTTTCTTTACAGGTATGTATTTACATTGTTTTATTAAAACAGACAGACAGACGAGGAACAATGCAAATTGAACTCAACGCCAAAAAAGGCGATTAGCACAAAGTGTCTGCAGCATCATGCTGCTGCCAAACGCAGTGAGATACGTGTCAATAATTATAGATAGATATTGGCAATGAATCTGGGAATTTTTAGCTATTTGGTTTTTGTCGCCCATCTCGTGACCATTGGGGCATGCTGAATGACAGGTGCGGCGCAGGATCGGTTCCGTACCGTCCTGGGTCACCTGTCTCCGAGGCTCTACATTAACAACGGCCAAAACACATCCAACGCGAACACAGAACGAGACAAAACAAATAGTAAGTACAAAAAAAAATAAATAACATCAAACAAACTAACCTAATATAACAATTGGTATCACAGAACTAAACTATCATCGCGGCTACTACCAAGCTATGGTGCAGACGTTACATTCCCGTACTGCCACCAACCGCAACATGAGCATCCTCCGATGCCAAAAGGTATATCGAGGCGTACTGAACATCATCGTCGTGCTTCTCGGATTCCACTACACACTGCGCGATTATGGGCCACCTTCTGTGCCGCATAAGACTTCAGGTGAGTGAATCCTAAAGCCGAGGGAAACCACTCGTGTAACGACCTAGTTAAATTTTTATTTTCTTTAGAAATAGTCACGACTTCAGAGAAGCCGTAAACTGCTTTCATTTGGGCGCCATATGTTATGAACTGCTTCTTTCTCGGTGGGCCGCGCCGGCTGGCTCATCGGCTCTCAGGTAGAGTCCCATCCCTGGCCCGCAGTTCATAGCCATCGATAACTTTCTCGATACACACAACAGCTGTAACGAAACGGACTTTACAACACTACAGGAAAAACGCTACAGCAATCAACAAAAGAACCTGCAATAAACAACAAAACGTAAGTAAACTAACAACATCAACAATAACAAACACTGATCCACCTCTCGTCCAAACAGGATCCCGGTTCCGCACCCAGGCGTACCCGCCCTGCCTGAGATGACCACCTTCAACGTCATCTCCCTCATGTTGGTCCCTGATGGACCGACTTCTTCAAGTGTTGGCCCTTCTTCTCCCTCCCCGCTGCATCAATAAATCAACCGGACATTATCAGATTCAGGTGAGTATAATTTACAATCCTTCTAGTAGAAACAACATTTCATTACATTCTTACATTTTCTTTACAGGTATGTATTTACATTGTTTTATTAAAACAGACAGACAGACGAGGAACAATGCAAATTGAACTCAACGCCAAAAAAGGCGATTAGCACAAAGTGTCTGCAGCATCATGCTGCTGCCAAACGCAGTGAGATACGTGTCAATAATTATAGATAGATATTGGCAATGAATCTGGGAATTTTTAGCTATTTGGTTTTTGTCGCCCATCTCGTGACCATTGGGGCATGCTGAATGACAGGTGCGGCGCAGGATCGGTTCCGTACCGTCCTGGGTCACCTGTCTCCGAGGCTCTACATTAACAACGGCCAAAACACATCCAACGCGAACACAGAACGAGACAAAACAAATAGTAAGTACAAAAAAAAATAAATAACATCAAACAAACTAACCTAATATAACAATTGGTATCACAGAACTAAACTATCATCGCGGCTACTACCAAGCTATGGTGCAGACGTTACATTCCCGTACTGCCACCAACCGCAACATGAGCATCCTCCGATGCCAAAAGGTATATCGAGGCGTACTGAACATCATCGTCGTGCTTCTCGGATTCCACTACACACTGCGCGATTATGGGCCACCTTCTGTGCCGCATAAGACTTCAGGTGAGTGAATCCTAAAGCCGAGGGAAACCACTCGTGTAACGACCTAGTTAAATTTTTATTTTCTTTAGAAATAGTCACGACTTCAGAGAAGCCGTAAACTGCTTTCATTTGGGCGCCATATGTTATGAACTGCTTCTTTCTCGGTGGGCCGCGCCGGCTGGCTCATCGGCTCTCAGGTAGAGTCCCATCCCTGGCCCGCAGTTCATAGCCATCGATAACTTTCTCGATACACACAACAGCTGTAACGAAACGGACTTTACAACACTACAGGAAAAACGCTACAGCAATCAACAAAAGAACCTGCAATAAACAACAAAACGTAAGTAAACTAACAACATCAACAATAACAAACACTGATCCACCTCTCGTCCAAACAGGATCCCGGTTCCGCACCCAGGCGTACCCGCCCTGCCTGAGATGACCACCTTCAACGTCATCTCCCTCATGTTGGTCCCTGATGGACCGACTTCTTCAAGTGTTGGCCCTTCTTCTCCCTCCCCGCTGCATCAATAAATCAACCGGACATTATCAGATTCAGGTGAGTATAATTTACAATCCTTCTAGTAGAAACAACATTTCATTACATTCTTACATTTTCTTTACAGGTATGTATTTACATTGTTTTATTAAAACAGACAGACAGACGAGGAACAATGCAAATTGAACTCAACGCCAAAAAAGGCGATTAGCACAAAGTGTCTGCAGCATCATGCTGCTGCCAAACGCAGTGAGATACGTGTCAATAATTATAGATATATATATATATACTTACGTACTTGTGTTCGCTAAGTACCAAGAAAAATAAAATAATAAGACGAGCGCGTTTATTATGTGCGAGTTTATTTATTATTTGTTTTATATGTGCGTGGTTATTTATAATGCGTTTTATATGTGCATGAATATAATGTTTTTGTAGGTGCAGGATTATTAATAACGCGTCCGAATGAGCTTAAGACAAAATTAAGACTAAATCTATCTTAGAATCTAAGTGAGCAAGAAACCTCAATCATAATGTTTCCATTTAGTTTTGTGCAGCTGCATACTTGAAAAACTATGGTCGCGAAGCGTTCCCATAGAAAAGGAAAATTATGCTGTGTATGCAAATTGTGTTTATAAATTTTGATCTTTAGATGTATTGGTCGTGAGATTGCTAATGTGCTGAGTTGGCAACGGCTGTGGCTCTGCCTGGCTTTTGCTATTTGGGTTTGTATTTGTGTCTAGTTGTATAACTATGTTACTCCCCCTTTCCTTGATCGAATTACGTCCTCGAATTCGCATATAAACATATAAGGCAGCTATTAAAATCATAACAATAATTATAAGATACAAAATTATTCCATGCCGATTTGATTTCTTAACATAATATTTCATTTCTTTACTTATATGGTCTATTGGTTTAAAATTAGTAGTTTCCATTATTATTTCTTTTTTGTATGAGTGGATTTCTTTTATTGTGATTGTGACATTATTAATTTGTATTCCACATTGATTTACCTGAATTAACTGATTCCCTGTAACCGAATAAGGTGCAGCCTTACAATCTGTAAATATCTGCGTTTGAACTAATTTATAGGTAATTAAGATATTAGGATAAATGTATTGAATTAAGGGTGCTTGCCCTTTTTTTAGTTTACATTGATTTTTTGATTTTTTAATAATTGATGTTATACATTCATCTGTGATTATTGTCTTAGTCTTAAAATCTATTACATTTTCTTTATGGAGGTAGGCAGATACAATGTTTGTGTTTAATGTGTGTTCAATAAGATTTTCATTTATATCTGGATATGGTACCACTGTATACACTGGAGTTTCAAATGATTTTAATGGAATTTGCAAGATAATGTACAAGTTTTCATCTGTCGATAGCCAAACCGATGTTTCAACATGTAAGAGCTGATCCTGATTTATTTGAATAGCTGTTTCGTGATTTAAAAGTTTTGGATCTAATAAACCGTGCCTTGCCAATTGCATAGCCATTTGAACATCATCAATATACTCTAATAGTCTTTCTATTTGTTCACGGGCTATTATTGCTGTTTGCGCATCTGTATTTCTTACGTAAATATATCTAAGTTCAGCATTAATTTGGTTAATTACTTCATTTATTTCGTCATTACCGATCATGTTTTTCCTAATGTCGTTAATGTTTTCATTTAAATCTTCTAAATCATCAGCATCTAAAGTTCCATACAAGTATTTGAAAGTTTTGCCCATAAAGTTCATTAAACCTCTTTTTTGTCTTCCTGTGTTGGTAATTAGTTTCACTTGTAAATCCAGTTTGTGTAACTCCCAATCTAAATTTTTAGTTTTGGTTTTGTTAACTGTTATGATTATATTGTTGTAGGTTTCTAAAATAGCTGTCTTATTAATACGAATAAAATGGTGCGAGAAATTATATGGTAGTTTTATGTTATCTACTTCTAGTAAAATGAATCCATTATTTGTTTTGATTTCCGTTGTCTGTATTGTCTGGCTCCCGATTATTTGTATTACCGACAGGATTATTGTCATCATCATCATTGTCTGGAAGGCTTTCGTCTGGTTCCTTGGAATATTTAGATTTGTTTATTTTCTTTTTCTTCTGAAATGCCGTTTTGTAATGAACTATCTTGTGTCCTCGGTTTTGTATTTCGTATCGACTGTTGTCTATTTGTGTAACGTTAACATTTTTCCTGAATGGGTTGTGTGATTTCTTAGTTTTCTGCAAATTCTTTGAAATTTGTGGATCAATCTCATGTTCCTTTCTATTTTCATTTATTTTGTCCATTTTGTTTTTTTTATTTTCCTGCATATTTTTTAACGGTTGTTTGTTATATAAAAATATATCAGCAGGTGTTCTACCGGTTGTTCCGTGTATTATTTTATGGTTATAAGTGTAAGCTATTTCCTGCATTTCTGTACCTGTATGTTCAATATTTTTTGTTGTCAATATTACCCTCATTTTTTCGTTAATAGTCTTATGAACTCGTTCAATGTCTGCTACTCCTGTTTTGTTCGTATTGTATTCTATGGCTACATTTTCGGACTCTAACCAATTTCGAAGACTTAAGCTGTTCATTCCTGTATCTCTATCTGATTTAATTAACTTGGGTTTTCCCATTGTGTTGAAAATTGTGAGTAACGCCCCTTTTACATCGAGCCATGTTCTTGCTTCTGTTTCTACGGCCATCATGAATTTAGAATAAACGTCAATACAAGTCAAATAATTTCTTCTGTTATTCATGTAATAATCTATCATGTATTTTTCTCTGATTTTATTAAGTTTCGGTGTAATTTCCATTGGCAATTTGGTGAATCTATGTTCTGCTTTAACAAGTTTGCAAATTTCGCATTTATTAATTATGTTTTGTATTAAATTATGATAATCGGGGAAATACAAATTTGAAGCTTTAAATTCATTTACAACTTTTTCTATTCCTTGGTGCAATTTATCTTCATGTAAATTTAAAATAATTTCCTTGAAATCTGCATAATTTTTTATATTTTCTTTTAGCTCTATGGATTTGGTCAATTTACCTCTAATTTTTGGATTTAAAAACGTCATGTATGTTCTTTGTATTAGAGCAAAATCTTGATCGTCGGTGCAAAAGATTGTTGTATTTTTAGTTCCTACTATGTTTTCTAGCATGTCTTTAACTTCAATTTCTTTTAATGGGGGTACGTATTCTATTTTTGTAATGTTTTTGTTAAAGTATTTTTCTGTTGTGATATTGAACTGAGTTCCTTTTATCATTATTATTTGTCTATTAAAATGGTTAATTGGTCGTTCTGTTATTTGAATGTACTGGCTTCCGTCTTCTGATGCACTGTGTATTGTTGCTAAAGTCGTATCAGCTTCACTCTCGTTGTCTTCATATTGTGCGTCACCTATAAATGTTTCGTTGATTTTTATCCTAGACAAAGCATCTGCAATATGGTTTTCTTTTCCTTGTATGTGTTTTATTTCAAAGTCATATTCATTTAGTTTTAGTTTCCACCTTTGAAGTTTCATGTTGGGTTCCTTAAGAGACTCCAACCAAACTAATGGTTTGTGGTCGGTCTGAACCGTGAATCTACGACCATACAAATAAGGTCGGAAATATTTTGTAGACCAGACTATGGCTAATAGTTCTTTTTCTATAGCGGAATAATTGACTTCATGCTCATTTAAAGTTCGACTTGCAAAGCAAATTGGTTTATTTTCTTGTGCCAAAACTGCACCTAATGCGTAATTACTTGCATCAGTGGTGAGGGTGAATTTTTTATTGAAATTGGGTCGTGTCAAAATAGGGTCACTGGCTATTAACATTTTCAATTTATTAAAAGCATTTTTATATTCTTCATTCTGAATGTCAATTATTTGTTCTTTTTTTAGATACTTTGTCATTGGTTTTGCAATTTTTGCAAAATCTTTTATGAATTTTCGGTAATACCCTGCTAAACCTAAGAATGATTTTATTTCTTTTGTAGTTTTTGGAATGGGATATCGTTGTATTGCTTCTATTTTTTGTGGTTCAGGCTTTATGCCATCAGGTGTTACGATGTGTCCTAAAAATGTTGTTTCCCTTTGCATGAAAGTGCATTTGCTCAATTGTAATTTGAGATTGTGTTTTTTCAAACAGTCTAAGACTTTTCTTATGGAACTCTCATGCTCCTGAAGTGAAGTTGAAAAAATGATTATATCATCGAGATAAACAAGGCAATGCTGTCCAATGATACCATTTAAAACATGGTTCATGCAACGTTGGAAAGTTGCGGGAGCATTTTTTAAACCGAATGGCATACGAGTGTACTCGTAATGACCATGTTTTGTCGAGAAAGCTGTCTTTTTGATGGAATCTGGGTGCATTTGAATTTGATGAAACCCTTTAGCCAAGTCAAGTGTTGTAAAGTACTGGCATCTGCCAAGCTTGTCTAAGATCTCATCAATGTTTGGGATTGGAAATCGGTCATCTATTGTAACCTCATTAAGCTTTCTATAGTCTATTACTAGACGAAATTTACCATCTTTCTTACCTACAACTAGTAACGGACTGTTGTATGGCGAATTTGAATGTCTGATTATGCCCTGTTTTAACATGTCATTTATTTGTTCGTTAACTTCACTTTCATGTATTTGTGCATACGGATATGCTTTCCTGTAGATTGGCTCTTCTGTTTTTGTTTTTATTTCATGTTTGATGCTTGTTGTAAAAGTTAATTCGTCACCGTCACTGTATTGAATATCCCTATAGTCTTTAAGTATTTTCTGTAGTACGTCCTGCTCTTCTGAATTTAACTGGTTTACTGTGTCTATTTCTTTTGTTTTTTCAATATTACCTAGCCATTCATGGTGTTCTAGCTCAATTTCTTTGCTTTCTTCGATTTTTGGCTCTTGGTAATGACTGATAAATAAGTACTCTGTGTTATTTAGGGTTACTGATCCTTTTGTGAAATCAACACTAGCGTGCCATTGTTCTAGTAAGTCTCTGCCTATCAATACGTCATGGTTATCGGAAAAATTATGAACATACATTTTAGCTGCTGAGTTCAGCATACTTGGTAATTTAACGTATTTCATGTGTGGTATAACAATTGTTCCTGCCAAAGTGCTAACTTTTAATGGATTGGTCAATTTAATGGGCGCTATATTTTTCCAAATATTTGGTGTGCAAAAGCTAACGTTTGAACCAGTATCTATTAGGCATTTACAACGTTCATTTTCGATAATTAATATTATTGTTGAAGTTGAAAATTTGGCTGATCGTACTCCTCCGAAGTTGTATAGTTCTGCTCCTGCAGTAGATACTCCTGATCCTGCTGATAACCCTCCTGATCTATCTGATTTGGAATCAGTACAAATTCTTGGTCCTGTTGACCCAACCCCTGTTCCTGTTCCAAATACTCCTGCTGATTGTCCGAGGCTTGTAGCCGAAAATTTTCAACAACTTCCATTGGTTCTATACGTCTCTGTTGTGTACTTTCCCTTTGTCGTTTGAATGGAACTCTAAATTCTGGCTGTTGCTGAGTTTGATTTTGTATTGGGTTAAACTGTGGCCTTGGTTGAAATTGATTTGTTTGAGGAAAAGCTTGTTGAACTTGAGTCGGTTGAATAGGAACTTGGTTTTGAGAAAAGTGTGGTCGTGGAATATAATTTGGATTGAAACTATATCTTGGTGTATACAACGGTGTTGGATTTTGTGGAATCGATTGAAAATTTTGTCTTTGATTATTTTGGTTGAATTTATTTGATTGTGATTTGTTTGCGGAATCAAGTTTAAAAAATTCGTTACTTGTTTGGGACCAATTATTTAGTATGCCCTTTTCCATGGCTACTTGTCTTAACTTCATAGGTGTACTTATATCACATCTACTTAATCTAAACAATATTCTTTCAGGTAACTCATCATAGATAGATTGACTTAAGAAGTCGTCTAGCGATGATTGATACAATAATTTTTCGCTAGGAGTCCCGCTCAGATTAAGTCTGTTATGTACGCGATTTGATGTTAGTTCAAGATCGTTTATGAACTTACTGAGGTCTCCTTTATATTTCGTCGTCCGGATGCTCGCTATTAATTGATGTATTGGTGTCCTGTCCTCAAAGTGGATCAGTAGAGCTGTCCTCAGGGTGGACCAAGTCTCGTAACTCGCCTTCATCAGCACACGCATTGCGTCGCCAATAAGGAGCCCCTTCACGGCATTTAATTGGAGTGTCATCTGGATCGAATTCGTAGTGTAGAACAGTGCTAGCGATGCGTCAATATTCTTCACGAATAGACATAGGTGCATCGAG